>OV725083.1:69673139-70223139 GCA_928085145.1 Nezara viridula | reverse complement strand
CAGTGATAAAACATTAATATTAACTTTTAGGAAAAAAATAAATAAAAAATACATTGCATTCTACTTTGGAATAAACTCTGTGTTTCTGTAGGAAAAAATAAAAAAATAAAAATGATAAATTATATGATTATATGAAAATAGATCATTATATTAATCATTATGAATAATATGTAATTTTACATAAAAGTTTAGCGGTTATCTGACAGTTTTTGGGACAGAAATTGGAATAGGATTTTAAATGTAGAGAGGGAGGGAGAATGCCAAATTTTGATAGGAAGGGAATTTCAGAAATTAACAAAACGAGCAATAAAGAAGTTTTGGAATGAGGCAGATCTTTGAGAAGGGATGTAAAGGTCGGAAGGTCGAGATCTTGTGAAAAGGGAAAACCTGATGACTTGAATTGAAGAAGGTTGTTTGCGTAAAGATGATGATTGTTGATGATTTGATAGAGGAATGGATCTAGAAAATATTATCTTCTAATGGAGAGGAAGAGCCACTGTAACTCAGTTTATTGATGAGAGACATGAGAGTAACTTGGGGCACCAATAACAAATCTTATGCAGCTGTTCATTGGTCTTTTCACTCTAACACGGAGTTCCACCAAGAGTCCATCTTACACCACACAGCTGTATTCAAAGTGGAGGAAGATGAGAGAGGAAATCAGGAGTTTCTCTATGCAATTATAGTTGTGTATATACTATTTTTTCGTTGGATATTCACAAAGCAATAAATTTTACTTACTATTTATACAATTATAATTATAATTACTTATAATGTATAAATTACTCGTGTAAACTTTGCTCTGACTGAGCGTCATTTGTATCATACTCTGAAAAATCTATTGAATACTTTTGATATTTTAATCCATATGCTCAACAAAACTCGATATCAATAAACTTGATTATCGTCACTTTTTCTCTTTTTGCCTCTCTAAAACGGATTCACATTAAGATGCAATTTTGAATAATAGCTCATTACAAATAAGATACATTTTTGAAACATTTCCCTTTTTACAATATGCAGGTTCGATTTTTAGTTTCAGAGATATTTTAATATAAATGTTTGAAAAAACTCGTTATCATATAATTTTCGACACTATCCTTTTCTTTTTTGCCACTCTAACGCGGGTCAAGATAAAATTTTGAATAAAATCTCACCACAAAGCGGATAAAATGCTGCAAATTTCCTTTCCATAAAGTATACCTGTTAGATTTTTACTTTCTGAGATAGTTTAATCTAAATGTTCAAACAAAATGTTTTTTTTAAATTTTTTTACACTGTTCTTTTCCTTTTCGCCAGTCTTACGCGGCATCGGGTCAAGATAATTTTTTAAATAATATCTCATTACTAAGGTGACAAAATGCAGCAAATTTCCTTTCGGTACAGTATACCAGTTATATTTTTAATTTCTGAGATATTTTAATCTAAATGTTAAAAAAAACTCGTTATTTAATTTTTGACTCTATCCTTTTAATTTTTTCCACACTAACATGGCCTAGGGTCAAGATAAAATATTTTTTTTATCTTCTAATTTTTTTTTATATGGAAGAATACGTTTATATATTTTGTTATAGTAAGGCAAAAATACTTCCAATTCCCTTCAAATCTCTTTAATCACATTTATTATCCTTATATTCACTGAAACTATACAAATTGTAAATAAACTATTTTTATATTACCAATCTACTTCAAAAATAAAAAAAAACAAGGTATATAATTGTACAACAGATAAAGTACTGTAAAAATAGTTTATTTAAAATTTGCATAGTTTCAGTGAAAATAAGTATTGCTCAGACGATGGGAAAATTGTCCCGAAATTTTAAAGATAATAAATGTGATTTGAAGAAAATTGGAAGTATTTCTGCCTTAACTTTGGAAAAAAGATAATTTTTTTTTATAATATATCATTACAAGGGAGATAAAATGCTGCAAATTTCCTTTCCGTACAGTATTCTGGTCAGATTTTTAGTTTCTGAGTTATTTTAATCCAAAAACATTAATCGACCCGAGACGACTTTGACTGAATGAGCTTAACAAAGCCAAGCTTGATGTATCAGTCATTAAAAAAAAAAATGCGAAGCACACCTAAAGATGTCCGCACTTCAAATATGTAGTTAAAGTACTTCTAAACTAATCTTGTCCCTAATGAATGCAATAATTGCTCTCGGCGTGATTAGAACATAGTCCGCTCCAGTGCGCGGTGGTCGATACGTACAAGGCGACTCAAAGGGTGAAGTGCTTTTTGAAAAGAGCCAAGGAGGACAATGGTTTTGGAGAGGCTCAGATATGGACGGCTCCATAACCGCTTCTCCCTTTGATCTCTGCGCGGGGCCACTTGACAAAATTACCTCCGCCAGCTTCTTCCTCCATTTATTGTCCTTCATAAAATATGTCATATGATCCTCGACGTGTGATGTGTGTAAGGCTTTTGATATAGACTTACATTACATTTTCAGCAGTCTTTAATATTCGTATCTAAGGTACCAGTGAATAGCCTCCATTTTTCTATATTTAGTCGTATGTAATTCGAAACTCTTTTTTTTCTTCTCCGTGGCTGATTGAAGAAATGGCATAACTATTGCGGAGAGAAAGCAATAGAGTGTAATAGCTAAATACAGACAAAAGGTTCTAAAATAGATTCTTTGTGACTCTATCTTTTAAAAAAAAACACAACTTTCACTTACCGCTCAACTTTGAATAGAAATTATTTTCTGGCCATGATGGGCTGATATAAAAATTTTTAATTGCACTTTTAACTGAACTAAAGCTAAAAAATTACTGCTAACAAATCATAAATGCCATTAAAATAACAAAAGTACTACTTATTATATCACCGGTTGATTATGGATTGTACGATCCGTTGATTATGGATTGTACGACTATTAGTTATTAAACTTTTCCATTGCAAAGTTTACTAAAATGGATTAAGAGATGTGCATTGTCTGTCATAGACAGGTCATAAGTTTTCACATTAACTGTAAGTGAATACTGTTGGAATATCACAAAAGGAAATTTCATCAAGCAATTCACTAATTTAATTTTCTAAAAGGTTACTTGACGATTTTTTTGTGGTAAACGGACGATAGATACCTAAATATTTAAATATAATATCAGAACTGGAGTTAAGCTACAGTAAATATATTTAAGGTTAAAAACGTATGCTTTATACATCCATGAAATCATTTTTTATTTTACTTCTTCTTAACTAGTGCAATGAAGTAATTTTTTTAACAATGTCATTGCCTAGATTAGGTTGATTCTAATTATTATTTCAAACTTTAAAAAATTTTGATTGTTTATATTTAGTTAATAAATTTCATTGAAAACATGTAATTTACGTTAAATAATATTAGTTTTTAAAAATTATTATTTATAGTTTTTTTGCCGATCTCTGTTACATTCTACAAATATTGGTTTTTTCTAAAAGTCTCCGCTTTCCAATGATATATTATACGTATAAATTCTCATCGGTATTTGCGGAGATTCATTTTCGACCTGGATAAGCATTTTTATTTTTTTCTCCTTTATTTATATTCAAGACCACTTAATTATACAATGATACAACGAGTTTAATCAAAATCGATAGAGCCGAGAAAATGTGTTTCAGCGTTGATTTAAAGTGTCACTTACGGTTAGTCATTTTAAGGAAAAAGTTGCTGTCACATCTAAGGCATATATCTATCTTAAATACATAATATCAGTTTCGTACTACTTTTCGCTTTTGAGCTAGACTACATACACACCCACAGACCATTTTTCGGGACTTCAAAAATAATGAGCCGTTTGGCGTGACCAACACCTCCAAATTTTCAAAATAACGAAGCTATATAGAACAAACGGTTCAATATTTTTGAAGGCCAGATTTTTCCTCGATTTTGTAATGAAATTATGTTACGATTCAAGTAGAAAGGAAATGAGTATTTACGAGTTTTTACTACCTTAAATAGACAAAGTTTGCACTCCTTCAGATTGAAAACGCCCCAATTCCAAGAGTTTTTTTTGTAAATAAAATAGTTGTTGGTTACGATGAGATGAAACTATTTGCGATGTTTCAGGCGGATGTTAATAATTCCGTAAAACCATTACCACGAACTATAAAGACATGATGATTAAATTATGTTTTGGGAAGAAGTTCTAGTATACCAATTGCTTAAGACTTATTTTTCCTTGACGTTTTAGGTACTACTCCTAGTTTTTCCCTTTAAAATGAAAATCTTTTTCACATATTTAAAGGTGATACACTTTTTGGCACTTTTTTAAAAACATATGCAAATTATTTCTATTATTTTGTTTCTAAATAACCACATCGAAAAAGCAAATTTTGGATTGATTTCAGTAAACGGATTTTTTTTAATAATTACTATAATTATCTGCAGAAGTAGTTTTGCGATGTATACCTTGTATTATTATGTCTCCGTATGTTTTATTATATTTATTTATGGTGTTAGTATTCCTTCATTGTTGACTGTGTACGAATCCAAAGAGATTTCCATATCTCCAAAGAGGTTCACATTACTGAAGGCATCGGAGCCGGGCCTCTGGCGTGCCGTTGCATACTAATCGACCATCGAGAAATGTTCTCGCCGTTCCAGAGTGTTGTAGAGAAAGACGGGAGTAAACCTTGCGAGATGGGACCCTGGCCCGTAATTCACCAAGCCAGAATTAATGCGAAGGCACAAAGACTGCCTCAGGTACAACTTGAGATAGTCCCAAGTTTTCTCTATGCCTCCAGAGCCCTCTTCCACCAAGAACTGGATCATACAATGATTACTAACAATGCTTTCCAGTCCGATCCGGAGAACAAAGGATAAAACAATTCCTTTCCTGTCAGTGGATCTCTCATGGAGGGGAAGGAATCTCTTGAGTAGGGTTGGCAGTGTACCAACTCTCTAATCATTTTAATTTTACAATTTAATCTAAAACGTATCTTGAGTTGTATCATAATAAATAATGTTGCTTTTTTTTAAACTTTTACCTCACATACAAGTGAAAGCCATTTTTGTAATAAGAAGTCACCAGTCATTTTATTACTATTTGTCCATTCTTAAAAGATATCACTTTTAACCAGGTCAAAAGAAATAGATTTAAATAAGCATATGATTAATAAATGGTTTTATTTATAAATTAATTTTGTCTAAATAAGACCCTTTGAATACATAACTTTTGGCTAACACAAGGAGGTATATTACTTTACATGCCTATGTCCCCAATTGTGTCAGCATGTACTTTAAGTCAATATTTTTTTTTCAATATATATTTATTTATTAAGTATTAAAACAATATGTCACTTGGGCATTAGTTATAGTGAGATAGGATAACATTCACACTGTATGAACCAAAAATAAATAAATAAAATTAAAATAACAATAAATGATAATCTAAAAGTATATACAAGTATATAATCTACTAATTGCCACGACCACGACTGGTGCGGATGAATAATTGACCAAAAAAAAAGTATATACAATTAATAAAATATTAGGTTGGCAAATAAGTCCTTTCGGTTTTTCAGGATGAAAAAAAACTCCATGTGCTATAGTCATAAAATTAATTTTAATCTACAATATATTGCTCATTATTTAATATGACTTTTTCCCATCTTCCCACTAACTGCATAATGCCATGTTCATAGAATATCTGCAATTTATTGTTAACAAACTGATCCATGCGGTTTTTTATCTCCTCTTCCTTTTGGAATTTCATTCCTTTCTTAGAGTTCTGCAGAGACCGGAATAAGTAGTAGTCATTTGCAGTTAGGTCTGGTGAATAGGGATGGTGGGGCAAAAAGTCCTATCCAGGCCTCAATAATTTATTGCGGTTGACCAATGAGGTGTGGGGTCTGGCATTTTCTTTGTAGAACACAACACTCTTCCGATCATTCATAACTCTTCAGGATGTTCTCCAAATTCGATGTTACTATATCCGTTGGAGAGCTCAATTATTGCTCTTCAAAGCCATAAGGAATAAATAAACAAATTTTATTAAATAAACAATAATACAAATTTAATGAATAAAAAAGTAGCAAATGATTGCATAGTGGTTTATTATTTAAAAATAGTCATATATAAAATATTTAAAAAATATCTTCAAAATATGAAAAAGTTGAAAAGATATTTGTTAGTTATTTTTCAAGTGCTTAATTAGCATCTCTCTAGGATTTGTATGTGTTTTTGAAGTAAAAACGGCTTTAGTCGCGTATTCACGTTTTTTAGAGAGAGTGAATTAGATTAAGCCGTCAGATCTTAGATGTGTAACGCTTGAGTACAGTCGGCTGGAGGCGACTAATTAAAGTTTTTTTATATATGGATTAAAATATCAGACCTGCATACTGTAGCTAGGGAATGTTCAATAGTTCATTCTCTCTGCAATGGGCTATTATTCAAAATTGTATCTTAACGTCGCGCCGTGTATGAAAGTTAAAAGGCAAAAATAGTGTCGAAAACTAAATGATAGCATGTTTCATGGAAGATATGGATAAAAATATTTCAGTAACTAAAAATCGGATCTCCATCCTGTAAGCAAGGGAAATGTTCAGCATCCCATCCTAATTGTTTGTTTGTTTGTTCCGATGTCTAGGCGCAAAACATCTTGGTCATCAGCGCCCGATCAACTAAATAACATTACTTTTATACTTTTTGTATGGTTGGTACAAAAAAATAAGAATAAAAAAAGGATAAAAAAATAGATAAAAGGATTGATAGAATAAAATAAATAAATAAAAATAACAATAGACACTTATAGATAATAACATAAATAAATAAACTTTAAAAAATAGCAATAAAATCAATAAATTAATTAAAATTCAGAACCAATTGAACTTTTAAAATAAAATGAAATAAAGTAAATAAATAAAATAAAAAATAATAATAAATCTGCAAAGGATCATTAGTTATAAATTTGTCATATATGTTGTTTAAGTCTTTCATTATCTAGGAACTTGATAACTTTGGTAACGATTTCTTCTTGATTTCCCAGGGATGCTGATATATTCTAGGGTTCCCATCCTCTATAATGAGCTATTATTAGTAATTTATATTTCATATTATTAATATCGCCTTGTTGATGTTTTCAATTCTATCGTGTGGTCTAAAGCACACACCTTAGTTTTTGTTATCTGTTAATTAGCATTTTGAATAATAGTGCAATGAAATTTCATATCATAATATCTATCTTTATTTTTAGACTTTTGTCCTTCTAGATCCGCAATCTCCCACTCGCTTGTAATAAAAATAATAATTAGGAAAATAAGGTTTAGCGAACCCGAAGGTTCGATGCCGAACCACCAATCGATGTCCACATTCTTCCATCCACCGGGTTTCGTCTAAACACAACCCAAGCAAATCAGCCTTAACGTTAACGCAATCTTCCCACGTTTGCTTTGTTTACCCCTCTGACGCTTACAATTTGGTAGAGCGAATATTAACGTTTAGGAATTCTTTCATTACTAATCCTAGTGATTTTACATGCCCATTTTGTTCACCTCAACTTAATCATCTGAATTATATTAATCGAATGTAGTTCACGGAATTAAGCGTTGCGTAACCATCTAAATTCTCCGGTTGACTAGTCCTTTTTTGGTCCAAATATTCTGTGCAATATGCAATAATATTCATCCCTTGATGTAAGGGATTAAATGTTTTGCATCCATAAAGAACCGTATGATAATGGTTTTGTAAATCAATTTCGTTTTTTCTAGTTATCGTAGACCCTAGATACCTAATATTTGTACATGTTCAAACACATTCCCTTCTATATCGATATCATGTCACAAAATAAAAATAATTTTCTTTATTTGTATATGTGATTTTCAATGAAGTTCCCAAAAATATTATCTAAAATCAAACATTTCTCCACTATTAAAAATCATTACGATTCCTGAAACTTTACAATTAGTTGCAAAGGGACTAATTTTCACATTTCCACATTACATAGGAAGCTATTCTCGGGAACCACTGACCCGAAAATAAATGTAAATGCTATCGGATTGGATTGCTAAAACTATTTTGTGAAATTGGGCGAGTCGAAATTGCCGATGGGGGTACGAAACCTGCGGGTTAATTAAAGCCGGACCAGCTTATCTCAGCGTTCTAACGACTAGCCTCAATAGTCCCATCTTACCTGGCATCTACCCCCACTCCAATCCCCCGCTCACTGTTAGTCCACAAATCGCTTATTTGCATACCATTAAAGTTTATTCAGGCTTCTAATCCCACCTAAATATTTTTATTTCAAACTTTACCTTCATGTTAATATGGAATAATTTCTTGACTAATCTTTCGTCTTAAGCCACAATCCTCATAAAAAAAGAGGAAGTGAATTCCTCCTTTTTTCCCCCTTTACTTCCAAAGCAATTGTTCTCTTTTCGTCTCTTACCTATGGAACAATTTGCGAATTTTTTTTATACAAAAATTAATTTTAGTTTTCAAAAACTAATATAATTACTATTTCAAAAATGATAAGGCCTCCTTTTTTCTCGATTTCGTGATCAAATTATAGAATGATCCAAGTAGAAAAGAAATTGCTATTTACGAGTTTTTACTACCTAATTAAATCGACAAAGTTTGCCCTCCTCCAGATTGAAAACGCCCTACAAATAGTTTTTGTAAATAAAATAGTTGTAGGTTACGATGAGATGAAACTATTTACGAAGTTTCAGACGGATGTTAATAATTCCGTAAAACCATTACCACGAGCTATAAAGACTGCATGATTAAATTAGATTTTGACCAATTGTTGTTGTACCAAGCTTATTTTTCCTTGACGTTTTAGGCACTACTCCTTATTTTTGCCTTTAAAAAAAGTCTTTTTCTCATATTAAGGCTGCAAAACTTTTTGGCAAATTTTTAAAAACATAAGCACCTTATTTCAATTATTTTTTTTTTATAAAGCACCACTTCAAAGAGCGAATTGTGGGTTGATTTCAGTAAATGGGATTTCTTAATAATTACTATAATTGTCTGCAAAAGTTGTTTTGCGATGTATGCCTCTCGAATTTCTCAAAACTCCTCCCTTTTTTTCCCCCTGTACTTCCAAACCAATTGTTATCTTTTCCTCTTACCTATGGTACAATTTGTGAATTTTTTTTATACAAAAATTAATTTTATTTTTCAAAAGATAAAAAAATTACTGTTCAAAAAATGTTAAACATATATAAAACTTAAAAACTTAATACAGGTTGTTTCATTGTTAAGTGGCCAAACTGAAAATATGAATTAAGGGCCTCAAAACAATAAAAAAAATCCTATGAAAGTATGTTTTCAAACGCTTTGTTTAGGAGATTTTCACACCTAAAGATTTTCATTGTTATAAACTATTTAGAATAGAATAGAATAGAAAAATCATCTTTCTTCTGGGAATAGATCCCTTTAGAATAACAGCATTTTTCATATAAATTAACAATAAATCTGGTCCAAAAGACCTATTACAATGAATAATAACAAAATGCTAGTAATAAATTAAGTATAATAGCTCTTAGGATATATTAACGAGAACAGTTGGGTAGTAGGGGTTCAATACTACAATATTGGAGCTAAAACAATTACATAATAATCACTAAATTAAATTAGAAAGGAAAGCAATATCAATTTGATAAGCAAAACATTGTAGTGATGGAATATAAAAATTTCAAAAAAAATAAAATAAAATAACTGTTGATAAATATGTTCCCTAAGATGTCTAAGTGATTATACGTAAAGATTAGAAGAAGAAAAAAGTAAAATAAAGTGTATATATATATATATATATATATATATATATATATATATATATATATATATATACACATCCATAGTATATATATATATATACATCCATATATATATATATATATATATATATATATATATATATATATATATATATATATATATATATATATATATATATATATATATATATATATATATATATATATATATACATATGTATATATATATATATATATATATATATATATACATCCATAGTATATATATATATATATATATATATATATATATATATATACATCCATAACGAGGGTGTCGAAGATAATTAGAAATTAAGAAAAACAAATTTTATCTACTCACAATGCTTTGTGAGTGGTGATGAAAATTCACGTTCAACATAGAATAAAACAAAAAAAAAAATGTCTAAGGAAAATTAAAGCCTTATTACATAATATTTATTTAACCAGCATCTGATTGGATTGTGAAGAGGAATTGGAATAAGAGGGTTTCAAAGGTGGATAAGGATGATATTAAGTAAATATAACTTATTTATTTGTTCCAACTATTTTATTAATTAAACGTGAACATTACATTCATATCAAATGTTGTTCAAAGTGATTGGACTATTGTTGAAAAAATGAAGGACCAAAAATACCATCAGCACGTGGTGTTATAGCAAATGTACTAGTTTCTCTAAGACGTTGAAACATGAAGCTAAAGATAGACTTGTTTGGTAATCTACTAAACAAGACGGGCAGCATTAGCATAAATTGCAAAAACCTTATACAAACACCACGTCGGCATATTCACCATTAGTATAAATGGAAGGCATAGTGATGAGTACTCTGCGAAAGCCTCTTAAAAACTGATAAATGTCATTGACAGTTCCCAATGCTAATTCCAAATAGTATTAATCCTTATGTTGCCAATAGTTTTTATACAGTTCAGGATAAAAGGCCATATTAGTATTCTCATCTCCTAAACAAAGCGTTCGCGGACAAACCTTCACTTTGAGCAACATTTAATGTTTAAATATTTAAAACATTTAATGTCAACATATGTTTTATGTTTTTTTTTTTTTAGCTTTAATGTTTTATTCACACCTGTCATAATGATAATGACAACCAGTGAATGTGAGATCGATTGATTAATAGAATTGTCATGAAAGGCATGAGGAGGATCAGTGCCCAAACGGCACCTCACTCGGCGTGATATCCACATTAGGCGAGGAGGTCCCTCATCCAGCTCCTCTTCAGTCTCCTACAGACGTTACCGGGCATATTCGTAGTGGCCATGTCATTTATAAGTGTATTAGTATGTCCTTGTAAGTTGTCATGGAATCGTTTGTAATGAATACGTATGTGTTCGTTAACAGTCGGTATATGGAGGTCAGTATGTAAGGTTATGTTACTAACGTACCAAGGTGCTTTTGTAATTGTTCTGAATGTTTTTGCTTGAAAGATTTGAAGTTTGTTTAAGTGAGTCTTTTTAGCAGTTCCAAATATCTGTGATGCGTAAGTCCAAATAGGTTTTAGTAAGTAATTGTATGTGTTCAATTTCTGTCTAAGTTTTAGTTTTGAATTTTTTGAAAGAAGTGAACTCAGAATTCTTAATCTTTGATTTAAAGTTTTCCGTTTTTTGATTATATGTGGGCCCCACGTCATTTTTCTGTCAAATGTCAGACCAAGGTAGTGAACGGTGTCTGTCTGTGGAATCTGTGTATCGTCAAGGAAAACTGGAGGGCATGTTTCATGTCGAAGCGTAAATGTGATGTGCTGTGATTTGTCTTGATTTAGTCGGATTTTCCAAATTTTGAACCAGTCATGTAATCTTGTTAAATACTGTTGTAGGGTCTGTGAGGCGTATGTTGGATTTTTGTGTCTTGCTAAAATTGCTGTGTCGTCTGCATATGTCGCTGTTAAAATGTTGGGACTACAAGGTATGTCATGGGTGTATGTGATATAGAGTAGTGGAGCGAGTACTGAACCTTGAGGTACTCCTGCTGAGATAGACCTGATGGAAGATAGTTCTGACCCGTGTCGGACCGAGAAAAATCTATCGGAAAGGAAGGATTGTAGAATTAGATAATATGTAGGTGGGAGTATTGTCTTGAGTTTAAAGAGAAGACCCTGGTGCCAAACTCTGTCAAACGCTTGAGCAACATCCAGAAATACGCCAGTTGCATATACTTTCTGCTCTAGTGCTGTAGATATGTAGTCCGTTACTCTATGTAGTTGGTGTATAGTTGAGTGATGTGCTCTAAATCCAAATTGATGGTCAGGTATTATTTGGGTGTGTGTTAGTATATCAACAAGTCTTTTGTTCAGTAAGCTTTCAAAAATTTTGGAACAGATAGGTAGTAAGCTGATTGGTCGGTATGAGGAAGGTGAGTTTTTGTCCTTTTTAGGCTTGTGAATCATTATTATATGTGAGTATTTCCACTGTAGGGGAAATTTAGTTGTCCTCAGTATTGCATTATAAATAGTTGTCAAAAGCACTAGAGCTTTTCTAGGCATTTGTTGGAGCACTTCAGCGTTAATCAAGTCATGTCCAGGAGCTTTTCTTTTAGGCAACTTTTTGATTTGTTCAGCAATCTGTGAAGGTGTGAATGAAATAGGAGGTGAAGTTAGTTGTAAGGGCATGTCTAAAGTGTTTAGTACGTTGTTATCGTGCACAGTGTTAGTGAAGTCTGTGTGTGGTACAAAAACAGAAGAAAGATATTCGGCAAAGAGTTCTGATTTTTCTCCGTCCGTCACGGCCCAGGAATCATCTTGTCTTCGAAGGGGTGCTGACACTTCACGATGCTTAATAAGGTTTTTGGTATGTCTCCACAAGCTTCCATCGTCGGTTGAGAGATTTCTGATGTAGTTGTCATAGGTTGTTCGTTTGAATTTTCCAATCTGTCGCTTGAGTTCATTATTAAGTCTGTTGTAAGTTCGTTTATCTGATGGGAGTCTGTCAGTCTGCCATATTTTGCGAGCTCTCCTCTTCGCTCTGATCAAGTCCCTTATGTATTGTGGGTACATTGGTAGGAACTCATATTTTTGAGGTTTTGCTACTGATGAAGACCATGCTGCTTCTTGGATATTTCGTGTGAAGTATTCAACGGCATCCTCAAGTTCTGCTTCGTTTTTAATGGATAGAGGAACAGAGAGAGCAGTGTCCAATTGGTTCCTGTACCTGTCCCAATCCATTATGCCATTGATCAGGGACAGTTTTTTTGTAGCTTCACAAGGCTCTTCAAACAATACCAAATGCAAAAGGGAATGATCAGAGCAAAGATCTGAACTCGTTGTTATAGTGTGAGGTGTTGTTCGGAGTCCTTTAGTTATGAAAAAGTCGAGTAAGTCTGGTGTTTTCCGTCTAGAAGTTGGCCAGTACGTGGGTGAATTAGGTGATATTGTGTCTAATGAAAGCTCATAAAGAACATACCTAAGATTCCTTCCTCTTGGAGTAGATAGTCTGGATCCCCAGAACTGATCTTTGGCGTTGTAGTCGCCTCCTGCAACAAAGCATCTACCAAGACGTTTAAAGAAATTACTAAACATCATGGGTGTCAGAACATACCTCGGAGGGCAATAAACCGCAGCAAGAGTAATGTTTTGTTGTTGTGTTGATAGTGTAATGGCTGTAGCTTGAATCTCTGGTGTTATGGGTAATTGTAAAGGATTATGTTTTAGAGTTGTTTTGATAATTATGGCAGTGCCTCCATGTGAAGTTCCATCTGGGTGGTCAGTTCTGTAGATTTTGTAACCACGGATGTAAAATTTAGAATGTGGTGTCAGATGTGTTTCTGTTATTAGTGCAATGTCAATGCGTTTCTCGTGTAAGTATATGTCTAGTTCGGTTCTATGTTGATTCAGTCCGTTTGCGTTCCATAGTATAATAGACATGGAGCCCACAGTCGTCTGATTACGGGGCATATTTTTGGGTAAGAGCGAGAGTAGCCTGAGATAGCTGTTGTAGAAGACTGAAGAGGGGCTGTATGAGGTTATTGAGACCGCTAATCAAATGTATGATATCACCTGAGGAGGTTTCAATAGTAGGGAGCGTTTGGGCAATGCCCCTACTCATACCTTTAGGCCTTTGTTCTTGGTTTGTTGCCGGTGCTGGTTTTCGTTGCTGTCTCTGCTGCTGTTGTTCTGGTCCTGAGGGAATCGGATGAGGGTATTGAGGCTGATGCAGTGGTGGGAACTCGTGTAGTTCTGGTGGTGGAGGTTGAACTCTAGGAGGCCTTTGCAGAGTATGGTTTCTTGTGCGGGTCTTCCTAAGCTCTTTCAGAGTTTCGCAACCTCTGTAGTTAGCAGGATGTGGTCCTTGGCAGTTCGCACATTTTGCGACTGTTTCTCGAGTCTTTGTACAGGAAGTGCTTTCGTGACCCATACCACATCTTACACACCTCGGCTGGTGGTTGCAGTACGTCTTGGTATGGCCATACTGCTGACAACGTACGCACTGCGGAATGATCCTTTTTTTCCTTGGCTCTTCGATATTTACGTGTGTGTAATACAGGAATTCAATGTCGAAAATTTTATCATTGAACGTTGCTTTTGACACATCAACGAAAAACATTGGCAACGGTGTTTTGAATCTTGATATAACATTTACGATGTTGGTTGCCTCGTAACCATAGTTGGCAAGTTCCTGTTTTATGGTCGCTGGAGGTGTGGCGTGGTGTAAATTTTTAATAACTATTCGAGGCGTTTTATCTTCCGGGAGTTGATATGTGTGAAAATCAGCTCCACCCCTTCTAAGACTGGTCACTAACCTACGGTATATTTCTGCGTTTTCTGGATACACGCTGACTCCTCTCATAGACGTTTTCAACCTGAAACTGTTAGGGCCACCTTCATTGTGAAGATAGGTTACTAATGCCGTGTAGTCTTTCACATCGTTTATGTGAATAGGTGGAGGTCTAATAATAATGGGATTATTATTTGCTGGCTGTCTATCTTCCGGAGTATTTGATAAAACTTCGAATCGATTGTTAGTAATAATAGTATCACTAACCTTTATTTGTTTATGACGTGGATCTCTGTCTGAAGCTACATGTCGTTTTCGTCCAGACACAACTTCCCAGGACATAGCTTCTGGTGCATTATCGTGGTTGACTTCAGTTGGTGAATCGTTTGAAGCCGAAGTTTCCGTCATTTTTAGCGGAAGAATCCGCTACACCAGTAATTTTACTTCAATTGATTGCACTTATTTAACTCACGAATATGGAAGAGATAAAGGAAATCAACATGCAGTTAATTGACTTAAACTTGTGATAATTCAATAGAATTTGGAGAGAGAAATAAATTACGTTTGTAACCTTCAATCAATCACCTATGTTTTATGTTTAACTTTAATTAGGAAGAACAAATAAATAGGTTTTATTTATTTTAAATAACGTAAATAATTCATAACAACGAAAATCTTTAGGTGCAATGTAATTTTTTTCTTGTTTGTTTATTTAGGCTTTAAGACGTAAAACCCTAAGACCATCAACGCCTGTGAGTCAGTTATGTTTGTAAACTCTTTAGAGGAGAAACAGAGAAAAAAAAATGAACAATCACAAATTAATAATAGATAGATACAGCGGTATATGAAAAAGATATTTAAAAACATATATCGCATTGCTATCCAATTGAGGCAGGTGTTCCTCAAGATAGCGTATTGGGTCCCGTCATTTACACCCTCTTTACCGCCAATATCCCTTTCCATCCCGATACCTTCCTGGCAACTTTTGCTGATGACACCGCCATTCTATCATCCGACTCAGATCCTTATTTAGCATCCTCAAACCTCCAAAGACACCTCTCCCTCATTGAGCACTGGTGTAATAAATGGCGTATTAAAGTAAACGAATCCAAATGCCAACACATCACCTTTACGCTCCGACGCAGTTCCTGTCCACCAGTACACTTTAATTCCATCCAGCTTCCTTTCTCAGACACAGTCCGGTACCTTGGCTTTCTTTTAGACAGACAACTAACGTGGAATCCTCATACTAGACTTAAAATACAGGAACTAAACCGACGATATGGCCAACTATACCGGCTACTAAACAGGAAATCTAAACTTTCCATTGAAAACAAGTTACTGATCTACAAGGCAATATTGAAACCTATCTGGACTTACGGACTTGAACTGTGGGGAACAGCAAAATTTTCTAACATCAAACGCATCCAATCCTTCCAATCCAAAGTCCTTCGAACAATAGTCGATGCTCCTTTCTATGTAACCAACAAAACCCTACACCATGACCTTAATATCCCATTTGTCCTAGACCTTTTCCCATCAAAATTCTCCAAATTCCACCAGAACCTTGCCCATCATACAAATCCCTTTGCAGAATCTCTATCCAGCACCACCCATCCATATAATCCTCCAAGGAGGTTAAAACGGCAGTGGCCCCGCGATCTTTTATAGTTTGTAAATATTGGAGTTCTGGCAATGGCCAGATTCTCCACTCACGACATGAGTGTATGTGGCTTAAGCACTCTTTCTCAATCTCCACAGGGTTTAGCCCCAGTGACGCGGTTGAGAGAGAAGTGCTGGGATCTCCTGGAGCCATGCTTTTCTCTCCACACTTGGAGGGACAAGTCTGGTTTGGAGTTCTCTCACCAGATTGTAAATATTGTGTATAGGTATGTATGTGTTCTTTTTATTGATTTATTTTTAGGTTATTTTATTCTTATTTATTGTATATGTATTATTTTTCTGTATAATTTATTTTATTTACTGTACATAGAGTGTGAATGTGATCTGTAAACACTATTATAAATGTCCTTGAGACAGATTGTAATATTTTTCAATAAAAAATATAGTACTCATAAAAACATATAAAAAATGAAATATATTAAAATAAATACAAAAAAAAGAACAATAAAATACAAATTATATCTATTTTTATATTTTATTTAATATTCTATTGATTTTATGAAATTTTAACACGGTTCCTATGTTTGATTCGTTGTTGTTTAATACTGCTGATATATCCGGTTTTACAGATAATCGATTTAGGCTTGAAGTATTATAAGTGTATTCTTGGAAAATATGGTTGACTGTGAGAAGGCTATTGCAATGCTGACAATTTATTGGTGGCTGCTTAGTGATGAAATGTATATGAGTTAGGTTCGTGTGTCCTATTCTTAACCTGGCCACAGCGACTTCCTCTCTACGATTAGGGCGGTTTGATGTGATCCAGGGCTTAACTGATTTTTTAACATCTTTTAATTTGCTAGGCGGGCTTTCGTTCCACATGGAATTTTTTTTTCTTCTTTTGAGATCCTTATTTCATTTTTGGAGTTTAGTCCCTAAACACAAAATAACCTGTATAAGAACATCTCACTGATTCAGTCTAGAAACTTCAAGGAACATTTTGAAAATTGTTTTGCCCAGATAAAAATAATTTTATAAAACTTTAAATGTTTATTAGAAAAATAAGTTTTTTTTTCTTGAAAAACTAGAGATCAGAATGAAAACAATGAGAAATAGTCTTTTATGCCAGTTCAACGTCTGACATTCGAAATGTCACTTTTAGCACAAATAGAATTTTTACACATGTCTTTTTGAACTGAGTTGCAATTTATACTTAATAAGCATTTTTTCACTAGTAAAACGGATGGAACGAAACTCCCATTGAAAAAAATCAACTTTTTGTTTGTTCAGAGTTAACGAGACCAACTTTTTGCCTTCAGTCAGAACAAAACTAATTAAAGCTAGAGCATAAAAATATGATTGAATATCACATAACATTGATGATGAAAGGAGAAATCGAGATCATGATGAGCTGGTTTAATTTTAAAATGAACTCACACAATCAGAAATAAGACTTATTTTTTTACATAATCAATTTAAATTTACCAAAAATTACATGAAATCTAGGTGAAGGCAATAAGTCTCATACACGTAAAGTTTTAAAATCGTCTAAACAATAGAGTGTAAATTAACTTTTTGAATAAAATCTAAAATTTTATAACCTCATAAAAATATTGTAATCCCAATTCCATGTGATCAATGCCTTCCACATTTCGCAGCCACTACATTGTTTATAATTATTTATATTAATTTTAATTATTAAATGGAATTCAATGAGATTCGTACCAGACAATTCATAAACTATCCTTCAAATTTTCTCTAAATTTGGATCAAATCGTTCGAGCCGTTTTCAAACTATAGGCCTATCAAGTAATATGTTTATTGATCCGAATGCGGAATTGTTTTTTATGAGAGCAATGGATAGAATTTGATTAAATTGATACTTAATTATATGTTAACAAATCACTAACATAGAAATATCAAGGTAAAACACTCGGTTGCTCATATATCAATGAAAGTAGAGGTCGAAATTCAATTAAATCTATATAGTATCATTACTTTACCAAAACCCATTTTTTTTAACTTTGAGCCAAATCGAACTAGCCGTTTCAGAAAATATTTTTACGCGTGAGAAAGCGCTGAATGGAGTTTGATGGAATTGATACCGGGCCATCATAACACCACCCCGTACAATTCCTAAAAAATTCATGAAAATCATATTAAAGGTAGTATGTGATGAGCCCATCACATCGATTTAACTACAGACAGACAGGCAGCTAACCAAATTTGATCATTGATGTATGAAACGTAAAACGCGAGTAGAATTTTCGATTCTGGCCACAATTTTTTTTTAACCTCTCGTAGGAATACAATATATACCCCACTTTTACAAAAACTTCCACGTTTATTAAGTTGAGGTTAATTAGCAAAAAAGTTGTGTTTTTGATATCATGTCATTACAATTTAACTATTTAAAGGCTTTAATTTGTTGTCTATGGCCTCTTAAACTTGGTTGCATTAATACACAGTTTATTTATTATGAAATGTGTTAAAAATAATAAATTTTCAAATTTTGATCATCAAAAGTGACTGTAAAACAGCGGTTTTTTTTTTATCTAGATATCTATTTTAGAGATAATCCTGAATGTACTGATAACCTATTGCAATATCCATTAAATTATCTTTGTTATAACTTCAAAAGCAATATTGCTGCTATTAGTGCTAAAGAGCTCGCTATGGAGAGAGAGAGTGCATTATTTAATATTTGATATTTCTCTCCTGGAACAACAGCTTTATTAATTTTGTCAGAAAGCAACTAAAATTACTCTAACAACAAACACCATTCTATTTCTCTATAAAATGATATTACTCTATAGCGGCATACCAATCTATTAAAATATATTCTGTTTTAAAACACATCCTCATTGATAATAGAATAACAACAAGGAAATACTCAAATTACATTTTTCTGTAAAATATCGGAAATCACAAATTTAGTTATAATTGTTCTGACTTTTGAAGGGTTAAAGATATGACAGTAAAATAATAATTGCCATAATCCAATATATATTGGATTGGTAAATAAATCCTTTCGGTTTTTCAGGGTGAAATAAAACTCAATGTATTATAGACATAATATTTATTTTAATCAACAATATATTGACCATTATTTAATATGACTTTTTCCCATCTTTCCATTAACTGCCTAATGCCATACTCATAGTGTCTGGAGTTTATTGTTAAAAAACTGATCGATTTTTTTTATGTCCTCTTCCTTTTGGAATTTCATTCCATACATGGAGTTCTGTAGATACCGGAATAAGTGGTAGTCACTTGGAGCTAAGTCTGATGAAAAGGGATAGTGGATGTGGGGCATAGCGTTTTCTTGAGGGGACAAAACGCTCTTCCGATTAGCCTGTTCTGGGTGTTTATTTTTAATCGATTGATACAATTTTGTTAATTGTGAACAGTATAGAGTTGAATCCATTGTTTTTCCAAATGGTAATAGCTCATAGAAAATAAAATCCTTGAAATCCCATAATATGGAAATTTCTTGAATGAAATTTGGCAAACCAATTTTTACTGGTGGGTTCGATTATGGCATCATCCACTTAAACACTGTAATTTTTTGTATGAGTTTCTGCAGCACGCTTACTTTTTTAAAACAACAAAATATGACGATAATGAATGATATTTTCCATATTCACAGTGCAATAGCAAACACATCACAAAGTTATTTTCATAATTTAACATATGTCTATTTTAGGCCATCGGTCCCCCCAAAAAAAAACAGTTTTTTATTACCTGTGTGTTTTATTCAACGTTTCGGCTTCAGAAGCCATTTTCAAGAATCTGCAAAAATAATTTTAATTTATTTTTTACCATTCAAGTACAGCCTCAGACAATAAACTTGTATCGTCCACCTACCATGTACCGCGCCATAAAATTTTTAAAATTTGTCATTACGATATGATTCGTCCTAATTCATTCTTTTATTTCAAAGAATGTCGTTTTCGTTTCTAAAAATTATAATATATAATTAATAAATTGCTATAATTAATTTAAAAAATTTTTAATTTTCGATTTATATACCTCTATTTGCAGACGGTATCAAGAAAGTATTGTTCTTCAATTTTGGTGACCTATGGCCTAAAATAAACATATGTTAAATTATGAGAAAATGGCACCAAACCCGAAGGATGTGTCTAGAAAATCAAAGTTATTTTATTTTTAATATAAATTTGGCCATTATTCACCAAATTATTTTATTACGACAACGTTTCGACCATCACTAGGGCCATTTTCAAGTTTCATTGAGTCCCCCATTAAATTTCCATTATTCAGGGTCGTATTAATTTTTCAGAAAAAAATAAGCTGTTTGAAGTCCCTCCAGAAATGACGGGTAACTATAAAATATCAGAACAACTTAATTTTCTCTGAAAATTAATACGACACTGAATAACAGAAATTTAATGGAGGACTCAATAAGACTTAAGGTCCTAGTGATGGACGTTGTCCTAATAAAATAATTAATATATAAAATGTTGATGAATAATAACTTAATTTACATAACAAATAAAATCTCAAGACACCGATTCAGGGAATAATGAACAGAAGTAATACTAAGCTAGTTTGAACAAGAGTTAGATGATATAATTGTTGACATATTACAAACAGTATAAACAATCCACCTAATGGATTAATTCATCAGGCAAGAAGTGTATCATAGTGACATAAAAATAAACAGAAAAGCAGAAAGGACTTATTTGTATTTTAACAGAAGTACAACAAAATCGCCTCCTATCGTAATATCTTATCGCCCAGAGATATCGCACTAACTGTATAGAATTTAACTTTAAGTTGCCTTTAAAGAATACTTCTGCTCAGTATACAGCTACTGAATCTAGCGGGATTCCTATATTGTGATTGGAATACAAAATAATAATTATAAAATATTAGTTTTAAATTTGAATGAATGAATGAAAGGGTGTTTATTAAACTTTCTTTTAAATTTCACAAAGTAAAATATATGTATATATACTAGCAACAACACATAGACAATGAAAAATTCCCTTTGTCGAGGTCTGTGTGTAATTAACAATAAATATTCATTACATTTATAACTAAAATAAATGAGCAATAATATATCTACAGTATTATTATATTTGTTTACACCATTGTTGCAATTTTCTCCTTCACTGTTTCATTTGTTTAAATAGAGTTTTCAAAAAAAACAAACATTAATACATCAAAAATCCAATAAATAAGAAATTTAAATTCAACAACATTGATAATAACCATCAAATACAATATAACAATAAAACAAACGTTACAATTAATAAACACGATATTGTATCAATAGTTTACAATCTGACTGATTGAGATCTTTGCAATGTGGCCTGCTGTACATATTGCTTAAGGCTTTCCAGTTAGAACCTTTAAGAAACCAAATAATTCTTCCGGAGAACATTCCCGTTGCCCAAAACATTTCTCTCTTAACTCACTGAACGTGTGACAAGTCCCCAAACAGTGATTCATATCCTCTTTTTCTTGAGATTTACATACCGGACAGCAATCGTTATTCCTCACCATCCATGGTTTTACGCTTAAATCGAGCAATTCTGTCCTTCGAAAAATTGACCCTATAGTCACAATATTAAAACTCTCATTGAGATAGGTTGTAACAGCGCCCATCGAAAATAGTCCTGCGTAAACAGAAAAACTTGAATGAAGACATTTTTGAAGATTATTTTGTTTAGTTATTTTGTTAGTTAAAGATAATTTTGAACGTCTGTCAAGTAATCTGGATAAGAGACCGTATCGTCTGTTTAATTCTATTCGTTTTTGTCTGATGTGAGTCTTCCAAGTAAGTCTTTTGTCCAGGTAAAAATCTAAATACCTAATTATATCTGATGTAGGGATTTGAATGTTATTAAAATATATTTCAGGGGAAGGTTTATGGTTAAGAGTGAATACCACATGCACACTTTTTTTTTCATTCATCTTAATTTTCCACCTTGTTGCCCAGTCTGCAATATCGTTCAGATGATTTTGAAGGATGGTAGATGCTCGAACAGGGTTTTTATCTGAGCTTAGTACTGCGGTATCATCTGCAAAAGTAGCCAGTATTGTGTCGTTGTGTTCCGGTAGGTCAGACATATATATATTAAACAATATTGGTCCAAGGACACTACCCTGAGGCACTCCTGCTTTAATAGGTTTGATGTCAGAACGTTCTGTCCCTACTTTTACTACAAAATGTCTATCCGTTAGATATGAAAGTAATATTAGATAGTAGGTCGGAGGAAGTAAAATTTTAAGTTTGGAGAGCAATCCTTCATGCCAAACTTTATCAAAGACTTGACTAGTGTCAAGAAAAACTTATAAAGTCTTGCTTAAACCTATTTGGACTTACGGCATAGAACTGTGGGGCTCTGCTAAAACTTCCAACATTAAAAAAGTTCAGTCCTTTCAGTCAAAAGTGTTGCGAAGGATAGTTGACGCACCTTTTTATGTCGCAAATGACACACTACATAAAGACTTAAACGTACCTACAATTTTAGATACTGCAAAAGAGAACTACAATAACTTTCACCAAAGACTGACGTACAACATGAATCCTCTGACAGAAATCCTTCATCGTACAAGAAACCCGTACAGCCCACCACGACGATTACGTAGGCGTTGGCCAAGAGACATGCTGATTTGATTTATATCCCGGACGTGAGGGGAAGCTGTGAAGCTGCTAAAAAATTTGCTTGTTGCAAAGAAATTTGCAGATTGCAAATTTAATCTAATGTTCCACATTTTTGTTTGGTTAGTAAAATTTTGTTTAGTTTTCAATTTATACCTAGTTAAACCAAAAATAAATTCGCTTGGAAGATTTTTTTTCTCTCTCATATCTCTCTATGCATAAGGAAAGTACTCTCCTCAAGGAAAAGAATATATCCATATATATGATAAATTATGCATATATGTCCGGAAACAAGATACGGGAATAAAAGGAGAGGAGATAGAAGAATGATATCGCCGATTCGGTAGCACGCTAGGAGTAAAGTGGCGAAGCCGGTATGAGTAAAGAAACAATTTATTTATTTATTTCGGCCCCCCCCTTCCACGTCGTAAAAAAAGGATGAATTGGAGTGGCAGTTTTCCCTCGAGGGCCTTCTAAGGAAATTGTGACTCCTGAAAAAGCAGAAGTCGGACCACGTATTTCTCTGTGCTTAAGGTAAATACTGGACAGGCTCAGGCTTGCCCTTTCGGCTTGTTAAGGGAACTTAATATTATCTATTGGAGGAAAACATAATAATCAAAAACGATCCAATCCACATTTATTTGAGTTGGCGTTCAGTTGATAATAACCTATGGGGTTCCCCCTTATGACAGAAATGGTGGGTAAAGGGTAATACAAAAAAAAAATAAATAAATAAGGATTTTGCTTAGGCCACACGGTAGAAGTAAAAACATCATCATGGCGAGATTAATAATATGAAATATATATAATATAAATAACAGTATGCAGATCCGATTTTTAGTTTCTGAGATATTTTTACCCGTATCTTCCATAAAACTCGTTATAAATTCGTTTTCGACACTATTTTTCCCTGTGCCTTCCTAATACTTCGTCGCGTTAAGATAAAATTTTGAAAAATTGCTCATTACAAAGAGAATGAAATGTTGAACAATTCCCTCGCTTACAGTATGCAGGTCCGATTTTTAGATTCTGAGATATTTCAATCAATATACAAAAACACTTCAATTAATCGACTCCAGCTAATTAATTTATTTATAAAAATGTGGGGCTTCCCAACCTGTTACGGATCATTTTAGCCATTACACAATATTTATATTGCAATACATAAGATGAAATTTACCAATAAATTTGAACCATTTGAATTTAAAAATATCAAAATAAGTGTGAATAAAAATTAAATTTTGTTAAATAGTTGCGTTATTTGAAGAAATAAAAACAATTCTTTTGTCATTTTGGTGGTGTTGGTGGAAATAAACTAGTCGAATATTTAAAAGAATAAATTAAAACAATCTGAAAAAAAAAATTTATGAAAATAACTTACATCACTTTTTCATCCAATGGCTCAAATATTACCCGACTTTATTTTATCAGGAATTAATTGTTTATCTATCTTAGTTAATATTTTATGTGTTATACGTACGGTGCGCCAATGTTTCTTATCTTTTATGGATCTATCCCATTTTTTTTCTCGGCACAATAAATAAATAAAAAATAATCATCAATGTGTAAGTTAAAAAAAAAAAAAAAATCCGAAATACATTTGAAGGACGTCGTTGTGCATAATGCAAAAGGGCTGTTGGAAGGGAGAGACAGGTATTTGAAAAAGGGCTCCATCCATTTTGATGAGGCTAGAGCCCTCCCAGCTTTATAGTTAATAAAACCTCTCACATCTTCACCTCAGTTAGTTAAGAAGGGCTTTTAGGTCTCAACTATCATCTATTTAACCTGGTAATAAATGCTGTCGTTTCCATAAAATAAGAATATATCACATAAATAAGAATTCTATATCCTTTATACTTTATTTATTTTTAATTTTTTTTTAGTTAAAAATGTGGTACAATGCTTTCAATAACTTTCACTTACCAGAACACTTTTTAAAAAATCATTAAATATTAAAAATATTATTTTAATTATAAATACAAATCTAATACGATAAATATAAACTAGTGTACCCAATAACAAAAGAGTTGTCAAAATTTTACAATAAAAATAATACCTGCAGGAGCTCAGCCTTGTGCATGGCTAGTGGGGATTAACGCACCTCCAGGTACCCGGGTTCAGTACACCGCACAAATACACACATAACACAACACAATACATGTTAGCTAACATAACTACACCTACACTACTCACCCTTAGGGCTTCCTTCCCTTGGAATCCGCCATGGAGGGAGACCAAGTCAGGAGCAACCCCTTCACCTGACCAGGGGGCAGATACTTTTATTTATTTATTGTTGGGGACAGGATTATTCGGATTATATTCAGGATACATTGAATGGTCTGAAAACCGCAATAATCAAGAAAGCCGAGACTACCCTTAGATTTAAAGATAAAGAACAGAGAAATTTGGTGAAAGATCATTGTGGAGACCAGGACCAACTGAGGATTGTATAACCATTAAGATATATAAAAAGTAACATTTAATTTACATTAATGAGGAAACATATTAAAGCTTACTGAGGATTGTATAACCATTAAGATATATAAAAAGTAACATTTAATTTACATTAATGAGGAAACATATTAAAGCTTTTTTTTTTTTTTTTATTCACACTTGTCATAGTAATGTCAATCAGTGAGTTGGATGTCCATTACAAAATATATTGACATGAGAAGTTGAGGAGGGGGGAGAGTGTTGCACTCAATGGCATCTCCTGGCGTGAAATCTACATTAATTGTTAGGCGATGAGGTCCTTCATCCAGTTTTTCTTCAACCTTATAAGAGCGTGTGTGATTTGGTCATGTCATTTGTGAGTGTGTTAGGATGTCCTTGTAATTTGTCACGGGATTGTTTGTAATGGGTTTATTAGTAGTTGGCATGTGAAGGTCAGTGTGTATGTATGTGTGTATGTGTGTGGTATGTTGTTAACGTACCACTAGTGTTGCCTAAAGGCGAGACTGATACAAGTCTTGGTCTTGCAAACTCAGTCTTTGTCTTGCGTAAGAGTCTTGCAACAGTCTTGCAGTTACTTATTAGCTTATTACTTATCTCTAGACATATTACTGTACTTTTTTAGATAGGAGAAACCTAAATAAGCCCGAATGATTAGAGGAGTTAAATGCAAAAGTATATTGGTTATAAAAATTGGTTATATATATTAATTAAGATTTTCAAGTATTTGTAACTATTTTGCCTTAACTTTTATTTAAAAAATCGATTTTTTTTACCAGTCCTGGTCTTGGTCTTACAACAGCTAGCCCGCCTTGGTCCTGGTCTTTTAAAGTGCAAGACCAAGACCGATTTTGGGCAACATTACGTACCACGGTGCTTTTGTAATTGTTCTGAATGTTTTTGAATTGAATTACGTTTAAATGTGTATTTTTAACTATTTCAAATATCGGTAATGCGTAAGTCCAAATAGATTTCAGTAAATAATTGTATGTTTTTAATTTCTGTCTTTTTTTTTTATTTTAATAATTATACAATCTGGACATTGGGTATTAAGGCTCTATATGTACATGTATACTATTATATACAAATTATATAGAAAAAAGAAATAAGAAGAAAACATCTAAGTAAAAAATATGTTCACAATAAAATAACAAAAATATTAAGAAAAAAAGTTACCTGCCACACATTCATTTCTATATACAACATTCACATTCAGCCTGGGGAACCCTGAACTATGTTTTTCTGCTCTCGTGTGAAAGGCAAAGCAGGGCTCAAACAGATCCCAGCGCTTCTCTATGTTAAAAAGTTCTGTATAAGTTTCGTGTGTTTCCATAAAAGTAAATTTAGATGTCTTAGTCTTTAATCTTTTTTTTTTTGGTTTTTTCGTGATATGTGGCCTACATTTTTCGATCAAATGTCAGAGCAAGGTATGTGTGGAATCTGTGTATTGTCAAGAAAAACTTAAGGGCATGTTTCATGTCGAATGGTGTATGTGATCTCCTGTGATTTGTCTTCATTCAGTCGGATTCTTCCAGAGTTTAAATCAGTCATGTAATCTTGTTAAATATTGTTGTAAGGTCTATGAGGCACATTTTGGAATTTTGTGTCTTGCTATAATTGCTGATATAGTTATTTTTTAATTATTACAATTTTAAATAGTTAAAAAAACACTTTATGTAGAAAATGCACATAATTTGTGCAGTCTTAAATTCAAACAATTTTAGCCTCAAACAATTTTAAACGTATGCCGCCTTTATAATATACAGGCTTGTAGAAGAGCCTATAAATAACAGGATGAGCCCTTTATAGATTGCGTTATCATTTTAATGGTCGCATTTCAGAGAGGATTCTCCCAATTCCTGTGTTCTCAGGACGACCGATAACTCATGAAGATTTCTTCCCTGACCCCTAGCACCTTATAAGCCAATAAATACAATTTATGAGTTGATAGCGGGGGGGAGGGGGCGCCAGTCCCTCCAGTATTTCCAACCTTGCGTCTAGCCAATATCCACTTTTGTGCCAAACACCTTTAATTCTATAACCACTCGGTCTGGATTCATGTTGGCGTTGAAATATAGGTGAAGGATTTAAAGGATTTGCAATTTTTCTTCTCTTTCGTGTTTTTTTTTTTTAGAAAAAACTTCTTTAGACCCTCATTGCACTTTTTTGTGGAGAGTGAATTAGATTGAGCAGTCAGATCTCCTATGTATAACGCTGGGGTAAAGTCTTCTGGAGTCGACTAATTGAAGTGTTTTACTTATACATATGGATTAAAACATCTCAGAAACTAAAAATCGGATCAGCATATCGTTAGTGAGGGAAATGTTCACCATGTCATCTTCTTTTTAATGAGCTATTATTCAAAATCTTAACGCGACGCAGTGTCAGGAAGGCGAAAAGAAAAAAATAGTGTCAAAAACTGAATAATTACGAATTTTATAGAAGATATGAATTAAAATATGTCAGAAACTAAAAATCGGACCTGCTTACTGTTAGTGCCCAAATGTGAGTTGATCTTGGTCTTGGTCTTGCGCAAGAATCTCGTAACAGTCTTGCAGGTACCTATCAGCTTATTAATATAGACATATTACTGTAATTTCATTGGTAGAGAAAACCTAAGCAATCCCAAATGAAAAATTGGAAGAGTTAAATGCAAAAGTAATTTGTTTATACCAATGCTTCATACATAGTAACTCAAGTTGTGGAGTAATAGTAACTATTTCACCTTAATTTTTATTCACAAAAACGATTTTTTTTTTTATCTTGTCTTGGTCTTGCAACGGTTAGTCGTTAGAAATAAGTAAATCAAATAATGTAATTTTGCTATAATTATATAAAACATGATTAGAGCTTGTAAAAAACCTAATCTTCAATTTGGAAGGTTCCTTGGCCATCTTCTTTTCAGTCAGCATTTTCATTACCTGTGATTTGACAGGTAATGAAAATACTGGCCGATTAGCAAAATAAGTTGACGGAAAAGATCAGCCAGATATGCCAATCCCTTCCTTGACGGCAAAGAAGCTAATCAAAACAATAATGGCTAAAGAATTGGAAGAGAAACGGCAGTTGGAGTTAAAGGAGAAGCAATGGGCTTCATTACTAGAAGAAAATTGAAGAGTTGATCTCCCTAGAAATGAGACCGTTTCGCAGTTTAGGATGAAACCCGAACATGAATATCTCCTTGTCCCGGGCTGCAGGACATTAGAAACGTCGCATTGTTGATAGCTCTCAAGACGATCAAGGCATAGGATCTTCTTTTCAGACACATTGGGTGGTTCTCAGGAATAGTTTTAGATAAAAGGTTATAAACTAGAGGATTAGGATGAACAACGAGTTCGGAAATCTAAGAGGAATCGGAAATCGTTCGTGCCAAATCTGCAATAAAGTGAACTTTGAGGTATTTTTGGATAATTTTATTTGTGACATAATATTGAGAATTTTACGGAGAATTTGGATTTCGAGGATTTCATACGGGGAAAATTCAATGATTTTTAGAGCCTCGAAGCTCAATTACTTGTGTCCAAACGAGCTAATTTTGGTAGTTTATATGAGTTAATTTTGGAAGTTCTAAGCGTTTGTCAAGTAAATGTTGTAGTTATCAAAATTGACCAGCAGTTTCTTTTCATTTCAGTCTTGCATGGAGATTCTAAGTAAGACTTTTTCATTACGGAGTCCTAGGTGACGGATCTCTTCGACAAACATAGGCGCATATCTCGAGGTCTAGAAGGGTTTAGGAAAACGACCCTGCCCCCCAAAAAAAGAGAACCGAGAATATAATTTGGATCCCAATATTTCGAGAACAAAAAAAAATCAATAAAGATTAATATACATGAATGAATAAATTATGTAAACTAAAATCAATTAAGGAAATAGAAAAAGTCGAACTAAATGGCTAAGCTAAGGTCTAGATGCAGGTACGCAAAAATTTTACCATGTTTCTTTTATTGAATTTTTTAAGTTCAAATTCAAAAAAATTAACATATTCTAGGATTTTATGATTCATTCATGTGCATCCTTCCATTTTTATCCCATTTCCCATGGCAAATTTGAATTATCGGAGATTAAGTTGCCTCATTGCCTCGAAATTTTAATGAGTAATTTTATCACTAATATGTGTATACATCACCAAAATATTCTGGTTGTTGTAATTCTGCTTTCCCAAGTTCAAGTTTTAATAAATTTACTAGGAAATGAGAATGTATAAATCCTGTCTAAAACTTAGCAAGCTAAGAACAAACAGCTCGCAAATTATCTTTATGGCATATTCAAAGTATAAACATGAAACTTTGTTGAAGCCAAGGAACTTGATATTTAGTCAAGTAGCATACTGTGCTAAAATTGTACTGGTGATTATAAATCGACGAGATATTACTAACCTAAAAATATTAAGGCTTTGAGCTTTAAAACGTCACACTATCAACCGTAGGAACAATTATTATAAACACTATACAGTCTGGGAAACTATTGGAGATCACATTAGCAGTGACTTAAGTTAATATTGTCAGTCTCCATCACAGGTCTCCGAACTACGGCCGTCTATAAAACATAAAATCCTAGCATAAGCAGATGATAGAGTTGTCCCTGGAAAGAATTAAGAGGACATTGAGAGGCTCGCTCGGACGCTCGGAAGAGAAGCAGAGCAAATCGGACTACATGTCAATGAAGATAAAATAAAATATATGATCTGCGTAGACTCTCAAGTCATTTCCGAAAATAGATAGATTCAAATTCCTCGGCTCCACAATAACCTCAATGAATGATCAACTACCAAAGATAACTAGAGGAAACAATGATTTATTCTATCTTTTAAGCGTACTGGAATCCGCAAAAATCTCAAACTAAAGCTGTACAACGCCTTGAAAAGGCTAGTTCTTCTATACATATGTGAAACCTGGGCTCCAACCGGCAGCCTTGAAGGCAGAATCGAAAGAGTCGAAAGAAAAGTTCTCTTTACGATAATAGAACCTCAATAGGATCTGAACTTTAATACCTGAAGGAGAAGGAACAATAAAGAACTAAAAAAAATCTGGTCAGTCAATATCTCATAATTTGAAGGCAATGCGGTGAAGATGGGCGAGGCATGTAGCTCGGAGCAATCCATCTGGAATTCTCTACACAATGAATGCCAGTGTAGTAGACAAGAGATCATGTGAGAGGCCAAAATGCAGAAAGATAGATAGTACCAGCAAAGATAAAATATAAATTAATGGAATATAGAACAGATAATACAACGACATTAATAAATGAAAAATGGAATATTAATTAATCAAGACTATGAAATACAATTAAGCTTTTAAAACTTTTTTTTTAAATTGAAACATGTATAATTAGCTTATCTAGAAAACGTACCAAGAAAGAATATATGCATATTATTTTACGAACTCCACCGAACCATATTCACACACACACACAACGGTAAAACTTTTAAACACTGATTCGCTTTCACACAGAAGATTCTGTTTACAGTGGTTTATATTTGTGGGAGTTTTATTACTTACGTCCCCACTTCCATAAATATCATACAGTAAAAATATAAAAATCTACTGCGAGCATCACACAACTTTCACTTACCACGTACTTCCAGTGGAATTTAAATCCTTTATCTAAATATCACGGTAAATATTTAATAATTTAAAAATATTTTCGAAACAAAAGTTGTTAAACTAGAATAAAGTTTATATATATATATTTTTTTTTATTATTATTATTATTTTTTATATATAACATGATCGTATGATTGACCCATAATTTTGGATATAACCTCTTTCAATGTTAAGAAATAACCCTATTCCTCAAAAAAGAAAGCTGAGATGAACGTTATGAAGGAAATAAAACATTTTTTTTTTCACACAGTTCGAATACCTATACAATTGATTGTACTCGGGATAGTTTAAAAGATTTTTGAATTCCTTACAAGATAAAAAAAAAAAATAACCGAAATAGGATTTTTTTATGATCAACATAGTTTTCGTAAAATTAATTTCATGTATGGTAAAGTCTGGTTTTAATTTCAGTAAAGAAATTAATTTATAGCAAATTGTATCATTGACGCATATTTCGAGATAACTGACAAAAATATAAAACTGAAGAATATGTGGAAAAATCAGAAATACAAGTAGAAAATGCTGAAGAAAAACCTACCTTAAATTGAAAACTACCTAATAATACACTGACCTTTTGAGTTAATGAAAACATTCGACTACTTTTCATGAAAATCTCAAACATGTGTTTAATCGATGACATATAGTACCACAATACGCATTTTCAGTTTCGTACGACTTTTTGTTTTTGAGTTAGGCACATACATTAACGCAGAGAAACACACAGAACATGTTAGGTGTATTTTCGTTGAAAACTGAGTTTCGAAAATTTTTACGATTCCAATACTTTCTATAACTATATTACATCTTCAGGAAAGTGAAACGTAAAAAATTTTTAACACAAAATCAAGTGACTGGTTTATACTGGAAATCAATTATGGTATTGGTTTCAATGGAAGGTTGAAAAAAATATCTGAATTTCCCGTATTTCATTTTTGCAATTTAAATATATATAATGTAATATTTTACCACTTTTTTAATATTAGTTTAATATAAAAAAGAAAAAATAAGCTGAAATTAAGATGAATTTATGATATTTTCTTAAATATTCATTCTAGATATGCGTTCATGATAAAATTCACTCTAAATTAATTTCTTTACTGGAATAAATACCAAAGAGATGAGAAAAACATTTTTCATCATTATACCAACTTTGCCAGTAGGAGATTAAAGCTTTTTCATGCTTTTTACAGAAAAATGTTTCGTTATCTTTCTTTTTTATTTTTTGAGTAGCCTTCATGATACTTTAACATCTTCTTTTCAGGAGTAATTACCGTCGTTTCTTTTCATTTCTAAAGAAATATGAGATAAGGAGAAACCACCTGAAAATCGTGTCTTTGACACAGTAGAAGTGGAAAGGGTAGGGGAATAAATGGATGGAACATGAAAGGTTAAATGAATAAATATATCTTGTAATTATGAAATAAATAGTAATGCTTTCTTTCCTTTTTTTTTTTTTTTTTTTTTTGTAACCTTGTAATTAATTCGCTACAAAATAAGAGTAGAATATACTAAAACGGAACTCATACTTTAAATACTTAGTTGCCTTACATTACTGTACAATTTGAATTATTCAGGATTGAAAGTGTCACTAACTTTTTTAATAAGTTTGATTTTTAAAATATTTGGCAAACTTATTAAGAAAAAGTTATTAACATACGTTTATGATAAAAAAATGTATTCAAAAAAGTTCACTCAAACTTTTTAAAAAAATTAAAACAAAAGTGTGAGTTTGACAACTTCGTTGCTCTTTATTAGGGTTATTATTAGTGTTGCCCAAATGCAAGACCGAGACGAGTCAGAACAAACTCAATCTTGTTCATGGTCTTGGTCTTGCGCAAGAGTCTCGCCAAAGTCTTGCAGTTACTTATTAGCTTATTACTATAGAGATATTACTTTATTTTTTTAGATAGGGGAAACCTCACTAATCCCAAATGAAAAATTAGAGGAGATAAATGTAAAAGTATATTAGTTACACCAATTACTAACATATAGTAACTAAGATTGTCAAGTATTAGTTACTATTTTGCCTTAGTTTTGTTTTAAAAAATCGATTTTTTTTACAAGTTCTGGTCTTGGTCTTGCAACAGTTAGGTGGCTTCGGTCTTGGTCTTGCAGAGTACTGATTTTGGGTAATACTAGTTATAATATGAAAAGAGTGAGTGAATGTTTACACATTAAAAGCATTTTAAGGTGTATTTTTTGATTTTTTTGTTGTTTCTGAATATTTTTTTTTACGCCTGTAATATAAAAGGTGACGGGGCTCACCTCAGGCTTGAGTTGACCTTATCCTCCACAGCTTACAACTAAATTAATAAAACATCTATCTCATGTGACATGAAGCCAACGTTTTGGAATTTTGGCTGGTAATAAGTTGTTGAAAAGAGAGTTTGCCAATTGTTTGGACTTTTCGAAAAATAATTTTTTTTGTATTTCGAGAAATTCTTTTATTACTGATAAATTTAATGTTTTATGCAAATTTAATGTATTTTACATCCAAGGTCTTCTTTCTCTGTTTCGTTGTTCCTCTTACAATTTTTGTAATAATTCCATTTTGAAAATATTGTAATCTTTTTCCAGTTGTTTTGCTGTCATGATCGAACAGAGGTGCACCATACAACAGAGACGGCCGTATTATACTTGTATAGACTAGAACCTTTAGGCGTAAAGATATGTTTGTTGTCCTAATTAAAGTTTGGAGTCGGTACGTCTTAGATCTTACTGTTTTAATTTTGTCATAATGTCTAGTAAATTTTAAATGTCTGTCGAAGTGAATACCGAGATATGTTAAGTCAGTCGATAATTTAATTCTGTTGTTGTTAATTTTGAATTCATTCGGCATTTTCTTTTTTCCTTGTTGGTATAAAAATATAATTCATTTCGTCTTTTCAGGATTAACATCTATGTTTAGGATTTTTAGCTGTTCTGCGATTTCGATACACTACGATTCCCCCATGGAAATGGCAACTCCCACCCTGAGACTCATAGAGAGGCGAGCGACCCGACTCTTGTATATTATACACCATAGCTCTCATGGTCCTCCAGGTTGTGGATAGGGTATAGGGCTGACAATCCCCTATCCTATAAAAAACTGGAAGCAAAAGATTGCCAATCAACCTTCGGGAACGTTCCTGATGGAGTGAAATGTGATCGCGTCCGGTTAGTAAACCACGTACTCCCTGGATATCTGGAAGAAGAGAGAAAAATATCACACTACTGTCGTCTATATAAAACAGGCGTTGGGGAAAAACATCGGAGATTTTTTTTTTTTTCTAAAAACCTTTAATGAATAAGTTTCAGAATAACTGTTTGTAGTGAACTTTTATTAAATAAGTTATTCCGATAAAAATTCTAAAATAACTTCATCAAAAGTTACCACAATGAAAAAACATACAATTCAATTAAAAACTCAGTAAGAAAAAAAAAGTAAAGGTTTTATTTATTTATTTTTTTAAAATTTATTTATTGAGTATTACAACAACCTGCCACATGGACACTAGTTATAGTGAGGTAGGATAACATTCACACTATATGTACAAAAATATATAATAAAATAACCTAAAAATAAGAAAATTAAAACTAAGCAAAAAACACATGCATACCTATATACACTATTTACAATCAGGTTAGAGAACTCTAGGAGAACCCTGCGCTACTCTCTCAACCGCCTCACTGGTACTGAAGCCAGCGGAGATTGATCGAGAGCACTTATACAATCATGTCTTGAGAGGAGAACCTGGCCATTGCTAGAACCCCAATATATACAGTCTACAAAAGGTCGCGAGGCCACTGCCGTTTCAATCTTCTTGGAGGATTATAGGGATAGGTGGTGCTTGATAGGGATTGTGCAAGAGGATTTGGATGATACGTAAGGTTCTGATGATATTTGGAGAATTTTTCTGTGATAAGGAGTAGGACAAATAGGATGTTAAGGTGATTCTGTAGGGTTTTGTTGGTCACATAGAAAGGAGCATCGACTATTGTTCGGAGGACTTTTGACTGGAAGGATTGGATGCGCTTGATGTTAGAAAATTTTGCTTTTCCCTACAGTTCAAGTCCGTAAGTCCAAATAGGTTTCAGTATTGTCTTGTAAATCAGTAACTTGTTGTCTAGGGAGAGTTTAGATTTTCTGTTTAGTAGTCGATATAGTTGGCCGTATCGTCGGTTTAGTTTCTGCCTTTTAATATTATCATTTACCCCTGATATTATCATATACTAGAAGAGTCATTAAAACTTTAAAATATAAGAATGTGATGAAATTGGGAAACTTTTTAGTAAATTGATATTGAAATAAAAACATCAAAAACGAAAATTGTGTGAAGTAATTCGCTCCACTTTGATGGATTAGCACAAGATCGCATGATAGCACTGGAAATGGAATTCTGAGAATGTCCGAATGTGACCGAAAGCATCGGCTTTATCGACTTCACCTCAACTGAAAGGGACACGTTGTGGGTGTCATACCTTTTGAGCGAGCGTTTCTAGCGGAAACTGAAATCAGCGATGTAATTTATGGACCGATTTTAACTCAAAAGGACCAGTAGGTTAGTCAAAAGGACAAGGGAGTCCTAAATCGCTATCTAAATAGAACTAAGTTATACTCATGAACACGTCGTCAATACTCGAGCTTTCTCGGAATTCCATTTATAGTGTGATCCATGGGATCTTGTGGCCTGCACAGTGCTTTCAAATTAGTAACTTAAGCTGTTTTGATTTTTGTATTTCGCAAAGCCAATCCAGAGAACTGTCCAAAAATTTGACATAAAATATATACCATTAGAGTATATAGTGGATAAATAAATTTTTAGTAAAAAAAAAATCTAGGTTGTAATAAATAGTATAACTTCAAATAATAAATTGTTACAGAAATTGTCCTATCACAAGTGTTAAGTGTTAAGATTTCATTTTTCTAGCTACAAAAACACTTCAGAAAATATAAATCTCTTTATTAATATTATTATTTTCATTATGAGAAGGAGTTGGTCGAGGGGTGCGGTCAAATAAATACTGAATTTTAAAAAATAGTATTTTTAATTACTAAGCCGACGTTTCGGTCCACCTTGCAGGTCAACCATCTCTACTTTATTATTTTTATTAATGAGATTGACAACTGTATTAAAATTAAAGGTGAACAAAGAATTACATTGGAATTTAAAAACTTATAAAAATACTAAACATTGGCATGCTTGGGAACGAGAATGTTCGGATTGTTTTGAAGTCAGTTATGGTAATTTAGACAACTAGATTTGGCCAAATCGGCAATAAATGGAAAATTAAGGTTATATAAAATTATAGTTTTATTAGTGACAAAGTGAGAATAATTGAGGATTTTATGAATAATTTCGAATAATCAATCTAGCAGTGTCCTTACCGTCTCACTAAGGTTCAAGGACAGTGACAAATCGGGCTAGATCCATGGATTATGGCTGCTCAGATTCTGCAGGCGCACGAGGACCTATATTTCTTTCTCCGAAACAGACCGTCCATGGACCAGACCTGACGGAAGCTACTCAAATCGTGGAAAACCACATACGGATTCCCGATTTAATTACACGGGGTAGGGTTATCAGTCCTACGCCCGGTCGATGTTAGTTGCATCCACTAGGCTGACGGTTCTCACATATCGAGGGGAGTCTCGGCAGTGTGACTTTCACTGGTGGATGATTATTCAAATCTGGCGGTCATCCATCCAAGTACTAACCACGCTCGACGTTGCTTAACTATGATTATCTATTGCAAGCGTCTTAGCCCGCACTGCTACCCGGCCCCCTTAAATTATGTATATTATTGTATAAAAATAAAATGTTTAAATAAATTAATTTTTCAATTAAATATTATGATGAAAAAGTAATTTATATAAGAAAAGTTTTTTCATAGTAGATATTATTTACTTACATTGTAATTTTTTTATTGAGATATATTACAATCTGTCACATTTAAGGACAATTGTAATAGTGACAAAGAGTAGCTCATTCATACTATACACAATAAATAAACAGCAATATAATAATGCTAAAAGTAATTGTATATAAACTAAACAAAAATAAACTAATCTAACAAAATAACTGCATAAATACACACATGCTTTTATTCAATATTTATTCACTCAAGGTCTGCGAGCCAAGCCTTTCCCCACACTCGTGTAGGGAAAGACAGGACTCTACGAAATCCCAACGTCTTTTACTCAGCCGCATCATTGGTATTACCAATAATAATGTACTTAATTTATTATTTTCTTCATAGAAAAGAAATAAAAGGCATATTTTATATTGTTTTCTTACATTGTACATAAATAGCGTTTAATAATGAGTACAGAAATAGCATTAAGGAATCACAAGTTTAGGTCTGTTGACCAGTTCAAGTACCTTGGAAGCCGTGTCACATACCATAATAAAGTAGAGAGTGCAATAAAGGCCAGGATTGCAGCAGGAAATAGATGCTATTTTTCATTGCAAAGAGACTTGAAGTTCAGATCACTCGCTAAAAGAATCAAAATTCTCATATAAAAAACCATAGTAAGACCAGTGGTTATGTATGGGTGGAGACTTGGACCTTAACCAAAAACTCAGAACTCACTCTCAACTCCTAGGAGAGGAAAGGATTGAGAATAATACGAGGCGGAATCTTTAAGAATGGAATTTGGAGGGGGAGAAAGAATGAGGAGCTGCAGGAACTCTATGGTAAACCTGATATTGTAGCATTGATAACAAGAGCCGGAATCAGATGGTTAGGGCATGTGGAAAGAATGCCAAAGAAGATGCTGCATGAGAAGCCAGATGGCAAAAGAAGTAGAGGGCGCCCTCGGATCAGATGGCTGGAGGATGTTGAGGACGATCTGAGGCGGCTGGGCGTTCGAAGATGGAGGGAAGTAGCACAAGACCGTGGAGATTGGTCGGCTGTATTAGAGGGGGCCCGGGTTCTTGCAGGACCGTAGCGCCATTATAATAATAATAATGTTTAATAATTTAAAAGCAATTCAACAATATTAATAACATTTAAAAAGATCTAGGATGGTTAGAGAAATTTTTGTGAAGCGCGATCCAATTCTATCTCATGTTATATTACGATTCTGTCACTTACTAAAATACCACATGATCTATTTATCACACGTACCAACTAATATATTTTCTGTTGAGAAACGGTCCACGAATCAGAAAACTTCCTCGAACCTCAGACGATTGTGAGATCATATCTTTAAGGAAATAGATTTAAGGAGTCTTTGTTCCCAAGATTGACAAACAGATTCGCTGAGAAATAGCGTAGATGGCGAATGATAAAACCCTCTGTTAGGAGGATAGCCTTCGATGCCTTGGGCCCGGACTTGAACTAAATAACTGAGGAGAAGCGGTGGATCAGCGGAGATGGATTAATCAGTGAGGCGGGAGAGCAATAAACTTGAGCAAAGCTCCTTTCAACCCCCTCCCTCCCCCCTCCTCAATTACCATCCAATGTCGGCAAATTAAATAACAAACTTTTAAAATTAATTTTCATCTTATTCTTATGAATTGTTATTTTGAAAATTGGAGGGCGTAATAATGTGCCAGATTCGGCCCTTTAAGTACCTTGTTAAATAAAGATTATTGAGAATATGATTTTTCAGATTATAATGGAGTAAGATAAAAAAAAAACTTATTTGTGTGCTTTAATATATAAAATGTAAATTATAAATAATAGCTCATTATAAAGAGGATGAAATACTGAACGATTATCTTGCTTACAGAATACAGGTCCGATTTTTAGTTTTTGAGATATTTTAATCCGTATGCAAAAATACTTGATTTAGTCGACTTTACGCCACCGTTATACACGCAGATCTGACGGCTCGATCTAATTCACTCTCCACAAAAAAATTTTAAATGGTGCCTAAAGAAGTTTTAACTTAAAAAAAAATTATATATATATATATATATATATATATATATATATATATATATATATATATATATATATATATATATATATATATATATACATATAAGCTATCATAAATCTAGGTAATTAAATAATGTTCAATAATTTATATTGAATATTTAATAGTTGACTGTTGCATTATGAAGGAAGGAGATAGTCCGGGGTGGCGGTCATAAATAGGCTAAATAGTGGTAAAACTATTTTATTAAAAGCCAACGTTTCGACCCGACTTTGCAGGTCTTCTTCAGGGCTAGAACGGACAAGATACAAAAAGAAAGAGAATTATTATTTTTTAATAAGCTTATTCACATTGTTTATAATTGTTTGTCTACATATTATGTAATATCCACAATTCTCTATATTTTTGTATCTTGTCCGTTCTAGCCCTGAAGAAGACCTGCAAAGTCGGGTCGAAACGTTGGCTTTTAATACAATAGTTTTACCACTATCTCGCCTATTTATGACCATCTCCTTCCTTCAATAATTTATTATTGAATGGACCGATTAATTTTGTGCCCCGGAGGAAAAGGACTCCATATCACATTTTCCATAACTTTGAGCTATTAAAATTCGTTGCTTAGTTATTAAATAATTTAATGACAAATGTACATGATATCTTTTTATGGAACAATTTATTATTTTTAAACACATTAAATTTTTATTAGTTCTCCTTCTTATTTTTTATCTGTTGTTATTATTGGCCTTAAGGATCGTTCACCGCCTTAATCAGGATTTTCCATCTCTGTCTATCTTAGGCTATAATTTGTTTAGCCACTATTTAGCCTGTTTATGACCACCACTCCTGACTATTTCCTTCCTTTATAATGCAACGGTCAACTATTAAATATTCAATATGTTAATATATGTATGTGTTTATATAAAACGTTATTGATTATGAAAAATTATATTGTAAAGAAAATATCAATTAAGTATATATTTAAAAAATAAATATTATTTTAAATGAGATCCTACTTCAAGGGTTGGCTTTCTTCTTTTTTTATATATATTATTTTATTTTTTTTAAGAGAGGGATGAAAACATCATCTCTATAATGAACCTTAAGTAAGCTGTAGATTTGATAGTAGATGAGAAAAAAAAAAAAAGCCTTAGGAAGGATGTTGAGAAAAAGTCGGGCGGTAATAAAATCGTGATGAGATTGTAAATTCTGACTTTACGACAGTGTAATGCACCGCTCAACCCTCATCCTGATGGGAGTCCATAGTCTGCTCAGCGCTTTTCCATCTCGGTGTATTTTTGTTATAACTTAGTCAACCAGATTAAAATTATTTATTATAATAATATTAATAAAATAAAACAAAATGTGGTGTATGTGTTGATTATACTTGTTTAAATAAATGTCTAGTGAGTCGCCTATTTTCAAAGTAAATCGATTTTTATGGAAATCGAGATAAGAATCGATTCCCGTGTACAAACAGGCAATAAATTAGATGGTGCCATTATTTCTGTTTTTTAAAATAAACTATATTTTTAAAAAAGTATTGCGGAAATAATTTGTTAAACTAGCTTTTTTGAAGTGCAAAACTTCTTTAGGTGCGTTTAGCACTTATATTACTGTGGAGAGTTAATTAGATGGAGCCGTCAGATTTCGGATGTGTAACGCTGAGGAAAAATCGGCTGGAGTTTAATAATTGTATCTTAACGCAATACCGATAGGAAAGGGGGAAAATAGTGCCTAAAACCAAATGCTAGCGAATTGTATTCAAGATATGGATTAAAATATCTCAAAAACTAAAAATCAGATCTGCATACTGTAAGTGAAAAAAAATTGTTCATCCTTTCATCATCTCTGTAATGGGCTATTATTCAAAATTTTATCTTGACGCGATGCCGTGTTAGACAGCCAAAAAATACTGTCAAAAAACAAAAATTATGAAGTTTTTTTTTCTTAGCCCTGATGAAGGCCTGAACTTTACGCCTAAACGTCGGCAAAAATAAAAATAAAAATAACTTTTTTTTTTTTAATGATCACCCCAACCATTCTTCTCTTCAAGTTTTTTGAAGATACAGATTTTAATATCTCAGGAACTTAAGAGTACCGTTTTTGAAGATTCCATATTTGATGATTCATAATTTAAAAAAAAAATACGAATGCATACTGAACATACTCTAATACTGTTAGTGCAAAAGGTCGTATGTAAAAATTGATTGTTTTACAAGAGAGTATAAACACTAATTATTTCTTTATGCTTTATTAGTATAATTTAATATTTTATTGTCCTCTGCTACTTTTCATAGTAGCAGACTAAAAAATTTCCACTTTAGCACAAATAGAATAAAAGTTGAAAATTTTTACATACGACCTTTTGCTCTAACAGTAGCGATGTATACTTAATAGGTTTGTTTTCACTCGTAAAATGAATTGAACTAGAAAATCAATAGGAAAAATTCAACTTGTTATTTGTTCGGAGTTAACAAGACCAATACTTTTCTTCAGTGAGAACAAAACTAATTAAGTTTGAATATAAAAAAATTAGTGAAGTTTACACAACTTCGATATTTAAGAAGGAAATCGGGACGAAGACGAACTGGTTGAACTTCAATGGAAATAAACACAATCACAAATAAGACTTTTTTTACATATTCAGAGTTAAAATTACTTAAAATTACCTGAAATCTAAGTAGCAGCAATAAGTGTCATGCCAGTAACGTTTGGAATCGACCAAACAATACAGTATAAATTATTTTTTGGAATAAACCCTAAAATTGTATAACCCCATAGCAATATTGTAATAACCTAACTCCCACTGGATATGATCAGTGCCTTCCATATTTCACAGCCATAACAATTATTTATATTAATTTTAATTATGAAATGGAATTCAATGAAATTGATACTAAGTAATTTATATACTGTTCTCCAAATTGCCTCCAAGTTTAGGTCAAGTCGAATGCTCCGTTTTCAAACTATAGGCATATCAAATAACACATTTCCTGATCTGAAAGCGGAAGTATTTTTTTCTGAAGTATTAGGTAGAATTTGATAATATTGATGCCTATTTCATTCTACGTTTACCAATCCCTAAATTCCCTCCAAATTTAGGCTTAATCGAAGTTGCGGTTTTAGAGACGTATCAAGGGAAACTCGTTTGCGCATATATAAGAGACGGACAGAATTCAATAAAATTTATCCTACATTATTTTTTCACAAATACCTACCTATCTTTTAATGAACTTTGAGCCAAATCGAACGAGCTGTTTCTGAAATATAGGCATATCTACAAAAATGCGTTTGCACATGCATAAACGGAAGTGCTGGTTAGAATTTAATACAATTGATATGTGACAATCTAGAAACCAACCTGCACAACTCCTGAATATTTCATGGAAATCGGATAAACTGTAGTAGATGATATGTCTGTTACATCGATTTGACTACAGACAGACAGAGAGACAGACACCGAACCAAATTGGATCCTTGATATCTGAAACATAAAACGGGAGTGGAAATTTTCGATTCTGAACCCAATTTTTTTCTGAGCACGAATACAATGCTTCCCTACCTTCGGTAGTGAGGAAGCAAAATAATGTTTAGTCCAACAATTGGAATCACCTTTTGTTTTTTTTTTCTCTGTAACTAGGAAGGTAATGTTACTTTAGAAGTAGACTTGTTTGGAAATAATAAACCATTGTAAAATAATTTGCATAGTTTTTTTCTTTTCGAACCGAACCCTTACCAATATTTCTTTTGTTTTCAATTCTACAAAAAAAAAAAAATATTTTATTTTTTTATTTTAGAAATTTAAAACTGTATAATGATAAATACAACTAGTAAATATGTAATAAGTAACTTGACATGTGCAACATGAAGAGAAACTACCTATTGGTAGCATTTCAATTATATTTCTATATTAGAAGATCCCGAGGTCATCTTCTTTTCAGACGCCTCGGAGAGTTATCAGGAATAGAAGAGGAATCAAGGTTGGAGCATTGAGGATTTTACGAGGATTTCGGATTGCAGGGGTTGGATACGAGAGGAATTTGATGGTTTAGAAGAGCCCCAATTCTCGATCCCGTAAGTCCAAATAGGCCTTATTATAGTAATATATATGAGTCTTTTGTAAATAGTTGGAAGTTTAGAGCGTTTGTCTAGTAAGTGCTGCAGTAGTCGAAAACGTCGGGAGGTTTCTAGTCGTTTCAGTCTGATATGAGGAGTTCTAAGTTAATCGTTTGTCCAAGTGGAGTCCTAGGTATCGGATTTTTTCAACAGGGATAAGTGGGCTATTGTTGAAGGATACAGTAGTACAGGAAGTCATAGATTTACGACGAAGAGTAAAGGTAATTTGATGGGATTTATTGGAATAGTGTGATTGAAGAGTGTGGGATGCAATATATTGATCGTTATTAACTGATAGGATACACGTGTCATCGGTATGGACGATGGCAGTGTAGGGATATAAAATTATATTGTATTATTATGAAAACAAATTTCAGACCTAAAAATGGCCCTGGACTGGTCAAAGTGTCATAGCATATTGTAAAAATGAATAAAATATTGGTGTAAAAATGGCCTTGATATTATGAAAAATGATAAATGAAATTAAAATAATTTTATTATCATGTGGCCTCATGAAGCCTTGCTTTCCCTCAATATGTGGGTGGATAAATATGGTTCAGAGTTCCCATGGCCGACTGTAAATAGTGTATATAGGTATGCCTGCGTCTAAGATGTTTATTTTCATTACATTTTTTTTTTGTTTTTTTTTAAATAATTTTAATTCTATTTGATTCATTTATTTTCATTCTGTTATTACTATTATTTATATTTTCTTCCTTCACTATGATATTTTATTTTGTTCTTTTATAGCTTTATATTATTTGAAATTACTTTTTTTTTTTTTTTAATGTGTAAATATGGTGTGAATGCGCTCTCAAAACTCTATAAATGTCTTTTAATCATTAATCAATAAACAAATAATCAATCAAAATTATCATGTGGCTGATATCCGAGTTTAATAAATAACCAACATTTGATAAAAATAAACACATAAAGGAATAGCTTCTTGCATTCAGAAATGATAATTGATAACTATTGGTTTATCGGAACAATTACTATAATAGAATAAATGTTTTTCGTTCTTTGGGTAGAGGGGGATGGGTTTTCCTGGGGGGCTTTGTAAAGCTTCGGTAATGGAGGCCATAAAAGATGAGCCTTAAACAGGGGGGACAGTGAGCAAGCCGCAAAGGGGGGGCGTGCTATTCATCAGGAACACCCTCCTTTTTTTCATCGATGATGGATAAATCAATATGATTGGCTGGCCGAGATCTGCTCTGAATCAAAGCGACTCCCCATCAATCCTAGAGCGGAGCTATTGTCGTCACTACCCCATCTCGAGATATATGGCTCGCCCTACATCTCTCATTGACCCCCCTCCCTTGAGCAGTCTCGCTATATTCTCTACCGCCCTGTTCTCTATGACAATATTTCAAAGGAAACCTAATAGGGAAACTGGGTTGGTGCTTTTACAGCTAGCATGCATTTTTTTTTTTCTCCAAGCCAAACAGAAATTTCGAAGATTAAAATTTTTTATTTAATTGGATTCTTGATGGTTGGCCGTTGTATATATTTTTTAGGAAGGAGAAGGTCCAAGTGTCGGTCATGAATGAATGAATGAATGAATTTTTATTGAGTATTTATACAATAACAGACAACAATAGTATCCAAGCTCAATAAAAAAAAAAAAACGCTGCAAATTATTTCACAATGGTTTATTATTCCCAAACAATTATACATCTAAAGTAACATTACCTTCCGAGTTGCCGAGAAAAAAAAACAAAAGGTGATTCCAATTATTGGACGAAACTGTTTTTCTTTAATCATTAGTAATTTCTAAAAAAAAAATTGCATTAGTTCAATAACACATTTAAAATTTAAAAACCGAACCAAGGATATAACATTTGGAGTAGAACACATAAAAAACCGGATACCATATATTTGCTCCTAATTGTCCAATTTTAGTGATTTATTTTTTTAGGAAATTTCGTAAACTCTTAAAAAACAATATCGACAAAAAAGTGTAAACTTTTCGAGTTATTCGGAATTTAATATTACCATCCCTCGTAACTTTTTTTTCAGCTTCTTTTCGTTGAAGTATGTTATATAGATAAATTTAAAGGGCGTCGAGAAAATGACTTTAGCGAAGTTTCATTGAAATCTGTACATTCGTTTAGGAGCTACAGTCTATAGCAACGCAGGTTTTTCGGCCGCCGTTTTGAAAGTTAAAGGCGGAGAGTAATTTCGATGAAGGAGGATCATCCTCGGGTGACCTCTGATTTTATATCAAAATTTGAAAAAAAAAATCGGTCCAGTAGTTTCGGAGAAAATGCACGGACGGCGGACGGACAAAAAAATTTTTATTCGTTTTTCGAATTCTACGCGTCTTGAAACGTGAAACCTCAAATTTTGAGAGGGGGTTATGTTTTTGAATTTTTCGGTCGATCACAATGTTTCATTATTGAAAATAATAAAGTAATAGGCTTTATATTGAGACATTTGAACATATGATTCATATTTCATATTATTTATTAATCCCGCCTTATTGATTCATTTTCTTTATGTGGCAATGAAAGTATTGTTACATTTGAGATATATCTGTTTGGAAATAATAAACCATTTTGGGGAAATTTTCAGCGTTGTTAATAATGAATCTAGAAATTCCTGATATAATGGCAGATAGAAATATTACATACCAAGAGCCTAAAAATGAACAGATATCTGTGTGGGGGAGACGGAATAATTCTGGGAAGGATAATAAAGGAGTGAAGTGCGAGGAGATGTATAAAGTGAGCCTTTCTTTCCATATTTCATTGAGGCGGGGCCCTTAATATAACCTCTTCACAGATGGTCTCAACGCATCGCTGCTTACAAACACCCGCCCATTTCGGGTTCCAGCCTCTCTCTGTTTATTTATTTTTTTATTTATTGGAAGCCGCTCGTGGTGGCAATTGCTTATTGATCCATAAAGACTAAACCGTAAAAGCTTTTCTATAAACTATAGTCCAGAATAAAGAAACTGTTACTAATAATTTTTTTTTAAATTAATACATTCTGCCGCATTGGAGGGCATTAATATTTTTTTTTAAACTTTTATTGAGTATTATACAGTCTGCCGCACTGAAGGGCATTGGTACTAGGGCTATAATATTCATTCATACAATATGTGCATAAGAAAGGAAAAAAAAATTATATATATATAATATATATATTAACAAAACAAATAAAACACATTCACACCTATGTACAATATTTACATTGGCCCAGGGGACTCCGAATCAAGCTTTGTCCCCCAACTGTGGATGCCAAAGCAGGACTCCAGGAGATCCCAGTGCTTCTCTCCCAGCCGCGTCACTGGTATAGTAAGCCAGTGGAGTCTGATGTAGGGCACTAGAGCAACAGACGCTCTGGACATGAGTGAAGAATCTGGCCAGTGCCAGTACTCCAATATATACATTTTTACAAAAGGTCGCGGGGCCACTGCCCCGTTTTAACCTCGAAGGAGGATTGTAGGGATTACTGGAGGTAGATAGAGACTGTGCTACAGGATTAGGATTATGAGTGAGATTCTGGTGAAATTTGGAAAATTTGTCTGGGATTAGGTCAGGTACAAATGGGATATTAAGGTCATTGTGTAGGGTTTTATTGGTTACATAAAAGGGAGCATCGACAATTGTTCGGAGAGCTTTAGACTGGAAGGATTGAATGCGTTTGATGTTGGAAAGTTTTGCTGTCCCCCACAGTTCGAGTCCGTAGGTCCAGATAGGTTTCAGGATTGTCTTGTAGATTAATAGTTTGTTCTCAACTGAAAATTGAGATTTTTTATTGAGTAATCTATATAGTTGGCCAAATCGTCGGTTAAGCTGTTGTCATTTAAGTCTGGTATGTAAATTCCATCTTAGTCTTTTGTCTAAAAGGAAGCCAAGGTACCGAACTGTGTCAGAGAGGAGAAGTGGTATGGAGTTGAAATAAACTGGTAAACACGACTTGCGCCGAAGGGTGAAAGTGGTGTGTTTGGATTTAGATTCATTTACTTGGATGCGCCACTTATTACACCAGTGTTCAATAAGAGAGAGGTGACTTTGTAGATTAAAGGATGCTGTTTCGGGTTCTGAATTAGAAGATAGGATGGCCGTGTCATCAGCGAATGTTGCCAGGAGAGTTTCAGGATGAGTAGGAGGGCATTAATATTAGGGCTACATTAAACATTTACACAATACATGCATACGAATGATAACTAAAATAGAGATAAAAGGAAAAGAGTTGTGGAAAGTAAAATAAGAAAATTAACCTGCAAAGGTAAAAAGAAAAATATAGAAAAGCTATATGAAATGGAAATATATAAAACACATTCACACCTATATACAATATTTACATTCTTCCAGGGGACTCTGAATCATGCTTTGTCCCCCAAATGTGGAAGCCAAGGCAGGACCCCAGGAGATCCCAGTGCTTCTCTCCTAGACGCGTCACTGGTATTGCAAGCCAGTGGAGACTGATGGAGGGCACTAGAGCAACAGAGGCTCAGAACTTAAGTGGAGAATCTGGCGATTGCCAGTAATCCAATATATACATATTTACAAAAGGTCGCGGGGCCACTGCCATTGTAGGGATGGCTGGAGCTAGATAGGGATTGTGCTACAGGATTTGGATGATGATTGAGTTTCTGGTGAAATTTGGAAAATTTGTCTGGGATTAGGTCAATAACAAATGGCAAATGGGATATAAAGGTGATTATGGATAGTTTTGTTGGATACATAGAAGGGAGCATCGACTGTTGTTCGGAGGATTCTAGACTGAAAGGATTGAATGCGCTTAATGTTAGAAGGTTTTGTTGACCCCCACAGCTCTAGTCCGTACGTCCAGATAGGTTTCAGGATCGTCTTGTAGATTAGTTGTTTGTTGTCGACTGAAAGTTGAGATTTTCTATTCATTAGTATATATAGCTGTCCGAATCGTCTGTTTAGTTGTTGTCTTTTAAGTCTGGTATGTGGATTCCACGTTATTCTTTACTAATAAACTACAGTTCAAAAAAAAAATTGAGATGTGTGCTTTAAACCACACAATAGAAGTAAAAACATCAGAAGGTGAAATTAATAATAAGAAACATAAATTATAAATGATAGCTCATTGTAAATAATATGAAATGCTGAACGTTTTCCTCGCTAATAGTATGCAAGTCCGAATTTTAGTTTCTGAGGTGTTATAGATATCTTCCATAAAACTCCTTATCATTTGGTTCTCAACACTATTTTTTTTTCCTTTTAGCCTCCCTAACACGGCTTCACGTTAAAATATAATTTAATAATAATAGCCCATTACAGAGTGGATGAAATGCTGAACAATTTCCTCGCCAACTATAATATGCAGATATGATTTTTAGTGTTTGAGATATTTTAATCCATATGCAAAAACACATTAATTAATCAACTTCGGCCGACTATAACCGAGCGTTACACATCGGAGATCTGACGTCTTAATCTAATACACTCTCCACAAAAAAATAAAGTACAAAACGTTCCTAACATAAAATAATTCGTCCGAGTTTAACAAGCTGAAAATTTTTCTGGGAATATAATGATTTACTAAAATAAATAAATTATTTATTGGGTGCCGCTTAAGCTCATACGCCACAACTTCTTCATAACTACATAGATGGTAATATAATAATTAAATAAGTAAATGCCAATAAAGTATAATAGGGTGAAATTGATTTTTATTTAAAATATTTGAGTGCTACCAGTGTGTAGTTTCTCAACAAACGATTTCATGTTAGTGTATTCCTGAGTAGACATTTACCAGATGTATTTTTTTTTTTTTTTAATAATACAGTTGTAAATGTGAATGAATAAAAAAAATAAATAAATAGATATAGCTATTTACGAAGTTTCTTGAGGATGTTTTGATAAAAAGGGGTCTGTACCACAGACTAATAAACCAAACTTCACAGAACATTTATTTTTAGTATAAATTTTTTTTATATTAAAAATGTATCATTTTATATATTTGATGGATTTTATATTATTGATATTGTAAAATGAAATAGTAGGAGGAGAGTGTTGTGAGCGAAAGAAAGGTTAACTGTATTGGATAAACCGTGAAAAAAAAAACTGTTTTTGTTATTTAAGGGACAGAGCTCGATTCGTATTTTTTTACAGCTGTTGGTTTTAACGGTTTAACGTTGTCACTACTATTGCTATTTATTAAACAGGAAAAAATAAAAGAAATGTAAAATTTAGAAATTTGAGAAATATTTAATTCCAATTTATAATTATAGTTTCTTTCTAGTTAAATAGATTTTTTTTTATTTGTTTGTTATTCAAGTATCTAAAATTAGTCTATTGAATGTCATAACAGTGAGAAAATAATAAGCAAATGTACAGGGCGAATAGAATATTTGAATGTTTGATAACCATCACTTTTCCACGGGGAAACCAGGATGTCAAAATAATTCCATGAGGAAACTCGTTTCTATTTGCCTAAAAAAAAATGTTATTAGTGTGAGTGCACGTTAAAAATTTAGTATTCGCAAATGAAACCGATTCGTATTTCGGAAAAAAAGAGCTTTAGCAATTGAAAACGATTTCCTAAAATTTGAACCCTTTTAAATTAATTTTAAGGCTTTAAATGGAATAATCAACAAATTAAAAAAAAAATTATAACGTTTTTCGCTAAGCAACCAGGGCTTGAACGAAAAAACAAATCATTTATTTTTAAAATATTTCTGTATCATAGTAATTTATACTTCTTTTTCTATTCATATTTTTTCAATTATTTCGGCATTATAACTTTTTCGTTTGCAACTTTTGAAATAAATGTTTTACAGAACTTTTATTTCTAAAAAACTTTTATTTAAAAGTTGTCGATAACTCAATCTAAAAACTGGCTGTCATTCGTAGAGATTCAAACAAACGACTCATTAGAATCATATGTAATTAATTTAAGACAAATTATAATACCTAGCATAAGTCAATTAATATTTATTTTCATTTAAAGAAACTTCCTTTATGAACTTAAATAAATAAAAGTTAAACTTTTACTATAAGTCTGGAACTTTTATTACAAAAAGGTCCTTAGAACTTTTTCCTAAAGTTTTCACAAAAACTGTCAAAATTGAACTTTTATTCATAAAAATTTCAACCTCTGTACGTAACACTTCTTTAATGGTATATATCTATATTTACACTCTTCAATCGTAAAATTTGTGACAAAATTACTTAGTTCGCGCCTCTTATCCCGGAACTTAAAGATTAGAATCTATAAAACAATTATCTTGCCTACAGTTATTTATGGATGCGAAACTTGGCCGCTTACATTAAGGGATGAGCAGCGTCTTAAGGTTTTTGAAAATAAAGTATTGCGTAGAATATTCGGACCGAAGAAGGATGAGTTAACCGGAGAGTTCAGACGGTTACACAACGCCGAATTGCGTGAACTGTATCCGGGTAATATAATTGAGGTAATTTCATCGCGGCGAATCAAATGGGCTTGTAAAGTTGTTGGACTTAATAACGAGAGAATTCCTAAAAGGTTAATATTTGCTCTGCCGAATGGTAAGCGTCCGAGGGGCAGACCGAAGCGAAGGTGAGAAGATTGCATTAAAGCCGATCTGAAGCGACTGGGTCTGGACGGCGAACGGTGGAGGAAAGTGTGTAATAAGCGATTGGTGGTGTCGGCATCGAACCTTCGGGTTCGCTAAGCCTTTTTATTATTATTATAATCGTAAAATTACATTTTATTGATGAAAAGATTCTAGGTGTGTGTTGTAGTTCGTAATATTTTTTAATATTAAAAATCAATACTTTGTATTTCTATATTTTTTTTACTTATTTTTTTCACTTTTTCTTAAGGTTTTGCTTTTTCTTGTTTGTTTTTTTATCATTACAATTATATTTCACCCCGGGAAGTTTTGTTTTGATCAGTTAGGTATATATATATACTGTAGATAATGTATATATTTTATGAACTTTAGTTAATGTAGTTTTGGCCCAGATAATGTTTCTGAACGCTTTAAGGGACCTCATCCCAGAATAAACTTTTGTTTCTATCAGGGTCGAATGAACCAGTTAACTCTTATAATAAAAATTAAAATTTAACTTTTCCCTGTACAAGTAGACGTGTAAAATTTGTTGTTGAACTTTTACTATTACTGATAAATTTCAAAATAGTTTTTTCTTAACTTTTATTTTCAAACCTCATTAATAAAAGTTTTTACAAAGCATTTACTTAAATATTTCTTAATGAAAAAAGTTATATGATTTTACGTTTTATAAAAAATATAATCATCAGTATATGTACATAGTTACATAAAACATTTATTAGTTATACATATTCCTGGCTCAATGTAATAAGTCTCTTGGCCAGCGACTCAGCAGTCTTCTGGGTGGATTATATGGATTTATAGCAGTAGATAGAGCTTGAGTAAGTGGAGTGGAATTTAGAGTCAGTCTATCATGAAAATTATTAAAGCTATCAGTGACAATTGCAGCGATAAAAGGAATTTTAAGGTCAGTGTGTAACGTGAGGTTTGAAACATAAAAGGGTGCCTCTATAATTTTCTGAAGGACTTTTGACTGGATGATTTTTATATTTGATTTCTTTGCTGTTCCCCATAGTTCGATTCCATATGTCCAAAGTGGTTTAATGAGGACTTCTTAAGGATTAAGTGTTTTTAGATCTTTTAGATCTGCTCCCACCAATCGCCGTAATGCGGGAAATTCAAACCATTTTTGGCACAACCAGAAAGACTTCTACATACTGTAGATAATGTATGTATTGTATGAACTTTCCTCGATGTAGCTTTTAGGGACTTGCCGCAGAATAATGTTTTGTTTCTATCTGCCCATCTTTGCCTACTACAAATAGAGCAGATGAAATGGAATAATCTCGTTTTAGACATTAAATAATATAATCTTAAAACTTGTAAAATAAATTTATTTTTGGTAGTTGTAATTTTAGATCCGTATAAATATTATAAGAGAAGATAAAAATTCTAAAAGAGCCCGGAACAGAGAATAACAAATGGAAAGGAGTAGCGGTAAGAAGTATGGAGGAGACGTAATGTATTCTGTAATTCCTTCTTTGAACCAAGTTGAGAAGCGGAAGCAAATATCCTGAAATGAGATAAGTTTTGTTGCCAGAAGCACCTCATGTTTTAAAATGGCTCCGTAAATAAAGGTTTTCAGTGAAACTGTCCTGGAAATATCCCGTCAGTTTCTAGATAAAATACTTGCTTTAATAGAATAAATTGGGCGCCAGAATTCTTGAAATATATTCTCATTTTAAATGAGCTCAGTGTGTCAGTTTTGATCTGCCACGATTACATGTTGAATTTTTTCATTCATATTTATTTATTTTGAACAAAACTTTACATACAAACTTATAACAGGGTTAGCACAATAGTGCACAGCTAAAAACAAAATATATAAAAAATAAAAAAAGGTAGAAAGAAAAACAATAATAATGAAATAATAAAAATCAATTTCTCTAATAGATAAGCACCAAGTCTCCAACAAAAGAAAATTACAACTGTTATTTAAATAGATGTTTAAATACTTTTAAAAACTGTATAGTCAAGAGATAAAAATAATGAACGTATATATGTTTACATACATCACAAATTACATGATAAGCATTAGGCTAGAAATGAGACATAAGGTAATTATGTTATTAATGAAAAAATCCAAACAACAAAGCCACGAGTCTCCAAACATACAACAGACAATTTTGTATTATACATAGAATAGAATAGAATAGAATAGAAGAATCAACTTTATTCTGGGACAAAGTCCCTTAAGAATAACAATTTTGTACATAAAAATTAACATTCCATCTGGACGAAATACATATTACAATAAAAAAAAAAACTAAAAACTAAGTGATAGCAGAAGTATTTACCTTATTACATTTACATTACAGAACGTGACTAGATATCTTTTCTATGCTCAAAAAAGAATATATATTTATATACAAATGATAAACAGAGAAAAATGCATTTTTTACATGATAAATGGCTACCCAGCGTTTGATTGAATTGAAAGGAGGAATTGGAATAGGAGGGTTTTAAATATGGATAAGGATGGGGCATGGTGGATTTTAAGTGGGATGGAAATCCAAAAGGTAGTGGAGCGGACAATAAAGGAGTTTTGAAAGGAGGCAGATTTGTGGAAAGGGGTATAAAGATCAGAAGGACGAGATCTTGTGGAGAGGGAGTGGATAGATGACTTGAATTGAAGGAGATTGAATGCGTAGGACGGACGATGATTATGGATTATTTGGTAAAGGAATGTACCTAGGAAATATTGTCTTCTGAGGAGAAGAGCCACCCTAACTCGGCGTAGTAGTGAGATACACGAGAACGTCTCGGGGTTCCATTGACAAATCTTACTAAGGCATTCATGATTCTTTTCAATCTGTCTCCAAGTTCCGATGAGAGGCCACCATACACTACGCAGCCGTATTCAAGGTGGGGGAAAATGAGGGCGGATACTAGGAGTCTACGCGTGGACATGGGTAGGAGATGGCGGAAGCGATGGAAGAGTTTCAGGATGGAAATTGACCTTCGTGATATTTGGGAAATGTGGTGATTCCAGGAGAGGGTTTGATCTATGAAAATACCTATGAAAAGTTTTTAACTGAAGAGTTGAAGGTGATGGGTTGGTCATTTAGGTAGAAGAGAGGAATGTTGGTATTGGATCTGAGAAGGGGTTTGGAACCAATAACAATTGCTTGGGTTTCAGCAGCGTTTAACCTTAATCTATTTTAATTTGCCCAGGCACCGATATATATATTAAATAATGATATTATAACTACTATTTTTTTTGGAATAATTTATAAATTGCTTTTTAGGACTAAAACGTTAAAATAAAAAAATGTGTTAAAAAATATATTTTATTTATAAAATAAAAATGCATGGGATTTTTAGGAGTTGTTTTCAACTTAATCATATATTGATTAAATATAATAATATTTATTTTTTATTTAATAATTGTATGAATTGTTACAAATATCCTTAGGAAATATTATTGAAGTATGGATATTTTATTCATTGTTTCCCTGTAATCGTAAATGGGAATTGATGACGATATCTATAAATCAAATTAAATATAACGCAATATAATAATATTATATATAATAATAAATTATAGATGACGCATAAAAAGCTACTAAATTGTTACTGTAATTATAATTTTTTTATTCAACATATAGTACATTTCTATTTCTTCCAGACTAATTACAGTTAAAACATAAATAATTAAATAAAAATATTAAATCCTGAATTTGCTACTGTTAACAGGTGAGAATAAAGATGTGAAGTGAAAAAATAATATTTATATAAGAGAATGATTATCTTAACTCGGTATTTATCTAGACGATTCGATTCCCGGTAGACCACTGATATATATACGTGTATAAAGGTAGGTTTTAAAACTTCTTTTGGGAGTGCTTTATGTGAAGTTTTTTTTTTTTTTTTACGTTTCCTTTTAACCAAAAAGACCAGAACATATTTTAACAGTAAAGTAATTAAAGAGATCGGAGTGAGTTTGCTAAAGGTTCAAAGAGGAGCAGTTCTTTAGCGGTTAGGGAAGATGTAATGCGCCCATGCGGTGACCAAATGGGAACACACTTGCCCCAATAAATCTAGACTAATCTATACAGACGTCTACAAAACGATACCGTTCCGCCAACTGCTAAACCCGTTTGTAAACCTTTCCTTCGCCCTAAAGGCATTTCTAAAGAACAAATCGCGCCTTTGTAAGGAATCATTTTAAATTTATATAGACAGCCAGAGAAAGGTTTTTTTTTTATTATTTTATTTAGAGGCATTATCATCAACCTTAGGAAAATTTAAAATTCTATCAATTTACGATTACAGGAAAGCAATGAATAAAATATCCATACTCGATGTCAATAGTTCCTAATCGTATTCATAGAATTTTTACATAGAAAATAAATTGAGGAGATGGTCCGGGGTGGCGGTCATAAATAGGCTAAATAGTGGTAAAACTATTTTATTAAAAGCCAAAGTTTAAACCCGACTTTTCAAATCTTCTTCAGAGCTAGAACGGACAAGATACAAAAAGATAGAGAATTGTGGAAGTTACATAATATTTAGGCAAAAAATTATAAACAGTAAGTACATTAAAATATAAACAGAGTAAGCTAAGTAACAATATCCTAAACTGAAGTAAATAGATCGTAACAATTGTTGAAGTGTAACATATAACATATGCAAATGTGAATATAATTCTACAGATCTACAGGAGAGATTGGAAGAAAAGGAAAACGGATATAATATGAAATAATAGACATAAAGGAATGTGGAGAAAGAAAAAAGAAAACGAAAAAATTAAATAAATAAGTAACTAAAATTAGAAGAATAAAATTAGAGACTTACAGGTGTGTTCAGCTAGGAGTTTCACTTAGAACTGGAAAACCAGGGTGAGAGCATGTATTGGGAAACTTGCTGACTTGTTTGGATAATGGGGAATTTGAAGATATGGATGGATACAAGGAGAAAAAAATACTATATTTATAAAATATTAAATTATAAGTATATAAGGGGGCGGGGTGGCCGAATAGGCTAAAGCGTGTGTAACAGCACCGCTAGTTGCCTGGCAACCGGATAACAGAGATTTGAGATGATATAAAAAGTACGAGTTCGCGTCCCGGTGCCGGAGGGGATTTTAAATTCCCCGCCCACACCCCCCGGCCCGGGAAAATCCCGTATAGCCTAAAAGGCGAGGTAGGGAAGAACAAAACAAAAAAAAAAAAAAAAAAATTATAAGTATATACATATACATATAAAATAGAATTAAGAGATCATAGATAAGAGTAAAATGTGAATAAAAATAAAAATGGAAGAAGTAAAACGAACATAGAAGTAAAATAACTTTTTCTAATATGTACCTATATCCGATTAATGTGAATATACAATCCATTTTGATTTTACATTCTCAATGTTATGCTTCTGTCTTATATTCTTCCATGTTGCGAAACATTTTCTTTCTTTCCATATCTAATTTAAATAATTATTTACATCAATTGGTCATTTTTCAAACGTAGGACAGATAAATTAATGATATATACGGAAAAGAAAATTTTTCATGCAATTTCACCTAAAATACCATTAAATTACTCCTTAATTAATAATTGAATATCAAATATTATAAGAATTATGTTTAATCGATATATCGATATAAAAAAAAAAAAAAAAAAAAAAACTTTTAATCACTCACATATTTATTTTATAAATAAAACATATTTTTAAAAAGAATTTTAATTTTAACGTTTTAGCCCTAAAAAGCTATATATAAAAATATTCTAAAAAAATATAATAAAAAACAGTAGTCATAATATCATTATTTAATTTATATAATATACTGCTTTAAAGGCAGTAATTGTTTAATAAAAAGCATAAAATTGTTTGCAGTTTTTTGTTCTTTCCAACATACATGAATAGTCTTTTTTTCTCCTCATTTTATCAAAAAATGCACATTTTCCTATTTATACACGCAGTTTCATATTATTCTCAATAAGCTGATTTATTTATTTATTAATTTTTTTTTTAATTTATTTATTTTTTACATTTCCATACGAAAGATTTTATATGAATTTTACCATATAATCTATATTTTGTGTGTTCGACAACAAAACTTTTCCTTTATTCATAAACTTTTTTCCTAATTTTTTTTCGGGAATTTTTGGCTAGGAAAATTGAAAGGTCTTAAGATTGTAGGAATGTCTCATAAAAATATCTAGAGTTTCTGTGCAGTCTATGGAAAAACAGCAGGGAACACCCAAGCTGTTTGAAAGGCATCGGTAGTCAAAACCCTACAAAAAAAAAAAATTAGTTCACTTGTTCCCGATATAGTCTTGGCACAGACAGACAGACCGACCAATGGCTGAAAATGTATTTTTGGACTCAAAAGACTCAAAAGATCCGATCGAAATACTTTCCTTACCTAGAGCGCTAGGAAAGTAAAAATAATAAAGGTGTAAATATATAATATGTATGTTTTTTATCTAACATTATTTAAAAAAAAAAAAAAAAAAAGTAAAACATTTCATTTGTAACGTATTGTAAAGTAAATATATTATGTAAATAGGAACTTTGTCGAAAAGTTTAGTCCTCTTGGTTGAGATGCGTAGGCGATGTGACCCCGCCCTACATCAATAAAAACGTTGCTACGTGTCACGTACCTATATCCTCAACTTTGCCGTTAGTTCCACCATGATTCATTTAAGACTATCTTTTATACTTCACTTGTTAAACAATTCATTTTAATCAATATAGTTCAATAATTTGAAGGGATGGGAGGAACCCTATTAACGGCTATGTTAGAAAGTTACTCATTTTTAACAATATTTTGATTTTGTGTTAGTTTCAACAATTACATAGTATGTTGTAGAAAAGATTTTTTTTTTAGTTTATCACTGGAAAATAAAAACTTGTATTTCCATATGTTTTTGCCTGCTTCCTTCCTTTAAGGTAATTTTTTAAAAAATAAATATCACGTCAAAAATACACTTTTTTCAGAAAACCTTGAATATTTCAGTTATGGAATTGAAAATTTGATAACACGTTAGGAAAAATGAGGGTAAATATTTTGAATAAAAATGTTTTGATTTCAAAAATCGTTTTACTAAATAATATTTCCTGTAAAAAACGGACATTTCAATTGTTGCCCAAATTCGGTCTTGCTCTTGCACTTTGCAAGACCAAAAACAATTCCGCTTAACAGTTGCAAGACCAGGACTGGTAAAAAAAATCGATTTTTTGAATAAAAATTAAGGCGAAATAGTTACTAATACTTTACAATCTTAGTTACTATATGTAAATAATTGGTATAATCAATATACTTTTGCATTTAACTTCTCTAATTTTTCATTCGGGCTTAGTTAGGTTTCTTCTGTCTAAAAAATTACAGTAATAAGCTAGTAAGTAACTGCAAGACTGTTGCGAGACTCTTGCGCAAGACCAAGACTCATCTCGGTCTCACATTTGGGTAACACTAGACATTCCTTATGAAACGACCCAATAGTTCTAATCAAACAATAAATTGTGTTAACTGTACCCCCGATATTATTCTATTCATATCTTTTATAATTATTATTTAAAATACCAAACACCCAATTAAATTTAAAATATACGTGATTGTTACTTGTATTTCTTAAGATGTTAGTTTGAAAAGTTTATTTATTTGTTTGTTTTTTTGCATGATGCTGCACTCATTTTCCTCATTTACATAAGCCATTACTGCAGCACTTACTAGACAAACGCTCTAAACTTCCAACTATTTACAAAAGACTTATATGTATATTGCCATAATAAGGCCTATTTGGACTTACGGGATCCGAGCTTTGGGGCTCTAATAAACTATCAAATTCCTCTCGTATCCGGTCCCTACAATCCAAAATCCTTCGGAAAATCCTCAATGTTTCCTACTTTGTCACAAATAAAATCATCCATAACGACCTTAATGTACCATATGTTTCCCATTTAGCTCAATCCAGATACTTATCCTTCCATAATAAACTTCTGAACCATTCGAACCCTCTTGTTTCCAACCTTGCTTCCTCTTCTATTCCTGATGACCCTCCGAGGCGTCTGAAAAGAAGATGACCTCGGGACCTTCTAATATAGAAATATAATTGGAATGCTACCAGTGGGTAGTTTCTCTTCATGTTGTACATGTCAAGTTGCTTATTTCATATTTACTAGTTGTATTTATCATTATACAGTTGTAAATTTCAGTAATAAAAATTTTAAAAAAATAAGCCACAGTTAAGGTTCTCGATGCGAAGTTGAAAATATTATGCGTGTCGCAGTAAAACAGCGTGTACAGTTGGCGCGACATTATCCCACGTGACACGGTTAGAAAGGATGGCGCCCACTAATCTCTCTCATTAATCAAGAGGAGATATTCGTTCCTCCCTCCCAGCTCCCTCCTCCCTCCTCTAAAACCCGTACGTCACTTTTTACCAAGCCTCTCTTCTGAAGAGGGATTCGCCAAATCCACCCGTCACGGTCCACCTCCGCTAACGAGCTAGTAAAAAAGGATTTGGAAGAGTCACCTAAAAGCCTGGTTCTTAGGGTTTATTTGTTAAAATTTCGAAGTAAAACATACGAACGAAACGTATATTATATTTATATATATATATATATATATATATATATATATATATATATATATATATATATATATATATATATATATATATATATATATATATATATATATATATATAGAGAGAGAGAGAGAGAGAGAGAGAGAGAGAGAGAGAGAATAGAATTGAATTTATTTGTTAAAGATTATTTTACAATCTTGTACAAATGATACATATATGAATAACTTTATTTCACCTACATGAGTCTAGTTTATCCTAACTGTACATTGACTTATTATAAAAACAATAACTAAACAATAATACTTCATTATATTCCAATTAATTTATATCTACATTATCAATAAAACCAAAAAATAAAAGAAACAAACAACAATTAATTGAACTGACCAACAATTATCCTTAGTCATAGCACTTGGTTGGTGTGTGGATCATCAGAGCTTAAGGAATCCAGTGAATTGCACGCCTACATTATGAACCAGTAAATTTTATTAAGTTTCTCTATGCTATCGATTCGAAGTATGTCTTGTATCTTGTTTATATCACTTGGCGCAGAGAGAAATGCTCGTAAATGTTTGTGTCTGTCGTCTGTTAGCTTTTCACAGTACAGAAGGATATGGAACAGGCTGTTAGTAATGAATTGGTTACAGGAAGTGCAGGTTTCCTGGGATTTGAAGTAGATACTTTTGTTTTTAGAGATTAATTAATTCGGGATTTGAAACCCTTAAGTGACTTATTGATCTTAGCTTTTTCATGTTAGCTCTATACATCAAATAGGACTCTGGGCTGGAAATATTGAAGCTGGACATAGTTCTATATATGGGATTGTTGTTGGAATTTATGGATAAATGGATGTCCTTAGATAGGTTATGGTTTTTTAGCTTTTCCAATATTTCATCGCTGTATTTTAATAATCCAGTTGGGTATACTTTATCGAACTCTTCTTTACAGCCATAATGAGCAGCTATTGATCTGACTTGTGTGATCCAATTAAAGTTTATATCAGGATTCCTATAAAAAGCAGAGAATTTCAGAAAAAAAAAATATAGAAATAAATCTAATATAGAAAGTTATAGAAGGATTAACGGAAAATTATTTAACGGAACCCAAATGTTTCTAAGGAAATAAGTATGTTATGTATATAACATACAAAATTTTAAATGTTTTCATGCTGTTAGGAAATATCATTTAATTTCCTTGGAAACATTTGGGTTCCGTTAAATAATTTTAGTTTTCAGACATACCAGACTGAAACGACTAGAAACCGCCCGACGTTTTCGACTCCTGCAACACTTACTAGACAAACGCTCTAAGCTTTCAATCAATTACAAACGACTCATATATATGACAATAATAAGACCTATTTGGACTTACGGAATTGAGCTTTGGGGCTCCACTAAACCATCGAATTCCTCTCGTATCCAATCCTTACAATCCAAAATCCTTCGTAAAATCCTCAACGCTACTTACTTTGTCACAAATAAAATCATCCATAAAGACCTTTATGTTCCATGTGTTTCCAATTTGGCCCAAATCAGATGCCTATCCTTCCATAAAAACTGCAAACTCTCGTTTCAAACCTTGCTTTCTCATCAATCTCTGATAACCCTCCGAGACGTCTGAACAGAAGATGGTCTCGGGACCTTCTAATATAGAACTTTAATTTCAGTTCCACCAATGGGTAGTTTCTCTTCATGCTGTACATGTCATGTTACCAATGTTACATTTACTTATTGTATTTTCCATGTAAACAAACAGTTGGAAATTTCAATAAATAAAAAATAAAGTTTTCAGACATAATTATTTATAATTTTTTTATCACTCTCCATTACCTTCTATAACTTTCTATATTAGATAATTGTTTTTTAAATTCTCAGTTTTTTATATTGTATTATACGGAAACCTTTTGACTATTATTTCCGAAGATTTATTTTTGATCTAATTGAACATTTTTCCTTTTTACCTTCTTTATTCAATCATAAAATCCTTTCAAAGGTTATTTTTAGCCTTTTTTTTCATTATTTTTAACAATGAGTGATAGTTAATTATTTAAAATAAATCAAATCAAAGGTACTTTAGCAGAAAAAATTTTGTACATTAAAATCCTGTTAATAGATATGACCCAGATTGTATTTAAGACCTTTCAATTGTGCATTAATAGAATTTAATAAAAATAATTGGAACAGTTTTTGAGAAAGTTGCGAAATTTTAGTTCTGTACAACTTTTCATTTTTGAGCTAGACTGTTCGCATAAACAGACACACAGACCATTTTTTGGGACTCGGTTATTTTAACTCAGCAGACTTCAAAACTTGAATTTTCATTGAAAACCCAGATTTTCACAACCACAATATTTTCCCTTTCTATATATTACATATATAGGTAAGTGAAAGTAAAAATTACACATTAATATTAAATAAGCTTATCGATCTTTCAATAGCAAATAGAATACAGAAACTCATAATCAAAAGAAACTCATAATGAAATATAAAAATCTTTCAAAGAAAGCGTGGTATTAAAATCACATCGTATTTTAAATAATGTATTTTAAAATAATATTTAAAATACATTTTGCCCAGGTATGTGCAAATCCAGCCAAAACAAATCAATGATAAATATCATTCCCACAATCACTCATATTTCAATAATCTTTTAAGTTGCATATTATTCTATCCTAACAATTTCTGGTGCTCTTAACTGATTAATATTTCTTTACTGATGTGATAGTTTCATCAAATTACGTGGAAGTCATTTTTGGAACAGAGCGAAGGATTTTTTTGTAAGAATATAGAAATTAAAAAAAAATAAAATAAAATTCAAACCTTTCAATATTAAATAGAATTAAAAAACTTATAATAATAACAAATATATATATATATATATATATATATATATATATATATATATATATATATATATATATATATATATAAACTTACGTGTTATACGTGTGTTCTCACGGTTGTAATGTTAGTTCTAAAAATTACCTCGTGAGAACACTACCCAAGCTTGTGAACTAGAAATGGGCGATAGTCGATAGTGTTCCACTATCTATAGTTCAGTAGTTTACTGCCACTGAACTAAGGAGGATTTAATTTCGCTGTATTATTTAGATATTTACTGTAAAATGCTGCATAAGCTTTACAGCAATAATTGGCATTTATATTGGATACATTCTATAATATATATATGTCAAGTCACTTATATATGTCAAGTCAATATATATATGTATATATATATATGTCAAGTCAATAAAAAGTATAGTATAAACAATTAAAATATTTAATGACGTGATAATTCATTTATATAGAAAATCAAATAACGTTAATTCCATGAAAGTAAAGCTCACACAAGAAACATCTAAGCCGCACTACATTTATTGTTTTAACTCTTGTATTGTAAATATAGGAAATATATATATATCGTTAAAATCGGTGGCGAGAAATGCTTATATCTTTAAATTTTCAAGTGTGTGGTTTTCTAAATTCAATTTACAACAGTTGACCAACACATAACAATTCTTTCAACGATTTTACACAAAGTTAAACGGACATAATAAAAGACAAATAAGAGACATACCTTAGAACATGAGAAAGATACTAAAAAGGGGTTGGATGAGAGATCTCCTTCCTCAAACAACCTAAGTAATTGGAACAAGTTAGGGAAGAGGTACTGCTGAGTACTTTCCTTCCCATGGCTGTCATGTCATTATTTTCTATATCGCTGTTACATTTACTGATTGTCAACAATGAGTTGACAGGCGCAAACATATTTTTGTAGAAAACAAAAATTTATTACAATGTATTGTTAGCTAGATAATTTGAGATTGTATTATTTTTTATCTTGAAGGCTTTTTGTTTCAGTTTTACGTGTTGCTAAGAATAGTTTCAAATAGGCATTCTCACTTATATCCATTTATTTTCTTAATGTGAGGTTTCGGAACAGTTTTCCATAATCAAACATTTCACTTTTACACTGTTATATTATCACTATATTACGTGTATAAATAAATAGGCAGAAGACGTGTTATTGAAATTATTACTTTTAATATAAAATTTGAAAATAATTTGTCTCTAAGGGAAGATCAACTATCGAGAGCCACTGAGGCTATCGATATATCGATAACACTATACATATATATATATATACATATATACACCTTTTTCTCCCTTATTTTATTTAATTATCGTTATCTAAATTTTATAAAGAAATAATAATTAAATAAATATAAAATATAGATATATTTTTATCTATTATTTTTACTTATTTATTTTTTTAAAATTTATATATATATATTTTTTATTTATTTAATTTCTTTTTTCATTTAACCTACCAGATAAATATTTTAATAATAATATTTTATGCATAAGGCTCTGATGACCTATATATTTTGCGCCTATATGATCAAATCAACCAACCAACTTATTACAATATATTGTGTAATAAATAAATTGATGTATACTATTGAATTTATTTATTTGTATTATTGTATTTTTATTAATTTGTTTATTTAGAAATATAAGAATCTGTCACGTAGACAATAATTATAGCCATATATGAACACATTCACCGCATATATACAGATAATATAAAATAAACAAAAGAAATCCGAAATGGAGGCTATTATATAAATACAATGAAAGAAGGGATTTTTTTTAATTTTTTTTTTTTTTTTTTTGTGAATTTTCTTTCTGATAGCTAACATATTCCTGAGCTAAAAAATAAATTGTTGAAAGAATTTTATATATACTCCTTGCCTTCGATCTCCTTGCCTTTCAAAGTACTTTTTTTTTTAATCCCTCGATATTAAAGGAAATTTAGTAAATCATGCCTTTAGTAGGTCGGGACCTTGTAAAATAAAGGGGTTCACAAGGAAGGCATTAGGAGGAAGTTAATATAAGCCAGAGAGCTATAAAGGGTATATATTAAGTCAGCTTCGGGGGTCTGTACAACTGCAATAATAAATTTTAGGAGGATCCTTTCTTTTAAGGCGGGCTGGGAAAAATTAATAAAAGGGAAAAAGGGGGGAAAAAAAGAGGGAAAAGCTATAACTCTATTTCTAAAATAATTGCACTTAGTTCCCAACTCAAAAATTTTCCTAATGTACTATACAGAGAAACTTGGTAATGATTTTTCTTTTGAACAAATTATAATACACTAGTGTACCCCAGTGATATATCAGATAGATATCCCTTTACCTAATAAACATGTGTATTACTGTAATCAAGGCCTTAGTGTATTACAGTCTATTACTTGTTTGGTGTATTACAGCACACAATGATTGAAGTGTAGTACTCAGAGTATAGAAGACACACCTGGATATTATTTTTATTTATTAAAAATATAAAAAGACACCTAAATAAATGAATTAATAAGTGATCTGGGATATATTTGTTACCACATTCAACGTTTCGGTGGCTTTCTTTTGGGCTGAAAATGATAAGCTCAAGGGTACCGTAATTGGGAAGGTAGTATTGTTTCAAGAACAAGCATTGACAGCAATTATCCACTACTCAATTAAGGTGTGGGATAGGTACATATTATTGAAGCTAAGTGTGTCCAAGTGGAGTTACTCGACACAACATATATGTATGTATGTGGGTGTGTGTAATACGTTGAATAATATCTCAAACTTTAAAATTCAACTAATTATTTTTTTATAACTATTTCATTGAGTAATGATTTATTCTTACAACATTCACAGAAAGTTTAATATGTAAAAAAAAAAAGGAGACTAACAACTAAATATTAATAAAAATATACTTACAATAAATGCAAATAAAATGATCTTAAAGATTAGTAAAGTAAAATAACATTTAAATTCCTATATGCACTACTTACAATCAGGCAAGGGGACCCCACATATGATAAAAAAAAAAACACTACAGGAGATCCCTGTAGTGCTCTCTGAATCATATAACTGGTAATAAAGTCAATGAAGATTGAGCGAGAGCAGTGTAGCTTCATACACTCATGTCTTGAGTGGAGATTCTGATCGTTACCTGAACTTCAAAATATACATATTACAAAAAGTTCTTGGGGCCACTGCCATTTCAACCTTCTAGGAGGATTTTAGGGATGACTGAAGCTTGGGAGTATGCAAGGGGATTTGGTTGATACGTAAGGTTCTGGTGAAATTTGGAAACATTTGTAGAAGAAGTTCCAGAATAATTGGGATATTACGATTATGGTATAGTGTTTTGTTGTTTACATAAAAGGAGACGTTACTATTGTCCGAAGGACTTTTTGAACTGGAAGGATTGGATGCGTTTGATATTGGAAAATTTAGCTTTTCTCCTTTGTTCTATTCCGTTGGTCCAGATGGGTTTCAGGGTTATCAAGAAGATCTGTAATTGTTTTTCGCTAGAAAGTTGAGATTTTCTAGTCAGTAATCATGTATATAGTTGGCCGTATCGTCGGTTAAGTACTTTCTTGTCCATATACCAGATATTATGTGAATTCCATATTAGTCTTCTGTTTAAAAAGATCCCAGATATCGGAATATATCAAATACTGATGAACTTGAAATGAGTGTTTTGGAAATGTTTTAATGGAAATATTCAGCAAAAAAAAAAAAAAAAAAAAAAAAAAAGAAAGCTGAAATATATTAAAATATATTGAAGCATAAAATAAATACAATCCGTCATAATATGGCTTAGGCTTAATTCACCTATTGCTTAACAACAAATATAAGTAATTAAAGTAGTTTTAATAAATCTGTTTAAACACCATTAAATAACATAATAAATAGGTGATAAAGTTTCTTAAATTTACTTTGAACTGAGACAATCAATGATGAGAGTGTTAGCCCGGAACTCAAGTAAGCAGAAAAACCCTTTATTTACTTTAACAGGTGGTGGTAAAAAAAAAAAAAAAAAAAAAAAAACATTCCGTATTTTAACAGGCAGAGGAAAAAAATAAAAAAATACTAAATTAATGTAAAACATGTCAGGAGTTTATCAGCGAAATTGTATATTATATTTATGTCAGGTATAGTTATGCTACTGATTTGTACAATGTCAAAATTAATAAGATAAATTAACTATAACAACATTTAAAATTGATAAAACATATATTAAATAAAAGAATATTTAAATATACAAATTGTATGTATACTTATAGACAGTATATTGGACAGTTTTCTCAAAACTTATTTTAAAATACTTAAATGACAAAACATTATAGTACACTATGCTATTGAGATATTATAAATAAATTAATTACGAGAGAATAGTGTAGATTCATAGATTTTTACAGTTTTGTTAAAATTTTAAATAACTTTGTTGAACGGTAGACAAATGGTAAATTAAAACTGATAAACAGGTAAAACTTTAAATTTCTAATGTTATGCGGATCGAATATGAAAGCACTTGATAGGATTAATAAATACAAAGATAATAATAATATAATAATAAAAATTAAGTTTAGTTTGCTCAGACGTATCAGTTGCTACCCATGCCTGGCAATGTTGATTGCCAACAGTTCGTCGACAGGAGCAAATAAATATTTAAAGCTAAAATAAAAGTGTTATTTGTTATTATTAATATATATCAGTGTAGTGAATTTTTAGTATTAATGTTTGTTAATACGGGATTTTTATTCTTCATATTAGAATAATAATAAAGGAAGGAGATGGTCCGGAGTAGCGGTCATAAATAAGCTAAATAGTGACAAAACTATTTTATTGAAAACCTTTTTAATAAAAGAGTCGGCTCTTTATAAAATAATTTTGTCCCTATTTAGCCTATTTATGACCGCTATCCCGGACCATCTCCTACCTTTATAATGCAACGGTCAACTATTAAATATTCAATCGAAAATACTAATAATAAAAAAAAGGAAGAATCTTTACATTTTTAGACTCCAGTTTTTTTTATTTAAGAAAAATAAAATTTGAAATAAAGATTTCTAAAATATTTTTCATGTAAAGTGGTTATGAAATTGTGTTTTTCTTGCAGATGACAACCATTATGTTTCTAGCCTTAATGTTTACGTTTTAATGGATATAATTGAAACAATCAGTAGGTTTCTTTATTTTTAACATCAATTTTAGGACGACACGAACATCACAACGGATTTATCAACAGCTGACATGATTAAAGAGGAGCTGGATGAGAGATCTCCTTTATGAAATAGAGCCTAAATTATGAAATAGAGCAAGACCAGAAAGAAGTACTGCTGGGTACTAATTTTCCTCATGCCTAAAATGTCAACTTTCTTTACAATGAGATCACATCTGCTTATTGTCAACACTATGAAAGGTGTGGATAGAAGTACGAAGAGAGAAAAAAAAAATAGGACTAGAATCATTATTTTTGTCAATGATAAATGCGAATCAACTCATATTATGATAGAAATCTGTGGGAGGGGAAAACACGATTACATAACCACTTTACATGAAAAATATTTTAAAAATCATTATTTTATATTTTATTATCTTTATACATAAAATATATATTTAGGCAATTATTTTTATTAGAATACGACCCAGATCATGGAAAAACAAGAAATAAAAGCTTTTCAACTGTTATATGTAGTCATTTTTGCAGAAAACACAGGTACTTTTAGGAGACTGGGTAGAAAATCTCAAGTCATTGCCTAATAAATCTCAACTTAATCAATAAACTTAAACCTTATTAAACTAGGCAGTTTTTCTAAAAGTGGGATAACCGTAGTATAGTTGGATGATGATAAAAAAAAAATTGCGAATAATTCATGATTTTTTTTTAAAACCAAACTTAGCTTAGTTTTAGCCGTTAAATAGTCGCTCAAATAATAATAACCTTTATTTGTGTATACAATGAAAAAACAATGGATAAAAATATACAAAATCTCTTATATGTACAAAATCAACTTAGTTGAGGTTTTGAGTTCGATTTTTTTTTTTTTTTTTTTTTTTTTTTTTTGTACTTAACTTTCTTGTAACCACACTAGGTAATGAACTTGTCCCATCCTTTTCCATTCTTTCCTCTCCAATGCTACTCTCTTCCAGGCTGCTCCCCCGAAGGTCTTCTTCATCTCCTTGTCCCAGTCTGTCGGCGGGCATCCTCTCTTCCTCACGTGCTCTCTTGGATACCAATCCATAAACTGCCTGGTCCATGTTAATTCATCCCTCAGTCGCTCAAATGTCCTCTTTAAATGGTTTCAATAATAATAAGCTCTCTTTTGAATTAAAGTAAATTTTGTCTAGTTTACACTGAAGTATTTGTTAATTATTTAAATTAAATATTTCTCCGGTTATCGCTTTCTATTCGACGAAAAACTCATTGTTGACTCATTGTTTATATAAACTTTCTTTAGGAGTTTATATAAACTCCTATCAAAATTTCCCTCTACTTACGGGACACTTAAGAATATATATTTACATTAGAATATATATTTTTTTCGAAGTGAACTACAGAAAAATAATGTGTATGTATATATATATATATATATATATATATATATATATATATATATATATATATATATATATATATATGTATAAAAATTTATTTATAGAATATATATATATTCTATAAATAAATTTAATACTGCATACACGATACATTAGATGGAGTAACGTAAGCGGATTGTTGGCGGGGATGCACAATATTGGATTTAGTCAGTATTACGGTATTACGTAGAAGGGATTCTATTTAATTCAATGCAAAAGCACAAATGTTTTTTCTGATATAAACTTTTTATTTATTTCATGCTGTTAGTATTTAAATTAATGGTGGTAATTAATGTTAATTTTGTGTGATGATGTTTTATTAAAAGCAATGATGCATACAAAAGATAATTACTACTCTCAATGTTTTAAATTTTTTTTAGAGTTTATAATGTTTTTTTAAATAATAATAACAATATGGTTCTAGAAGATTGCAACATCATGCGGTTGGTTCCAATAATATTAAATAAAATTTAAAAAACCTTTTTTTTGACAAATTTAAATATTCAAGTTTGTAGATACAACAAGAGAAGGGAAGAATAACAAGAAAAGAGTGTGCTGTAACTAATATAGTCAATAACATAAGAACAATAATATGAGATCAGGACATAAAAAAGATACACAGAAGGATATAAAAAAGATATACACATAAGGATAATATAGATAATAAATAATATAAGAAAAGGAGAATATGGCTAATAATATTAACAATTGTGTATTTGTCATTCATTCATTCATGTATGGCACAACATCCCGTTACCGAGACTGGGCCTCCTCCAAGAGCCTCCGCCAGTTGGCTCTGTCTTCTGCTGCAGCTCTCCAGTTCCGCACACCAAGCAGGGTTCTCGCATCATAGGCCACGTTGTCCAACCATCTCGTCCTCGGCCTTCCTACCCTTCTTACGAGGTGCAGCTCCTCCATCATTATTTTTTTTGGTATTTCAAGGGTGCTCATTCTGGCCACATGCCCTGCCCACCTTAGTCTGACCAGTTTAATATACGTGAATACGTCGATGTCTGCATAGACAGAACTGAGCTCCCTATTTTTTCTTTTCCTCCAGACATCACCCTCCTTTACTGGACCATAAATCCTTCTGAGGATTCCTCGCTCAAAGACACTCAGCTTCATCTCATCCTTTTTAGTCATCGTCCAAGCCTCTGAGCCATATGTCAAAACAGGCCAAACAAGGGTCTTGTATATGATTAGCTTGGTCTTCTTTGAGAGGTACCTACTTCTTAAGTGTCGGCCAAGTCCAAAGACACATCTATTGGCAGCCGTGATCCTTCTTTGTATTTCTTGAGCCATGTCATTCTTGCTATTAATTTCAGACCCAAGGTATATAAAACTTTTCACTCTCTCAAACTTAAAAGAACCTACCTCAAATGGAGAGTTCAGATCCACCTCACCGCCAACTCTCATATACTTAGTTTTCCTCTCGTTGACTTCTAGACCAAGTGGTCTTGCAGCTGCTTCAAGGCTTATAAACGCTTCTCTGAGAGCCCGTTCAGACCTACCTATTATGTCAATATCATCAGCAAAACCAAGAAGCTGTGTCAGGCTATTGAAGATTATATCTTTGGTCTGAATACCGGAGTCTCTTACAGCTTTCTCCTCTGCCAAGTTGAACAATAGACAGGCGAGGGCATCCCCTTGCCTAACCCCACTGCTCACTTTAAACTCTTCGGAGTCGTCAGAACCGACGCGTATTCTGCATCTCGAGCTGTCCATGGTCATCTTGATTAGGCGTACGAGCTTCTGAGGGATGCTTAGCTCCTCCAAGGCACAGTATAGTTGCGTTCTATCAACGCTGTCGTATGCTGCTTTAAAGTCCAGGAATAAATGGTGGGTGACTACCTTACGCTCCATAGTCTTTTCTAGGATCATCCTCAGAGAGAACAGTTGATCAGTCGTTGAGCGTCCTCTTCGAAATCCAGCCTGATATTTCCCCAGTTCCTTTTCAGAATACGGGAGGATCCTCTCAAAAAGAATGTTAGAGAGCAGCTTATAAGCACACGAAAGGAGTGAGATTCCTCGATAGTTAGCGCATTCTGTTTGATCTCCTTTCTTATGTATTGGGCAGATAATGGCTGTTGCCCATTCCGTAGGCATAGCTTCCTTCTCCCAGATGGTCAGCATTAAATCATGCAGAGCTTTCTTGAGTTCTTCACCTCCACATTTCAACAGCTCTGACTGGATTCCGTCCGGGCCTGGCGCCTTTCCATTTTTCAATTTCCTCAGGGCGTTTTCCATTTCCTCCTCATCCGGGGGTTCAATAGAATTCAGGGAGTCTTCCTTCATTACACCTACTTCTCCAGGCACCGTTCCTCTGTTTAATGCGCCTTTGAAATGTTGTACCCATCTCCTTAGTACGTCATCTTTGTGGCTTAAAAGAGTTCCATTTGTGTCTTTGCATGCCGTCACTCTGGGCCTAAAAGCTGCCCTACCCTCGTTTATTCTCTGAAAGAACAGGCGACTTTCATTTTGGCCGCGCAATGCCTCTGTGTCCTCCATGTTCTTATTTTCCCAAGCTCTTCTCTTTCCGCGAAATAATCTCTTCTCTTCGCGTCTTTTTCTTCTATATGTTTCTTGGGAGAGCCTTGTGGGACGCTGAACCTTCTTTCTGTAGGCTTCATTTTTCACTTTTACTGCTTGAAGGCACTCAGCATCAAACCATGGGGGCCTTCTAGATTTAGTCTCATAGCCAAGAGCTTCTTCTGCTGCCTGTTTCATTGCGTTGCTGCATCTCTTCCACTGTTCATCGACCATAGAGCTGTCATTAATTACTTCTTCATTAAGTTTCGTCTCCACAGCTTGTTGATACGAATATTGGTGGTCTGAGTCCTTAAGTTTAACCACATCAATCTTCTTCTTTGGTCGTTGGTAGTGGTTTTTAATTAGCGAAATTCGTGATCTGATCTCGGCAATTCTCAAATAGTGATCCGTGTCCATATTTGCACCTCTATAAGATCTTGCATTTATCATGTTGGACTTGTGACGGGCACTAATGAGTACATGGTCTATCTGTGATGCTGTTTGCCCATTTGGAGAGATCCATGTTGCTTTGTGGATATTCTTTCGAGGAAAAAGAGTTGTTCCAACAACCAGTCCGTGCAATGTAGCAAAGTTCACCATCCGTAGCCCATTATCATTACTGGTCTCATGCAAGCTGTGGGTTCCTATGGTCGGCATGAGTGCCACCTCCTTACCAACTTGTGCGTTAAAGTCACCAAGAATGATTTTAACATCATTTTTGGGGCAGCTTTCTGTCACGCGTCCAAGTTCTTCAAAAAATGCTTCCTTATCCTCCTCAGGTGACACCTCTGTTGGGGCATGGCAGTTGATTAGAGTGTATTTGTCACATTATTATATTAATTTACTGTTACTTTATGTATGAATATCCTTTTATTTATTCTATTTCTGTAATTAATATACATTACACTCCTGAAGTATAATATATTTTTTAGTCCACCAATAAATATAAATAAATATTATATAAAATACTGTATTTCTATCAGATTTTATATTCACTTCAACTTACTTATATTTAATTGTTTATCACTCATTTTTGTTGTTCATTATTACTTACCGTTTCTATTTCTGTAAGTTTTAATAAAAGATATTTTTCATAAAATAAAAGATTTTTATTTTATTTTCTGTCGTAGTTTCGGCCTAGGTTGTAGGCTTTCATCAGAGCTGAGTAGAAACAAGATACGAACACAAATTATGAAACAACTATTGTAAAAGAATATGAGAACAAAAAATATGTTATCAGCTAATAAATAAATTTTAAGATGTGAGTAAAAATTGAAATATATAATTACTATGTAATCTAAATATATGAAAATTATGACTGAGATACAATAAAAAATAACAAAGTGAAAAATAACAAAGTAACAGTAATAATTTAATGGAACCAACACTGTAATAAACTATTAAATGATGAAAATCAAGTAATATAGATATATCAGAGAAACTAGTAGTACATAAAATAAATAAGATGTGGTAATTGTTGTAAGATGATGAAATAATACGTTCTTTAGAAAGAAAATAAACATAAAACCATTGTTATTATTGAATACTAATCATAACAATAATGTTATCATTATTATTTTATTCTCATCGTCGTTTTATGTTTATTTTATTTCTACTAAAAATATGGGAAACTTCAGTACAACATGAAATAAAAATATTTTATTTTTATCTGTTTCTCCTTTCTCACTGCAACCCTCAACCATTTCGTTATTTGACATTTTTAAAAGGATCTATAATTTTTATCTCATAACTCTTATTAATTTAAAATCAATTCTAATTTTTATTTGTTTGTAACTTGTACCAATTAATAGTAACATTTTTTATCTTGTTCTTTTTAGGCCTGATGAAGAAACGTAGAATGGTAAGCTATAATAAATAAATAAATATTACAACATCATAGTAAATAATTTTTTTTTAAATTTATTTATTTAAAAATATAATAAACTGTCACGTGGAGAATAATTATAGTTATATATGAACAAATTTACACCATGTATACAGAAAATATAAAATTAACAAAAGTAAAATATGTTAATTTTATATTTTCTGTTGTAAATGTGTTCATAAGTCAATATGATTATTGTCCACGTGACCGATTATTATATTTTCAAATAAAAAGTTATTACCACTGCTTACCAACAGCTAATCCATAAGGGTTATTTTATTTTTATTTATTAATTTATGCCGATGACACGTGCATCCTATCAGTTAACAAAGATCCATTAATTGCATCCCAAACTCTCCAATCACACTTCATAAGTCTTGAAGAATAGTGTCAAAACTGAAGGATTAAAATACCCTCCAATAAATCCCATCAAATTACTTTTATCCTTCGACGCAAGACTCTGACTTTCTGCTCTACTGTATCCTTTAATAATATCTCACTTATCTCTGTTAAACAAATCCGATACCTAGAACTCCACTTGGTCATACAACTCGCTTGGAATCCTCATACCAGACTGAAACTACTAGAAACCGGTCGACGTTTCCTATTACTCCAACACTTAATTGACAAACGCTCTAAACTTCCAATTACTTACAAAAGAATTATTTATATGACTATAATAAGGCCTATTTGGACTTGCGGAATCGAGATTTTGGGTTCTACTAAACCATCGAATTCCTCTCGTATTCAATCCTTACAATTCAAAATCCTTCGTAAAATCCTCAATGAACATTACTTTGTCACAAATAAAATCATCCATAACGATCTTAACGTACCATATGTTTCCGATTTATCCCAATCCAGATTCTTATCCTTCCATAATAAACTTCTGAACCCTCTTCCAATCTTGTTTCCTCTTCTATTCCTGGTAACCCTCCGAGGGGTCTGAAAAGAAGATGGCCTCGGGATCTTATAATATAGAACTTTAATTTGAGTTCTACCAATAGGTAGTTTGTTTTTTTTAATATATTTGTATTATATCTGCATGCTAGGCTGATGTACATATATCTTGAACTCTGCTATTATTCTAAGAGGACTATAATCCAAGAATAAAATTAATTATTTTTCATTTCATAGTTTGTGAATGTTGACCGCATATCCTGATTAACTGTTCCTTTTATTTTATTTTTATTTTTAGCGTTTGCAGTTCAAGTTATCAATTGAAAAATAAATCTGCCTGAGCTAATCATTCGGTGGTACCCAGAAGAGTGTTCGAGCGAAGGGGTTGAGATGTTATTTAAATTTTCCCGAATGTTATTAGTTAAAAGGGCGGCTCAACACTCAATCTTAAAGCAATTAATTAGTAAGTGACTTAGAAAGTATTAGCTTTCATTCAATCAAGATAATCCTCTAGCTTGAAGGCAAATCTTATCCGAGTAGCCAACTTCGTTAATTTTCTTTCAGACCTGTGTTCGTCATTAAGGTGTAATTAGCCTATAAATTGAGAAAGAAGTTAACTTTTTTCCCTTACGACTTTGTACAAAAAAAAAGAACTAGTGCAGAGAGGTGATTCGACCGAGACCCTCTCATTAAAAAATAGAATTAAGAGTACTCACTTTTTAGAGGATGTGTGTACTCCAGGAGGGTCTCTAGACCCCAGGACCAGCTAAAGGCATATGAAACAGAATAAATACTTTATCTGGTATCAGCCGGACTCGAACCTCGGACCTTGAGTATTCAGAATTTAATGCCTTACTTTTGAACTACACCGCTCCTCTATGGTGTGATATAGTATTATTTTTATTTTATATTTAATTTAAATTCTCTATATTAAATATATATATATATATATATATATATATATATATATATATATATATATATATATACTCGACCTTTTAAAAAATGAGCTAATGATCAAAAATAAAAATAACAACAACATAATCAGATAAATATCTTGGCTTTTTCCGTGGTCAAACGAGAACGATTTAGTAGGTACATTGTCATGTTCCAAAATGGCTAGATTCCTGTTGACCAAAGTGGGATAAACAATGTCCATCTTTTTATATTAAAGGTCCGTTGCCTTACCATCAGGAAGAAGCTCAAAATGCAAAACGTCATATTCGTCAAACGGCTCATATTACAATTATTGAACTCCTTTGATGGCAAAAATATCTTCGATGACCGCCTTTGCTTTTTTTTTTTTTTTTCTCGGTTACAATGGTTCATTATTGAAAATAATAAACCAAAAATATTTAAAAATTGCAATATCTTAACTAATAGTGCTCTGATTTTGATGAATCTTTAAATACTCTTAATTAAAAACTTTATTTTTTTTTTAGAAATTTAAATACCTTTGAAACATTTTATCACAATATCAAAAAAAAAAAAAAATGTATTCTTTTTGAGTTATTAGGAAATTAATTTTACCACCCCTCGTAACTTTTTATCCAGATAAATTTAAAGGGAGTCGGGAAAAATACTTTAGCCAAGTTTAATTGAAATTGCAGTTTTTTCGCCGCCATTTTGAAATGAAAAGGTGGATAGCAATGTCGATGAAGGAGGACAATCCTCGAGTGACCTCTGACTTTAAATCCACATTTGAAAAAAATCGGTAAAATAGTTTCGGAGAAAATGGACGGACGGTGGACGGACAAAAAATTTGTATTCGTTTTTCGAATTCCGCGTAAACGTACAACCTCAAATTTTGAGATGGAGTTCAGTTTTTGAATTTTTCGTTCGATTACAAAGGTTCATTACTGAAAATAATCAACCGAAATTAGTCAAAGTAAACATTGTTATAAATAAAAGGAACACATTCTTATAGGATTAATAAAGGAAAGAGGTAAAATTAAGGATTATGTTCTTGCACAAGTAAAAACTTCATTAGTCGCGTTCTACACTTTTTTGCGGAGAGTGAACTTGAGCCGCCCGATGCGTAACGCTCGGGTAAAGTCGGCTATAATCGACTAATTATAGTGTTTTTTCATATGAATTAAAATATCTCAAAAACTAAAAATCAGTCCTGCATAATGCTAGCGAGGAAAATGTTTATCATTTCATTTTCGCTGTAATAGACTATTATTCAAAATGTTAGGTTGCCGAAAAAGAAAAAAATAGTGTCGAAAACCAATTAATAACAGGTTTTGTGTCAAGATATGGATTAAAATAGCTTTGAAACTAATAATTGGATCTGCTTATCGTAGGCCAGGGAATTATTCAGCATTTCATTCTCTCTGAAATGGGCTATTATTTATAATTTATATTTCGTATTATTAATGTCACCTTGTTAATGTTTTCATTTGTATCATGTGGTCTAAAGCACAAACCTTAGTTGTTTTGTTTTTTTTGTAGTTTTTATTAGAAATTCTCTTCTAAAACATATATCATATTTTGTAACATGTTTCTGAAAACATCATGAGATATACATACGGGTGTACATATTTAGCGTTTCTCCTTATATAAAATTCTGGTCCCTAGTAATAACCAATATCCTGAGACACCGCCTGATGTATTCGATGGAATATCTGAAAAACGTACATGGGAATAACTCGCTGGCTGCTATCCTATGCAAGGAGAAACAAAATAACATTGAAGGGATGTAAATGGTGTGGGAGGGAAGGGAAAATAGCTCTTCCTCTTGTTTTATCGCGGGACTTTTCTCCCGTTTTATTTGTCGCCGGGCCTGGAATCCGATAACCAAATATCTGGCTTTCCTCCTCCTAGGGACCTCCCTGTCATTTTCATATAAATCCTCTTCACGTCCTTTGTAGCTACGGCTACAGAATAGCTTCGGTCCTCGCCTCTGCGAGATGTCATTAGTAGTTACCTGTTGTCCTCGGTACTATTGTGTTTATTTTAAAAGTTTTATATTTTCCATTGAATTTACTGAATCTTTTAATGGTATTTCACTACAACGGGGTATTTTGTTTTTACTTTCACTTACGTATATATGTAATTGTTGAGGCCAGAGGTACTTCAAAATCGAAGTACAAATCGTTCCCCGGTGCGTTTCCTCAATGGTGGGGAAAATTCGAGTAAAATTAAAAATGTTGGGAAAGAGGAAAAAAGAGTAAATGAGACCTGCAAAGCATTAAAGAAAAAAACAAAAGCATGCACAAGAAAATAATATTAAATAGAAATATTCAAGAAATCAAAAAATGGAAAATGAAAAATCCCCTTCTAAATGCTATACAATATTTATTGAGATAAAAGATTTTTATAAAATTCAAAACAAACAAATGAGAAGAAACAAAATTATTCAAATGCACTGAAATAAAATAAAACATAAATACCATATTTAGTGAAAAAAAAAAAAAAAAAAAACATAAATAAAATAAACTTCTATAATAAAGATTAAATTAAGAGAAAAAAAAAATTACTTCAACAGAACAAAATCAAATTTCAAGAATAAAATTAATTAAAAAGGAAAAAAATTAACTTGAGAGTTCATTAAAGTTTAAATAATAATTTAGAGAGAAAACCCAAATTAATATTTAAATGTCCCAAGGTGATGGTGAAAATAAAAACGTTCCAAGTTGGAGGATCTTCATAAAAAGAGGTTACCTTCTACGATGCTTAGCTGTCCAGTAATAGATGGTGGGGTGGTATCGATCCCGATCGATTGCTCAGCTGCGCCTAACAGCTGTTATCGAAAAATGGCGCTAGACTGGTGAGTTGAGGTGAAGTGAATATGGACTGGTGGGGGTTGACGTTCACTACTATGTCGACAAAGGTAGTTCCAGACTAATAACCCAGCCGTATTTTGAAGTCATAATCCCTAAGACAGGGTATTACTGCCGGGCTTGTGTGTATACAACGCGATAATACATTGCAAAATAAGCCTAAATATATAAATATCATAAACTTATATACATTTTAGGGGCACTATTCCTCAGCCTATTACAAAAAAAATAATAAATATTTATTCCATTAACATTTAAAAGGGTAAATATGGTGAGAGAAAAAATAATTTTAAAAATAAAGATATGAGCGTATGCGGCGTTAACAGTAATATATAGTAAGCGTAAGTATTGCGATCGTGAAAATTTTCTAATCTGTTTTCAACGTAAATATATGTTTTGAGGTCTCCTGAGTCCAAATAACTAATTCTCGCAAAATAGCCTGTGTGTGTTAACAGTCTAGCTCATAAACGAAAAGTAGTACGAAACTGATATTAAGTATTTAAGGTTTGTATATGGGCCGGATGTGACAACAACATTTTTGTTAAAATCGCCTAACAGGAAGTGCCACTTTATATCAACGCTGAAACACATTTTTACAATTTTCTCAAAAACGGCTCTAACGATTTTGATTAAACTCTGTGTATCATTGTATAATTAAGTGGTCTTTAATATGATTTAAGTCTTATCCCCGTTGATGTCACCTTACAGGGCTTAAATGCCCAATGTTCATATATGTGTTCCTCTAAAGTACCTTTAATATGGTTTATTTTAAAAAGTTAAAAAATAAATGCCACATATAACTTTTGAAAGAATTTGATAAGTTAATAAAGGAGAAAAAAAAATGCCGAAAAACCTTCGTTTCTATAGACAGTAGCGCCTAAACGAATGTACCGATTTCAATGAAACTTCGCTGAAGTCATTTTCTCGACACCCTTTAAATTTACCTATATAACATACTTCAACGAAAAGAAGCTGGAAAGAAAGTTACGAGGGATGTTAAAATTAAATTCCGAACAACTCAAAAAGTATACATTGATATTACCTTTTTTGTCGATACTGTATATATTTTTTAAAAAATGTTTATGGCATTTCCTAAAAAAACAAAAAAAATCGTTAAAATCGGAAAATTAGGAGGAAAATAGGGTCTCTGGTTTTTTTCCTGAATAGGCGAAAAATTTTTTACTTGTTTAATTGTTGAGACTAAAAAACCTTTTTCCTACAGATATTTGATAAAGTATCTTTCCTAAGAACATCTTTCATAAGAAATAAGTATCTAAATTTATACCTTTATTCTCAGTTCTATATTTCAACACTGCAATCACCACCTCCGAAATCAACTTACTCACTGTCTGCATAGATAACTTTTTCAATTAAAAATATCACTAAAATGATATTACTCAAAAACGTTGAAATTGGAGTTAGTCATTCTGTGGTTTATAAAAGCAAAGAAAGCTGTGTGGTTAATAAAAACAGATGGAGTGACTAGATTTTTATTACCTACCTTCGATATATTAAATAGACATTTTGTAATTATAATGGTCAAAATGACTGGTTATCTGTAAGCTTTAAGCTTTAGCTCCGTTTAAAATGCACTTCAAAAAATTTGATAATAGCCCAGCATTGCCAGAATATGATTTCTATTCAAAGTAGGGCGGTAATTAAAAGGCTTGATGCAATAATGTACAATCATCTATGCTATGCTTTATGATTAGCGAGGACTGGCAGGTATCGTAATATGGTTGGTCATCTTTTGTAATTAAATGTACATGAGTCAGGTTAGTATGACCAATTCTCTCATCCTTGTCACAACCACTTCTTCTCTTCTGTTTCCTCTTCCAGCACTTACCCACTGTTTTGTACTTTTTTTAATATTTCTAAGTTTATTAGAAAGTTTGTAGTTTGTTTTTACTTCACTTGGCTCGCAAAATTGGGAGAGTTGGCATATTCATATGAGCAGCTTCTTTATTAGTCATTAGTAGTAACTATCAGCTGTCAATAATATAATGGTAGATTGAATACTCAAAATAGTATACTGTAGTATATTGTTGAAAGAGGTGGTCACTGTTACGGTACAAAATGAAAAAAAAAAAAATGTTGAAAACTACTTTATTGAGCCGACGTTTCGATTCAACTATGCAGATCCTCAGGAATATGGTCGGGGATGAGTTTTGACTGGACGAAAAAGTTTTGAACGGAACTTCTTCTTAACCTAACATCTATTTTATTTAGTATTTTTTTTCTTTTTTTATTTTTATGATCGCCATCTCAGACCATCTATTTCCTTAAAATAGTAGATAATTACTTTTGGCTATAGCAATTAGCCCTAATCGGGTCGTTATCCATGTCTAATTCTAAAGAGATAGTTTAGGATCCAAGTGGGAAAACTAATAATCATTAGTACTGTTCAAACAATCAGCCATTTTACTCTGTGAATGAATGAATGAATGAAAAAATATATATATATATTTTCTCAAAATTAAATTACATAGTTATCTTAATTTTCTTCTGTGCATTTGACGGATTTAAAAAAATAAATAAATAAATCTACTTATTTTATTTTTTTATATTTATTTTTCTTTATTATTGAAATATTAATCTATGTACATGTTGTGTGAATGATCCATGTAGCCTTAATATTAATGCCTTTTAATGTGGCACAATGTATTAATTTTCAATAAAGAAAGTAAATTAAAATTTTAAAAAAAAAAAAAAAGATTATTTTCCTGGACAATATTCACTTACTGTTATATTTTGAGAAGAACTTTCATTGAAAAACAGATCGAAGTTTTAGAAATACAACATATTTATTTAAATCAAGTTTTAACATATTTTTTCCTACCCCATCTAATGAATATCTATGCATTCGAACACCTTTAGCATTTCTGCGGTATGATATATATTCATGTTCAAAGGGATCATTGCGTTCACTGTTTATAAAATTGTGAGGAATCAATATTTATTTAATTTGACACCTGTTGATTATTTATACTCGTAAATGGCCAATTTCTTTTAAATAAATTCATAAATTAAAGAGGTATAATCCTGAGTTTAGTTCGTTTACAGCTTTACAGGCCATCGCTGCCTTCCCAAATCAAAATGTAAATTTTGCCATTGTCTTCGACTAAGGGTTAAGCTTCATTGGCGTTTACGAAAAATCTATGGAAGCTAAGGCACATCATTTAAATAAAATTTAAATTGTTAACATTTCCTTTCATTTTATCCCATTGCCTAGAAACAGTCATGTTATGTATTGCAACCCAAAGCCTCTGTCAGAATTGAGCAATACATAGTGAAGTTTAGAAATAACATTAGGTTTGTGAGAGAAATGAGTTGGGGGGGCGAAGAGAGAGGGGGGACTGACTCCTTACACGGGGCTTCCTCTAATCCTCTTTCCTAGGAAAGCAATTTGTCAGTGCAAGTTCCTCTTCTCGGCTGATTGCCTTTTCTTAGGGCTGCATTCGAAAATACCACGCCGAGGAAGAAAACCAATTCTTCGAGGACATGGCTTTGTAGACCGGTGAAATAGTAACTGCACTTTAGAACAATGGGTGTACGTGGGCACGTATGAACAACTATCCGATCTGGAAGGTACTAAAGGAGGCTAAGTTAAATAGAAAAAATAAAAAGTTATCGGACTAATATTGCTGAACAAACGATATCTGTATTGACTTTGCAATATCATGGAGAAATTCTGTAATCACTTCATTGAATTCCATCCACTATTTTCTTTTACATACATTGAATCATTTTTCCTCTCGATATGCCTATATTTGGAAAACCACAGGTTCTATATTATTTAACCAAAATCGAAATTCGTTTATATATTGAACGTCTGAGAGAAACTTCTATTATAGTCTTTACTCGAACCTGATGTGACTGCTTTACACAGATATTCCTAAATATGTCTTATTATATTATATGTTAAAAATAGTTGTTATGTGGATATTACTAATCCTTTAAAATTGAATTGTTTCACAAATTTTGTTTATCATAAAATTGCATTTTCTTCTATTCATTATGTTGGAAAAAGTTAGTTCTGTGCTAAAACGTCAATTAAAATGGATCTCTCAGAAAAAACATACCATTTTATAAAGGACGGAGATGGTTTGGGGTGCCGATCATAAATAGGCTAAATAGTGGCCAAACTATTTTATTAAAAGCCAACGTTTCGACCTGACTTTGCAGGTCCTCTTCAGGGCTGGAACGAAAGAAAGTGTAAATATTATGTAACTTCGACAATTCTCCATCTTTTTGTATCTTGTCCGTTCTAACCCTGAAGAAGACCTTCAAAGTCGGGTCGAAACGTTGGCTTTTAATAAAATAGTTTTGCCACTATTTAGCCTATTTATCTCCTTCCTTTATAATGCAACGGTCAACTACTAAATATTCAATACCATGTTATACTTTGGTAATTCGAAAAATGAAAACATTCTGCTTCAACTTAACGGAAACTTAAAGAAATAGATGGATAAAACGTCGGAAGAGTACAACAGTGGTCCAGTAGAAACATCGAGAAGCCAGAGAGGGGCTTCATCCGAAAAAAGTAATGATGTTTGATTGGTGGGATATGAAAAGAATTCTTCATTATGAATTCTTTGATCTTAACCAAACTATCTCTAAAGATCTCTATTGTGATCAGCTGGATCGATCGAAACGAGCAATTTAGGAAAAACGGCCCACACTTGTCAATAGACGAGCCATTTTATTTCACTATGACAATGCAAGGTGCCATATTGAAAAACAAATGCAACAATAGAAGGACTTTGGATGGGAAATAATTGCTCACCTACCACATTCTCCTGACTTAGCGCCTTTGGATGATCACCTTTTTCTCAGTCTCTAAAACTCATTAACCGGCAGGAACATGAATTCAGTTGATGAAGTGAAGAACAAGGTATTACCTTTCGTTACTCCAAAACCAAAGGCTTTTTTTTAGAATAAAAAAGCCTGTTCCACTAACAATCCGTGAAGGGTCTTGGGTTCAGTACAGTGTGAGGAAGTTCAGTAACGAGGCCAACGGTTATGCAAGGTCATTGATTTTATCAGATAACAGACAATTAAATGCCGATATTATTTATGGGATGACCTGATATTTTTCGGGGAACCAACAAATTTCAGTTTTCCATTCCGATTATAATAGGTTTGGTTGTACCTCTAGAACAGACCTACCTTCCCCCTTCACCTCTTTATGTCATAAATGGCGAGGTAGGAGAAGACTGAAGTAAAGACAAATTAATGTCAAATAACGTAATTATGAACATTTTTCCATTGTTGACACTTTTTTTTTTGTTTCAAAGATATTCATTTATCGGTTCCAGCCAGCGCATTAGTTTCCTTCCGTCTTCTTCTCTATTTTTCCTCAATAACCGACCTATCCATTTCCTCCCGACATTCGAAAATCTACGGACAACCTTTGATTAGAATCTTACTGTCTTTAAACAACACCTAAGATCCGTCATTGTATTCCTCTAAAAACAAGACAGCTCCTTGTAACCTTCCTTATATTCGAAATTTCCAATACGCTTACTTGGTGTATGAAGGAATGTCATGCTGGAGATGAGACTGAAGATAATCATGAATTGCTCCATAAGACACCCTTTTGGAATTTCCAGACGTCACATGTTTCCTGCTGGTACACTGAGTTGAAGCCGCTTTATCCTACTTCCCGACGGTAATTCCTTCTTGGTATTTTTCCTTTCCAAGTCCTCGGAACCAAAAAGCCTCCCTATATCCTAGAACTCTTTGCTTTAAGTGTTTCTGTCTACTCTCTTAATACCAGATCATAAAATTACGTTCTTCATCAAATCTCCAGTCACTCGTGCTTTATCCTTCTGGAACCTTTAACCTACCTCTATTCGTCAATCAACGTCCACAAATTCTTTCCGCAAACATGTAAAATTTAATTGCTTATGTGTACTGTACAATTTAGATAACTTTACAATAGCAACTGCAACTAACAATCAATTAAGTATCATTTTTTATTATCTGAGCCGAACTAATATTCATAATTATGGAACTCCGTTATCATTCTATTAGAATAGAATAGAAAATCATCTTTATTCTGGGACTAGGTTCCCTAAGAATAACAGTATTGTTCATATAAATTAACAATAAATCTGGCCGAAACACCTATTACAATAAAGAATAACTAAAATACGAGTAATAAAATAAGTATAATAGTTCTTAGAGATTTTTTTTTATTATTCTTTCTTTATGATATTTACAACTGTATTAAAGAAATACATCTAGTAAATTTGAACATATGGATATAATGACTTGAAAACACTTTCTGAGTAACTAACCAATGGCAGCAGTGTAATGATATGTCTACGTTAGGAGATCAGGAGGCCATCTTCTTTTCAGACTCCTCGGAGGGTTATCTGGAATTGAAGAGGAAGCAACATTAGAAACGAGAGGGTTGGGATGATTTTGAAGTTTATTATGGAAGGATAGGTATCTGGATTAGACTAAACCCGAAACATATGGTACATTAAGGTGGTTATGAATGATTTTATTTCTGACAAAGTAAGGAGCACTGAAGATTTTAAGAAGGATTTTGGATTGTAAGGATTGGAAACGAGAGGAATTCGATGGTTTAGTGCAGCCCCATAGCTCAACTCCGTAAGTCCAAATAGGCCTTATTATAATCATGGATATGAGTCTTTTGTAATTAATTGGAAGTTTAGAGCGTTTGTCTAGTAAGTGCTGAAGTAATCGGAAACGTCGAGCTGTTTCTTGTCGTTTGAGTCTGGTATGAGGATTCCAAGTTAGTCGTTTGTCCAGATGGAGTCTTAGAGAAATGGGCCTCAAATTTCTTAGCGAAATAAGAGCAATTTTATCGGCACTGCAAGCCCTGTCGCACTTAGATGCCAAAAATCTAGTATTGTTTGTGGATTTAAAGGCGGCTATTCTCGCTGTGTCACAGCCAAATGACTCTTTTGCTCAGGATATTCTGAAGTGCCAAAAGATCATAGAGAAACCACTTATTCGAGAAACAGAGGTATTTAGTGGATACCAAGTCACTGTGGTCTCCATGGTAAACTCGCCAAGGAGGGATCCTCATTGAACCAGCCAGAAAATGAAACATCATTTCAAAAAGCCTAAAAATAAATAAATAAGGCCAGTGAGGCCCTATTACTGGATTCCGTAAAGTATTGCGGAAAAACAGTGAAGAAATTTGTTTAATGAAGATGATCGAGTTCCCATGAACTTGCCGATAAAGGAGGCTGTGGAAGAGTACCGGATGATAACAGGCCACGACTGCCTTAGGATTAGGAAGCACCTGCATAGAATAGGAGTGGCAGACTCTCCACATTGCAACCTACGTAATTCGGGAGTACATATGGACGCAGCGCATGTATGTATGTATTCTCGCGCTTGTTGAACATAAGGGATACCGCGACGTCCAAATTGGAATGGTACTGGATTGCAAGATCTCTGATAGCGAAAGCCGATAAAGAGAAGCAGAGCAAAAAAACAATAATAATAATAATAATAGTTCTTAGGATATATTAACGAAAACAGTTGGGTAATTCTTTTATTATTACTGTATCACCGGAATATATATTTTTTTTATCTATCCATTCATTAGATTAGATGTCACTCTCAAATGTTTCAGGTAAGTGATCAGTCTTGTCGGAAAAGTTCATCATTTAATTTTTCAAAGTAGCGCAATTAACTACCGGCAATTTCGAGCAACGCCGTGCCTCACTTGGACATGAATCACTTTCAACAATCATAAAGGCCACGGAATGAGAAAGTTTCTCAAGGCCGAAAACGAAGTGCTTGATGAATGCCGTTGGAGCCGCCTAGTCCACAACAATAACCGAGAAGTAATGTATTACTACAAAGCCTTGCTATTTACCTCGAACTGAACAAAGTAACATTTCACTCCTTTATCCCCTCCTCCTCTCCTGTTATTACTTTCTTGCGGAATCATAGCGCAATGAAAATATATGTCTCTCATCTGGACCTCTTACAGATTAGTTCCGCAACTGAACATTTCTTAGCAGTTCGTTCTATTACGAGAGGATTTTTTTTTTCTTTCTCTCTTTCACATTTCTTATCATTATTTCTCGGGTCTAATATAGCTGAGGTCGGCATGGAAAAGGAAAATGTGATTGAGGGGTAAGGCTTGATGTCAGATCCAATTTTAATAACCATGTCCTTTCATTGATATGCTGTCTGATATATTACACTCCCTTTTTTTCATTATATTAATATTTTAAAATATTAAAAAAAAGTTTAATCAATAGTATTCTTTATATAAAAACAAGTAATTGCCTTTGTATAAAATCTAGGATGCTGAATGTATCAGTAAAAATGTCCATACATTAGTTTTTCCACCTTTTTTCAGAAAATTAATTTGACATTTTTCATAATTTCATTTTTTTTTTCTATTTGATGTTACTTTTATTTCATAAAATCTCAAAATATCAAAATTGTTGATCGTTATCTTGCAGACAAAGAAATTTGAACACAATCAGCGTAATACCAGATATTTTGTAAGAATGAGCGAACCCTACACAATAATTGACGAATGAAAGTCAAATGACAAGAATTGCTTCAATCATGATGACCCTTACACGTATCAATCATACTCACGCATTTTAACGCATTTGACGTTTAAATAACAACTAGTGTGGATCTGGTGCATTGTCTATTTATAATAATTTGTATCATTACAAAGGATTATTTAGCCATTATCCTTTATAGCGTTGGACATCAAGAGAAAAATATAAATATAATAAGTACTTCCTAGTGCCTGATAATCGTTTTGACAAAAGTTGGAAAAATATTAATCTACTACAAAAATAATCGAAAATAATAAATTTGTTGAGAAAAATGGAAAAAGAACTGACAAATATACACAACAGTCAAGATTATTTTTTTTCTATCAATAAATTGTGAAGTTTGCACTACTTTTTTTTGTAATTTATCGCCCCCTATACTATTTTTAAAAAATTAGATGAAGATGGTTTATAAAAATATAAACAAGGGATATGAAGAACTATTTACTTTTAATACAAATCAGGAGTTTCCAATGGTTGTGAGGCCTTGGTAAACTAACCTATCTAGTAGTAAAGCTAATCACCCCACCACTTTTACTTCAATCTCACCTCCACTCCGCCAGACACGTCCATCAGTACCTTAAATGGTCTATTAGAACGTCAATAGTGCTTCGGAATGTAATTCCGAATGACCGTCTAGGATCCCCATTACCGTTTTGCGTCCAGTTTTCAATATATTCACAAGAATTCTCCAACTTCAAATCATGAAACACACTAAAAGCCACATTCCGAAGCCACAGAAGTTTTTTGTTGCAAATATTCATTAGAAAATTCCTCTCCAGATCTTCTCTAATATACTGCCTCCTTCTGGAACCAAACATTTCACAACTTTGAAGGAGATGTCCGGGGTGTCGGTCATAAATAGGCTAAATAGTGACAAAACTATTCTATTAAAAGCCAACGTTTCGATTCGACTTTGCTGGTCTTTTTCAGTGAGGTGTGTTCAGCAAGGAGTTTCACTTAGAACTGAGTCAGTGTTTGGCCTCCCACGTGGTATTTTTATTTTAAAAAGTTGTACGATTAGATGAAGCCATTTACTTAAGTTTTAGACGGGTGTTATTAATATATAATGTGATTCTAAATGACGGTTTAGGCTCCCCATTACCGTTTTACATCCAGTTTTAAATATATTCACAAGAATTCTCCAACTCCAAATCAAGAAACACACTCCCGAAGCCACCGTGTTTTTGTTTGAAAATATTCATTCGAAAATTCCTCTCCAGATCTTCTATAATATACTGCCTCCTTCTGGAACTAAACATTTCAAACTTTGAAGGAGATTGCTCTGGGGTGGCGGTCATAAATGGACTAAATAGCGACAAAACTATTCTATTAAAAGCCAACGTTTCGACTCGACTTTGCTGGTCTTTTTCAGTGAGGTGTGTTCAGCAAGGAGTTTCACTTAGAACTGAGTCAGTTTTTCGCCTCCCACGTGGTATTTTTAGTAGTTCATTAAATTGACAAAATTTACTGATCTTCATATTGAAAACGCTCGATTTCCGAGATTTTTCGTAAATAAAAAAGTTATGATTCGAAAAGTTAAATAAGTACGATTAGATGAAGCAATTTACTAAAGTTTCAAAAAGGGATCTTTTTTTCTTTTTTTGTTTTTTCCTACCCCCCAGGAATTCCCTTATTACAAAATACAATATATAAATGTTATATATACCTTTTTTTTTTTTATCTCCTTTTATTGCCCAAGGGCATTTTAAGATAAAAGGGCTATGCACGCTGTATGCGTACTTTGCATCTTTTAAAAAGGGATCTGTATTATGGATTATGTTATATATAATATATATTTTAGTTACTTCTATATTTGTTCGGAAAGAGGAAGGGAATTTTTTTTTTTTTTTTTAATAATACAATTTCATATAACATACCTCTCCAAACAATACAACTCTCTACTTTCCGGGATAGGTAATTTCCATTTGCAGTACTCAGAGAGAAAATACTCCAATTTCAAGGCGTGTATGAGTTAACAGTTCAGTTCAAACAAATAACTCTTTTGATAGTCAGTTACGCTGAGTGTTTCAATTATCTTAATTGCTTCTTCTAAAGTACCAGCTAAATTTTCAAAGAATACATTTATCAATTAATGGTTTATTATTAGATATTTACGTCACATCTTATAAATAACATGATTAGAAATTAATACTTTTACTAAAATTTTGTTTTAATAAAATTATTTTTGAAAAAAAACTTACAATTGGCCATGTTTTGAAAGATATCGTAATATGTAATTCATATTTTGGTTTCACGGAAAATGTGTAACCGTGTTAGTAAAAAGAATCTTGAATATTTTATAATTTATTTTTTAAGTACCAAACTTTCACCAGGGACAATCAATACTAATCTTTTATACTTCATATATAGCAATAGTTTGTAATTACTGTTTTAAAAAAATAATATAAAATACCTATATATGATGAAAAATTAGTTTTTTAATATAACATAACCATTTTAACTTTTTTGTTAATTTAGAAATATAACAATCTGTCACATGGACAATAATTATTATTTAATATTTTATTAATTATATAATAAAAAATAAAATATCCTGAAGATGAGTAAATTAAAAACATAAACACACAGTCACACCTATATACAATATATACAATAAGACAAGGAACCCCAAGCCAGGCTTCTCCTCCCAACTATAGAAGGAAAAACAGGACTTCAAGAGATCCCTTCGCTACTCTCTTAACCGCTTCATTGGTGCTGAAGCCAGTGGAGTTTGAGCGAGAGCGTTTTAACTTTTTAAAAATTTATTTAGAGTGCTACCAGTGGGTAGTTTCTCATCAAGTGAATTTATGTTATTATATTCTTTTGTTCACATTTACCGAATGTATTTTTATTTGTAATACATTTGTAAATACCATCAATAAAAAAAATAAAAATTATTTTGTATCCGTTGGAAATGATCAAAATATTTCTTAAATCATAGTGATTTATTAAGAATTTGCTTTAGAATTACTTGAATGAAATTTCCATATGGTCATTAAAATTATAATCAAGAAAGAAATATATAAGTTATACTCTTAATGGCACTGAATGCATCTATTCTTTATTTTTCTATTATTATACAATTAAATCTGTACCTTTTTTTTTTTTTTTTTTGGTCCTCCTCTTCCTCGCCTTTAAGGCTATACGGGGTAATTAAATCTATACCTATAGTTACAATAAGATAATGATGTGTTTACATATTATTTATTATTTAAATACTCTGACATTTTATATTTTCGTCTTTTCTTTGCTAGCGGAAACACAGAGGTTATTTTTAAAGAAGAACTCAGTGTATTTTTGTTTTAATGTGTATAATTATAATTTTTCCTACTGTGTATAATTTGAAATGTCTTGTCATAGTTTTAATTATTTTGTATATGGATTTATTTATTTTGCTTCCTCACTACCGAAGGTAGGGAAGCACTGTATTTGTGCGAATGGTAAAAAAAATTGCGATTTCAGAATCGAAAATTTTCACTCGCGCTATACGTTTCAGACATCTAGGACCAAATTTGTCTGTATGTCTTTAGTCAAATCGATGTAACAGGCATATCGCCTACCGTTTATCTGATTTTCATGACATTTTCAGGGATTATGCGGGTTGGTGTCTATATACTCAAGCATAATTAGTTTTCTTGTAATTGAAGAAAAGTATTGGTCTCGTTAACTCTGAACAAATAATAAGTTGAGTTTTTCCTATGGATTATCTAGTTCCGTCCATTTTACGAACTGAAAACGTACCTATTAAGTATGTATCACTACGATTAGTGCAAAAGGTCGTATGAAAAAATTTCAACTTTTATTCTATTAATGGTAAAGGTGACATTTGGTATCTTGCCACTGACATAAGCAGTCTGCTAAGATGGAATAGCAGAAGACAATAGAATATGAAATTATACCAATAAATCACAGAGAAATAATGAGTTTTTACATACGACTTTTTGCACTATCAGTAGTGAAATACATATTCAGTATGTGTTAGTATTTATTTATTTTTTTTTTTTTTTTAAGGATAATCAATATGGAATCTTCAAATATGGAACTCTTTCGCATTTTAATATTAGCTGTTAAACTCAATTCGTCCTATCAAACCCTGTTTAAGGGTAAATGTATTTCCGAATCGGTTTCTCCCATAGATTTTATTCTCATACGAAAAATTGTATAACTTGTATTATAGATAAACTTATAACTATAAACTTATAAAACTTATAAGCCAATGAAACGGTGAGGATGCTCATATACGGACTTTACTTGGTAGACTTTTTTTTTTTTTTTTGTATATAGCTTGTTTAATTAATATTTTCTTTACTTTTTCTTTTTTTGTTACTGATTATTTAGGCCGGATGTAGTCTTCTAATTTTTTACTATTTTGTTATTCTAACGGGACTTTGTCCCAGAATAAAGCTATTTTCTATTTCTAAAAAAAAAATTCTAAGTAATAAGTTGCCAATTATCAAAACAAGTTGATTACTTCCTCATGGCACTCCAAAATTTCTAGTGGTTGAAGGTAATTTACAAGATATTCAATAATTCTTCTCTAGAACTTAACTCTTACCGGAAGAGAAAATTTTGAAGAAATAATGAGAGAAAAATTCAAGTATCCAAAAAGTTTTAAGGACGTTCTCCAGAAGTGACTCTTGAATTGGAGGAGTTTGGGTTTCCAGGTGAAATATTACTGTAAAACAAAAAGAGATTGTCTTAGAGTAATTATTTAAAAAATTAAATTAATATTGCGAAACCATGAGGATTTGTAATTTTATTATTTAACCAAACTACTTCATATTAAGGAAATATAGAATATAAAATATCTCTATGATTTAGTAAGTTTTCAATTGTATAAATCCGAATATTCGAAGAAATGCTAACAGTTAGAGTTTTAAATCCGTGACATATCATGTCCGAACATCATTCACGGATCAATGACATATATTAATTAAGAGATTAAATTGAATACTGCATACTAGCTCCGGATTTGATCTTTAAATTTTTTTGGTTTTTGTTCAATTCCTTAATTTTTTTTGTCTTTAAAACTTTATTTGCGCCTGTCAACTTATTGTTGACAGTCAGCAAATGTGCTAAAGATAAAGGAAATCAAATTCGTTAATTAGATTTGAAAAACAATTTCTCAATGATTTAAACAAAAGGTATATTTTAATACTGCTGTTTTAAAAACATTATTATAAATTATTTTATAATTGAGTACATTGATGAAAGATTCAGTCTAAATTTTCAAGATTGATTTAATGGATATTTTTCGGTGGACAATATAGTCGTATCGAATAGTTCAAAAAATAGAGAAAACCTGATATGGTGTGCACATCACACAACCTAAACTTACCCTACTAAGGGATTAACATGATAAATAAATTATTAAAAGTAGAAATCAAAATTATAGATGGTATACAATATTTTTTCCAATAAAAATAAATACCACGTGTATTTCCTATCTGTCTAATCAGTTAAATTTATACGTTTTGCGTTATTGTTCATAATCTTACATTAGTTTTAAGTATTTATTTAAATACAAGGAATTTTTCTCAGTTCCGTGACAAAAAATGTTTGAGAACGTTTTAGTCTGTAATATAGCTCGTAAACAGAAACGTGTTTTATTATTGTAAGAATTTTTTCTTGGGTTTAACAATATGTATGTATTTTCTATAAGTTTATAAAATTGTTATGAGGTGCCAAAAAAAAGTAGGAATATGCTGACACCAAACACATCAACTACCTGCCTGGAATCTGCAAGGACCGAGAACCCTGATTAAGGGCTGTACTCAAAGTAGCTGGTAACTAGTAACGGGTTAAGAAACTGGTTCCTTTTATGATGTTACCAGTTATTGTAAAGTTATAGGATGGAGCTAAGAACCAATGAAAACCATCCTTACACCATCTTGAATATTTGTATAAAATCTCCCAAGAAGTAAGAAAAATGGTCTTATGTTTTTTTCCGGCCTTGGGGACTGAATATGGCAGCTACCTACAGTGGAACCTACACAGACGGACGTCTTGTCGGAGTTTGATGAAACCTACTACCTACACCACTTCATATACAATAGCTACTTTTTATTCCCAATAATAAATTTACCAATGTTAGAATATTTCATGGCAATACCACTCTGAAATAAAACAGTCCATCTGAAATCACAGTCATCGATTAAATTCATTGAATAATATATTTAGTTTCTGGTAAATATAATTTATATACATACTTTATTAAAAATAAATTTTAAATTATTTGAAATAAATAAATTCACTAGATGATGAAACGAAAATTCGATATTTAGGTGCGGTCAATCTATGTCCATGAGATAATTATAATATCTGTCTTATATTATAGACCATAAGAGAGAAACCTTTTTTTTCATGTGGTGCCGCAGTAAAGTTAGAGCCTATGGAGGCCGCAGGAGTATTTTATATTTTACTTTTGCTATTTTTACCCATACTTTAATACACACAATATAATTTTCGGAAAATAAATAATTAAATTTTAATTAATTTTAGGGCTAGATTAATAAATATCGCACAAAAAAGTTTGGGGCCGCTACTTGCTTTCGAAGGCAACAGGTTCACCACCTATTTTAAAAACTTCTAAGCATCCTTTACATATAATTATTTATTTTTTATTGTATTCATTTTATTATTATTTTTTTTTGTCTAGGGTATCTCTTTTTTATCCTGTACTTTTTTTCTTAAAATTTCATTAATTTACAGCAATGTTTGGAATTCATTAACCAAAACAATTTCGCTTGACTATAGCGTTCGAAATCATGTGTAAAACCATTTCATATTATAAATCTGTATATAAACAAAAAATTTGCCTTTCCTATATTTGCTATATTAATAAGCGAAAAAAATATCAACCCTCTCTTATGTGATAAACAATTTGAGAAAGAACTCATCAAATAAAAAAAAAACATTATATCCGGACTCATCCTATTCTTGTTATTAATGTTAATTCATGAATACAACCTTTATGACAAAAAACAAAATTATTCAACGACTAGCTGTGTAGTTACCTGATGCCTTATTTAATTTCATATGTCCCTAACCTAAAATTCAAATTCGTAAATCTGGGTTTAACTGGCTCTTGCTTGTAGGTCTTTAATTCTTCTTTTAAAATATTTTCCATTTTATGCGGAAATAATGGAATCCATCACCAAATTATTAAAAATCACTAATTTTCAATTTTCTTATATCATTCTTCATAATATTAGTAAAATAGAGCAAATAATTAAAAGAAAAGACCTACAATAATAAAGGATATAAATTATAAAGCTTTAAGTTCTTAACACACAGTTAACATTTTGATGTTTTTCTCGTCAACGTTTCGCCAATTCAGACATCATCAGGGACAAGAAAAACAAGATCACACATAAGCAGAACAAAAAAAAAAGAAAAGAATGAAAATAAAATATATTTACAAGAGAATGTACCTCACACCAAACCATCCAAACACATACTGAAGGAAACGAGAGATTGCACAATGTAGGAGAAAGTTGGTTACTGATCAGAAGGAGGGGGAAGAAATATATCAAATAAAAACTATATAGCTATGATTTAATTTAATTAAAAAAGTAATAAATAAATTTAATTTTATTATTTATAAATATTTATTTATTGAATAACATTATATTCTGTCATAATTATGGACATTAGTAAATAGCGTTACAGGAGTTTCATTCACTGCTTATGTACTACTGTATATATATATATATATATATATATATATATATATATATATATATATATGTGTGTGTGTGTGTGTGTCTGTGTGTGTCTGTGTGTGTATGTACACATAAATTAAATAGTTAAGCAAACATTATATTTTGTATTGTTTTTGTCTTAATATTTCCATCCCCTCCTGTCATAAGCTTGACAATAAGCAGATATGCTGTAACTAATAATAAAATTGAAAATTTAGACGTGAGGATATTTAATTTCTTAACTCATTTATATTATTGAATATTTTAGCACGCGTAATATATTTTTTTCTCTTTTCTTTTGATCAGCTGTTTAATATAACCTTTTTCTATTTTGCTTGTGCAATCTCCCGTTTCCTTCTAGAGACGGAAATGGAAATGGAGCGAATAAAAAAGTTTTTGTCCGTCCGCCGCCCGAGGATTTACTACTACTGAATCGATTTTTTCTCCAAATTTTTATTAGATAATAAAATTAGAGGTCACCCGAGGATGATCCTCCTTCATCGACATTTCTATCCGCCTTTTCCTTTCAAAATGGCGACCGAAAATCCTGCGTTGCTGTAGACTGTAGCGCCTAAACGAAGGTACCGATTTCAATGAAACTTCGCTAAAGTCTTCTTCTCGACGCCCTTTAAATTTCTCAATAAAGCGTAGTTCTACGAAAAGAAGTTGAAAACAAGTTACGAGGAATGGTAAATTAAATTACAAATAACTCAAAAAGTATACACTTCCTTGTCGATATTGAGCTAAGTTGTTTCAAAGGTGTTTAAATTTTTTAAAAAATGAAGGAATATTTATCGAAATCAAAGCGCTATTAGTAGAAATATCGCTATTTTAAAATATTTTTGGTTTATTACTTTCAATAATGAACCATTGTGATCGACATAAAAATTCAAAAACTTAACTCCCTCTCAAAATTTGAGGTTTTACGTTTAAGAATACTTAGAATTCAAAAAAAGAATTTATTATTTTTTTTTTTTTTTTTGTCCATCTGCGCATTTCCTCCGAAACTACTGGACCGATTTTTTTTTTTTTTCAAATTTTGATTTAAAATTAGACGTCACCCGAGGATGATCATCCTTCATCGACATTTTTTCTTTCTATCTCTTATTTCGGCATATATGTGATATTATGTTTTCTATCCTGATGATTGATTTGAAAAAACTTTTCGATTAATTGTAGAATGTAAGTTTCATACTTATGGTTCCAGGGAAAAAACAGCTGCTTAGCTATCACAAGTGTTCAATTACTAGCGGCATTACTATTTTACTTATGTTTCACATAATAATAATCTACCAATATTTATTTAAGGAATTTTAAACTGTATTCTAATTGACTACAACAAACTGGGACAAGGAAAATAAATTCATTATTAATTATGTTTTATCAATGTTTATTCATAGCCAAATTAAAACTAGTACTCACAGGGAAAGAATTCGATACCAGCACTCAAGGTTACGTAACTATTATTTACCACTTACGCAAGTTACGATTGATGCTAGGTCATAGATAAATTGTTTGAATATTAATTCTCGAATAGTCAAACTGTTCATATTTACAATTTTACTGTACTTATATTGTTTGTTTTTTTTATAAAAAAGTAAAAACATTATGTTCCATCTAAAAATGATCCTTATTTGATTTTTTAGAAATAAAACCGTGAATTGAAACTTCGCTATAACATAATGGTGACTTTTCGACCTATGCATCTCCATTATTTGAAAAGCCTATAGTTTGAAAACTGCGTGTTCAATTTGACCCAAACTTGGAGGAAATTCAGAGAACAATACAGAAATTACTTATCAATTTCATTGAATTCCATTTAATAATTAAAATTAATATAAATAATTGTTAACAATTTAATGGCTGTGAAATGTTGAAGGCACTGATCATATGTAGTGGGAGTTAGGTTATTACAATATTGTTATGGGGTTATAAAGTTTTAGGTTTTATTAAAAAAATTAATTGATACTGTTTGGTCGATTCCAAAGGTTACTGCTGTCACTTAGATTTCGTGTAATTTTCAAGACATTAAAAGTAATTTATGCTCTGAGTTTGTATAAAAAACAAAGTCTAATTTGTGATTGTCTTTATTTCCATTGATGTTCAAACAGTTCGTTTTGGTCTCGATTTCCTTCATAAATATCGAAGTTGTGTGAACTTCACCCATATTTTTTAGCTTAATTAGTTTTATAATGACTGAAGAAACGTATTAGTGTCGTTAACTACGAATAAACAACAAGAATTTTTCCTATGGATTTTCTAGTTCCATCCATTTTACGAGTGAAAACATGCCTATTAAATTTATATCACTACTATTAATGCAAAAGGTCGTATGTAAAATTTTTTCAACTTTTATTCTATTTTGTGCTTTTGTAGTCTGCAACTGATATAATTAGTCTGCTACTATAGAAAATAGCAGATGACAATAAAATATGAAATTATGCTAATCAATCATAAAGAAATAATGAGGTTTTATGCGCTATTGCAAAACAATCAATTTTTATAACCGATCTTTTGCACTAATAGTAATGAAATGCATGTTCAGTTCAGTATGCATTTTTTTTTTGTTTTTGGAATCTTCAATATATTAATATATAATTCCTGGATATCAAACCCGTGAATGTTGAAGGGTAACTGTATTTCCGAATCGGCTTCTCCCAGAGATTTAATTATCATACGAAAAATTGTATACCTTGTAATATTTTAATATTTTAGCCAATGAAAAGAGTGGAATAGAAAACTATACTGACCTTACTTGGCAGACGTTTTTTTTTCTTATGTTGTGTATGTTTTTTTCTGTCTTGATGATGCTTGAATTAGCGAAACGTTGGCAGGAATACTATTCCTCTGTATTCTAGAGACTCATTGCTTTATAGTTTGGATTTTCCATTAATACCGTAATTACTACTAAGGTGTAGTTATTTAATGATTACATGGAATTTTATATAACATAATACATAATGATCTGTTTCATACTGAACTTAGATGATCTTGACAAACGGATACAAACTTTTCATTCACCTAAACAGCAATCGTTCCATAGATTTTTAATAGCAAGCGGGAGGAGGAAATGGCGTTTTGGGCCTGGAATGGCTGTTGTAAATATTTGTTTGCCAAATTGCCTGTTCAGATGGCGCATCAATTTTGTTCTGTCGTCAGTTATAATTGCCCCAGTGTTGAGTTTCCTCTCGTTTTCTCTCAATTGCTATGTTTTTCTTTCTTTTCTTTTTTTTTCAACAATCATTGGGACCACGGAAACTGTTTTGAATTATTTAAAAAAATAAATGGTTCCCTGCGAGAACCGTATTCGGTTCAATGTCCTTTAAATAAATAAACGACCAAAAAAAAAAATCAATAATAACTTTTTTTTTTGGTCCGTCGTCCCTTTCCCCCCTCAACCGGAATGCAAAGTCTGCACCTATAAGGATAACTATTCTTTTACTAATTTAAGAGTTTTTGTAACTGTGGTATACTAGTGACTTTTATTGTGGATATAGTAAGATTTTAAATTTTGAAATTGGCATTGGTAAATTCTCCATGAAACATTCTTTCGTTTCATACCTCATTCACCATAATTAATTGCTCTTGAGGGCTGGAAAAGGGATCCATGATGAAAAATAACGAGATACCTAAGACTCCGCATTGCGATTCCAAACCAATAATTACTGTTTTCAAGGTAATTTTGGATCATTTTATGGACCCGATATGGAACTCGATGGATTTTGATAGCTTGTTGATAACATGTTGATGACAACGACCTTAGTTGTTTGGGTGCCATTTTCCAAATTCTGGGGGGAGGCTTACCTGACCCAATCAACCGAGATCCTTTATCTGCTAGGGGGTGGAGGGAGGGGTGTTCCGGCTTTTGTTTTACCAAGGGCACTACCACTACCATTATTCTACTGAAAACAAAAGATTTTTTTTTTCTCCCCTACCCACCTTTCCAAGAATAAATTACTAACATTGCAGTAAATAGAAAGTGGGCCTTTTCTATACGAATCGATTTCGGTACGAACACTACTATTTTTTTATATTACAAAATAAAAGTTTATTGTTATTACCGTATTGTTTGTTCGTTATGTTTGAGAAGGAGATGATCTAACTAAAATAAGAATTAGTAGAAAGTTCAATTCCAGATTCCCGCAGGTTATATGGCAATGGAAGCAATACCCATCTCAATTATTTTTATTGAAAATGTATTTTATTTTTAAATATTAAGCGAAAAGATAAGACGTTGCTTTTATATATATATAAGTACAAGTAGGCCCGTGCGAAAAATTCGCACAGCATATTGTTATCAAATGACAAATTAATAAAAAAAAGAAAATAATGCAACGTATCAAAAGATAAAGAAATCAAATATTGCTTTATCGATAAATATAATCTACAAAGGAAACAAAAATTAATGTAAATCTTCATTTTTGTTTGGAACCAACATGTTTACAAATTTCAGTAAGCTGTATCTTTGCTAAAAATTGTCCGATTTCGGTGATTTTTTTCTTCTTTTTGTAGGAAATTTAGTAATCTTTTATATAACCATGGGCACAACCCAGGCAAAAGTGTGTATTTTTTTAGTTATTGTTTAATAACTAAATTGTTTAATAAAGTTTGTTTTCTTTCATAACTTGTTTTCCTGAATTTTCAGGGTAATTGGACTATTTTTCCCTGAAGGAGAAGGAAGCCTTAATCTTAAGGGGAAATTGGTGTCTTAATCTTGAGATTTGGTGAAAAATTATGATATGGCTTGCCGATCAAAAACACCATCAATAAATAATATAAACTCCTCCTCTCTCGATCATAGAGACCTCAAGTCGATGCAATGAGACAAGTATTCAATGACAGTACTACAATTAATGTAAGGTTATGTGGATGCGAACCCTACGCCTTACGAAAATAGTAGCGTTTTTGGGCTTAAAAACGCAGAATCCGATAGTTCCGAAGTTAGTCAGATAGTTGTCTTATTACCTTCCTTTCAGTATGCATTTGGATTTCATGGATTGATGTTGGATTAGCTTTTTTTCTGTCCTGATGATTTCTGGATTGGCGAAACTTTGGTGGATTTTTCTTTGGCTGCATTTTGGAAATATAAGGCAGTATGGTTTGGAATTTTTCCAATAATAACCTAATATTTAAGTTGTTGTTTTAATTATCTTGTATATTACTTTATCTTTTTATATATATATATATATATATATATATATATATATATATATATATATATATATATACATATATAAATACTATAGCCCTAGTATCAATGCCCTTCAGTGTGGCAGACTGTATTAATACTCAATAAAAGTTTAAAAAAAAAAAAATTCGACTACTCCAACACTTACTAGACAAACGCTCTAAACTTCCCCTTAATTACAAAAGACTCATATACTTGACTATAATAAGACCTATTTGGATTTACGGAATTGAGCTATGGGGCTCCACTAAACCATCGAATTCCTCTCGCATCCAATCCTTACAATCCAAAATCCTTCGTAAAATCCTCAATGCTCCTAACTTTGTCACTAATAAAATAATCCATAAAGACCTCAATGTTCCATATGTTTCCGATTTGGTCAAATCTAGATACCTATCCTTCCATAAAAAACTTCATAACCATCCGAATCCTCTTGTTTCTAACCTTGCTTCCTCTTCGATTCCTGATAACCCCCCGAGGCGTCTGAAAAGAAGATGGTCTCGTGATCTTCTCATGTAGACAAATTATTAGAGTGCTACCAGTGGGTAGTTTCTCAACAAACGTGTTTCATGTAATAATATTTCTCTGTACAAATTTACTAGATGTATTCATACTAATACAGTTGTAAATATCATAATAAAAGTTTAAAAAAAAAAAAAATATTTATGTTATGTCTATCGATAATTTTTTTTACTAATTTATGACAATTTATTTTTAAACATGAATTTAATTAAATGAATTTTTTTTTTTGCCACTCACTGTTATGAAAATAAGAGAGTTTTGAGAAATTTTTTTTTAGTTAAAAGTTATAATTGGAAAAGTTTCAATCTTACAAAGGCTTATGTCTCCAAAACGTGGGCAAAACAAAAAAATACCGTCAACGTTTCGTCAATTCCGAGATCATCATAACAGAAGAGAGAAACAAATCAAACCACTCCATGACACCCAATATCCCTACCAATGTCTCATTAATAACAAATTCAGAAAAACATTAAAAAGTTTTATTAATTGGTGTTCTTGATATCACCGTTAATTTATATTCGGAATAGATAATATATTTATTTGTTTAAAATAATAATGATATCAATAAAATATATTTGAGGCATAATTTGGATGAAAAAAAAATTGATGAAACTGAGAAATTGAGCTGAATATTGGGAAAGGGAATGGAGATATTGAAGTGGCTAGGTACAGATCTTATTTGAGGATCCTATGAATATATTTAAATGTATATACCTCCTTCTGCCATCTAAATCCAAATGCTTGCGGCCATCTTTTCCGAATTCCAGCCAATGCGGTGGGGGGAGCGGTGAAAACTTTTTAAAAAGTAAAGTAATTGAATTATTTTAATATTTTAGGACTGGCTTTATTTAAGAATAATTAGGGCAAGTGTGAATATTTTTTGGAGTTTTTTTTAAAAAAAGGAAGTACTGGTACAAATATGATACATTTATTTTAATTTGTTATATAAATTAGACCATTATTCACCAACATTTTATTTAGTAGATATGTATATATATATGTGTGACTGTGTGTTTATATATGGATGTCTGCATATATATATATATATATATATATATATATATATATATATATATATATATATATATATATATATATATAGTTTTCTTATGTATATAAATTATATTTTGTTTTTCTTGTAATTTTAAGAATTGTAATCTAGTTTTTCATTTATATCTTATGTAGGTTTTTTATGAGGTTTTTCTTACTGTGAAAAATGGATTTCAATTTTCAAAACAGCATTCATACAACTAGTATGTCATGTATAAGGTTATTGCAACCAAAAACATGTAATTTATCATTATGACATGATGTAATGTTTATATAAAAACAAAAACGATTTAGTAGCTATTTTATTACGACGTTTCGACCATCACTACAGCCATTTTCAAGTCTTATTGAATCCTCCATCAGATATTCATTATTAATGTCGTATTAATTTGTTCAGAGAATAATTAAATTGTCCTGCTATTTAAGAGTTTCCCCTACGTTATTTCTAGAGAGACTGTTATTAGTCCCTCCAGAAATAGCTACTATATAAAATGTTGGTTAATTATGGCCTAATATATATACCACATAAAACCTCAAGACACCAATTTTAGGAATAATAAACAGAAGAGATACGTTTATTATTTTATTTACTCTCACTTTCACCTATCAATATATGATATTTATATATAATAGGTAAAAGTACTGCGATCTGCCTGAAAATTTTGAATTCGAGTTTTCAACGGTAATGATTATTTTTAAAATGTTCAAATTATATTTATTGAACTCGTTTTAGCAATTTAACATTAAAAGTATTATTTAATTCAAGACAGACATTATCCTTATTTAAATAATCAGACAGGGCTTAAATGAAGAATATAATTTAAAAATTTAACACTAAAGTACCATTAATTTTGTTCGTTTAAATTTTTGTATTAAATCTGTCTAAAATGATTCCCACCTATAACATAATCTAAACAAAAAATTCCTTTTGATACCTTCTCAACCTTATTTTCTTTTATACTATCCTTTATACATAATCCTTTATTTTAAGTGTATTAAGGAATAGTGTTAATTAAAGCAAGAAGAGGCAAACAGAGTTCAACAGAGAAGCATTGTAGGACAAAGGAAAAAAATTGAAAGAAATGATATCTAGCCTTGAAAAGAAAAAGTACAATATAGAATATAAATACAATATAGAAATAGAATTCAATAAAGGCAATAAGAAGGAATACAAAAATAAGGAAAGATTTCTGAAGTCAAAGATGGAATTTATCGTCGATCTAAAAGGAAGGCCATTTTATAATAGTGTGATAGTTTGTAAGGAAATGTCTGGAAAGGTATTAACTCAAACGATGGTTCCAATATTATATACAACAACCGACATCCTTTTTAGAAAAATCGAAGTAACTTTTAAATATTTTTTTTACAAAAGTTAAAGTTATGTTTTTACAAAATTTACAGAAAAAACTATCGACAATAAAAGTTCCAGTGATACTAAAACTTTTTAAAATAATTTTCTTTTTTCTGTCTCATGCTCTCATGATTTAAACAATACAATCCAAGAACCTCATCATTATCCATTATTGGTCCGGAGCCCTTCTTTCTTTCCAACATCATATCATTACTGCTGAATTTTTCAAACAAACGCCGCGCAGTGCGCTGGTCAAGGACACTTTTCCATTTTATATTTAATAATTTCACGAGTTGCTTTAGCGGCTGTGAACTTTTTTTCCAGGTAGCCTTCAAATTCCGATAATTTTTTAGGACACTGTCATGTTTCTTCTTTGTAACAAATAACTGAACTGAGGCTTTTTGTGAAGAAGTCGAATGGGATTAAACAAGCTAAGAGAATGCTATGAAGGAATTATTAGTTATTGGTAAGTATTAAAATACTTACAGTCTTTTGAAATCTTGAATTTGATATAAAGTAATTTTTGTATTATACACCCTGTTATTATTAATAGTTTTTAAGTCCTTGCTATGCTTCAAGCCTGAAGGAAGGTGCTTCCACGCCATCAAGAAAGGACTTTTGAACAAGAGAGAAGTGAGCAAGTAGACCAAAAATACTTTCCTCCCGATAATGACCTATACCAGCGAGTCATGGACCCTCACCACAAAACACATCAGTCAGATTCAGGCCATGGAGATTCCTGCGCAGAGTCGAACAAAAAACAAAGAGAAATCGCATAAGGAACTCCATAATAATGAAAAATCTAAACGTAGGATCAGCCGAAACTGTGATGGAGGAATATCGTTTGAGATGATTTGGTCATGTCTCTCGAATACCAGAGAATCAAATGGTTAGGATAGCGTTGGAAAGTAAAGTTTAGGGAAAAACATCTCATGAAAGGTCTAGAAAGACCTGAGAGGTTATTGTCAAAGAGGCCTTTGACAGCAGGGAAATTGACTTGAGGAGGAGTTGGCTGAAGATCGAGAATTGTGGATTCGGCTCTACAAGAGGACTATTCACACCGCTCAGCGGTAGAAGAGAAAACGATTAAGGAGAAGAAGTTCTTGCTGATAACAATGATCAATGCCGAACCCCACCTGTTAATGTACGATCTAACACCATCTCTAACAATACGTACTGTCTACTCCTGATCTCATCGTAAGCTACACGAGCATAACGGTCTTATTAACCACATATCCACAGACATGCCTGTCAGTAGGCGACTTAAGAGGAGCTGGATGAGTGATCACTTTCCCTGATTTAACGAAGTGATCCAAAAACAGGAAGAGGTTCTGCTGCTACTATTCTTCCTCATGCATAAAATTCTAATTTTCTTATCAATAACTTTTTTTTTGTCTATAAAATATGTGTTTGCGCCTGTCAACTTATTATTGACAATCAGCAAATGTGATGGCGATACATGGTATAATGACATGAGATGCATTGAGAAGGAAAGTACTCAGCAATCCCTCTTCCCTAACTTGTTCCAATTACTTAGGTTGTCTAAGGAAGGAGATCCCTCATCCAACGCCTTTTTAGTCTCCTCCTCGTGTTCTGAGGTATGTCAGCTGTGACCATGTCTCTTACAAGTCTGTTATTATGTCCATTTAAATTTGTGTAAAATCGTTGATAAAGGATCGTTATGTGTTGGTCAACTGTTGAAAAGTGGAGGTCAGTATGTAGAGTTCTGTTAGTCATGTACCAATGTGCTTTTGTATATGAGTCGCAATCATTTTGATTGGAACGTTTGAAGTTTTTGTAGGTGGGTCTTTTTAGCGATGCCGTATATTTGTGATGAGTATGTCCATATGGGCTTATGTAAGTATGAATATGCATTCAGTTTCTGTTTTAGTTTTAGTTTTGAAGATTTAGAAAAAAGAGAGTAAAGTAGTTTGTTAAGTGTCTTACGTTTCATTTTAACATGCGGGCCCCATGTCATCCTTCTGTCGAAGGTTAGTCCAATGTTAAGTACCGTGTCCGTTTGAGGAATTTGATTGTTGTCATTATAAACTGGAGGGAAGGTGTTTTTTCGAAGAGTAAATGTTGTATGTTTGGATTTGTTATGATTAAGTCGAATTTTCCATAGTGTGAACCAATCTTGTAATTTAAGTAAGTGTTGTTGTAGTGTTAGTGAGGCCTGTGTAGGTTCTTGATGTTTTGTGAGAAAAAATTAAAACAGAATAACTGCGCATTGATCCAAAGATATATATGCCTTACGCAAAATTAAACTGTTTTTTGTCAGGTGAAATATTTGCGAGGGATATGGCCCATTCTTCCGTAATTAATTGAAGGTAACCAACAAGTCCTAACTCAACATGGAGCGGCAGAGGTCAAGAGGGGAGGTAGGCCGTGGCGGGGGAAAGAAGGGAAGAAAGAGGCAACTGGGCCGAGGAACTAAGTTAATGAAGGTAAATTGTTGGCTCAATGTGGAGCAGCTAATTGGGCTGATGAGAGAGGCGGGTTAAACTTGTAAGCTAAATATTCGCTACGGTAACAAGGTTCCAGTTAGTTCGTCTTATTAGTTAACTCTCCCTCGCCCAATCCGTCTCATATTTTTATTCAAGGGCCTCCTTTGATTGGGCCCTTCTCAAATCAACGGGTAGCTTACTTAGGATTGTCGCTTCGGCTGTGATTCAAAAATTATTTTCATTCATGGATGGATCTCAAGTTACAAGAAATTTTCAAGATAAAATTATGACTTCGTTTAAGACTGCTCTTGCTTTACCTACCAAACTCTCAATGATTATCTGCATTTTAATTCAAAAATTGATTTAATTATTTAAATTAAAAATATCGTCATTTATTATCTGACTAAGGTGAATGAATTAATGAATGAAGATAATTTTATTAAACTGTCTCTCATTATTAGTCCCTTTAGAACAAGTTACAAATACAGAATATATATTCATATTCTGGTGTGTCCATAAAATACAATTAAATATTTACAGGATTGTTTTTTCCTTCTGTTGAGTAGTACAACTTTCAAATGCGGCTTGCTGTAGCCCGGCCTCTGTAGAGTTGGGATGAGAATGGAAGTGACTGCCTAACCGGTTTCTCGAGACAAATTACTCGAGAATTCATAATTTCGGTTCTATTCAATATTTTGTTTTCGTTTAAAGCCTATGTTTTAAGTCGAGCAAACCTAAATATAATGTATGCGAACATTCAGACAATAAATTTTTTAAAAGTGATTTGGTGTCTGAAATATATGAAACGGAAAGATATCATGAAACAGTTGATTCTATTCAATGTACAGAAATAACCTTATTTTATTTATATAGATGATTCCCCATGTAAAATTAAAGCTGACAAAATTTTCAATGGAAGAAGTTATATTAGTTTTTTCGCTATATCCTATAGTTTCCGCGATATCCGTCCTCGTAATTCAATTACAATACAATTAAATTACAAATATACAATACAATAAAATTATATATAATAAAAACCGTGTATAAATATAAAATAAACAGAGAACGTAAATTAAGTAAATCAAATATCAATTAATCACAAAATAATGCAAGTATCTGGGTGTACTTTGAGATTCTTACAGCTTAGGTTTTTAAGCGCATTTCGTGATCATTCGGATTGGGAATGGAATAAGTGTTTGAAGAGAAGAGATTTGAATGAGGATATTGATTTTGCGTTTCGAATATCTGAGGATATAGAGTTCCAGAGGGAGACAACTTGAATTAAAAAGGATTTATCAAATGCAGAAGTTCAGTGAGGAGGAGGATAGAGGTCGGACGCACGGGATCTGATGGGACGGGATTGAATATTCCTCTTTCAGCTGTAATACTCAATTCCCTTAAGTGTGACAAAATTTATTATTTCCCAATGAAAATATCTTTAAAAAAAATTAAAAAGATGAGAGCTTTAAATTATTACTTTATTTCTTTTAGGCTTTTTTGCCGGATTTCCAAGAGAGTAAAAATAATAATAATAATAATAACAATCACCTGCCATGTGACGTTGACAGTTAGATTAGGTATTTTATAAAACCTGAAAAAATAAAGGATTCGTAAAAGCAATACAAGAAATCAGAAAAAAAGAATATCTCACTCTTTAATTTAACATCCTCCGTTAACGCCAGAAGAAAACTTAAAACAAAGTTCCGGAAGGAAGAAAAAAAAAACTTATATACAGTGGGAACTTGTTCAATTTTCCATCCGGTAGGTTTTTTTTTAATCTTCTCCAAGGCCATTAGAAGAAAACTTTTTATAACATCAACTTTTTTCCCAGTTATAAATATTGCAATCAGCTCGTCTGTAAATACTCCCTTTACAGAATCGCCATTTTTTTCTTTCTTATGTTTAATCTTGGGAAGAATATCTTGTCTTGAGATGATGTACTTTCTGGAGCAGCGCGATTTGTTTTATTTATATTTCCCTCGGCGCCCCGATTGATAAGTGGATAGGGTTGTTTATAAATCACGGGAACGGATTCAATTCTCGCCAAATCTAGTTTTTTTTATTGCACAGGAGTCTTTCGACCTTTTGGTTTATAACTTTAATAATCAAATACAGATAAAATACAATATCTTGGACTGACATTCGGTAGAAGAATGACATGGGGCCCATATATCAATATAAAATGAAATACGTTAAATATCAGACTATTATACTTACTTCTTTCAAGACGCTCAAAATTAAACTTCAAACAGAAATTGAACACTTTACATTTATCTACTAAACTTTATCTACTTTGACTTACGCTTCACAAATGTACGGCACAGCTAAAACTGCTCAAATACGAAAACTACAAACCTTTCAATCAAAAACTTTTGGGATCATAACAAAAGCTCCATGGTACGTCACAAACATTACTTTACACAAAGCTCTTTTTTTAGTAGTTGTGTAGCTTTTTATTTGCCAAAGAAATTTCTGTGGTGGGAAATGCTTGTTATTTTCCTGTGACAAAACTACTCAGTTCGCGCCTCTTGTCCCGGAACTTAAAAATTAGAATCTATAAAACAATTATCTTGCCTACAGTTCTTTATGGATGCGAAACTTGGCCGCTTACATTAAGGGATGAGCAGCGTCTTAAGGTTTTTGAAAATAAAGTATTGCGTAGAATATTCGGACCGAAGAAGGATGAGTTAACCGGAGAGTTCAGACGATTAAACAACGCCGAATTGCGTGAACTGTATCCGGGTAATATAATTGAGGTAATTTCGTCGCGGCGAATCAAATGGGCTTGTAAAGTTGTTGGGCTTAGTAACGAGAGAGTTCCTAAAAGATTAATATTTGCTGTGCCGAATGGTAAGCGTCCGAGGTGTAGACCGAACCGAAGGTGGGAAGATTGCATTAAAGCCGATCTGAAGGGACTGGGTTTGGACGGCGAACGGTGGAGGGAGATGTGTAACAAGCGATTGGTGGTGTCGGCATCGAACCTTCGGGTTCGCTAAGCTTTTTATTATTATTATTATTAAAGAAATTTCTGTACAAATAACGGGTCTCAACGTTTTTTTCCCACTCCTGGTCAACTAAATCAATTAAATTCAGAAAAAATTTTTTTTCAACTTTTTATGAAAAACAGAAATAAATTCAGCAGTTCAATTGATTTTAAAATTATATTTTATTCCTTAATGTAAGCATTAAGTGATCAAACTTTTATCTCCTTCATTACCAAAAATGGTCATTGCTGCTCCACATTTTTAATATTTTTCTTTTTACTTTTATTGGTTATCATTTGCTAATAATTTATACTAAATTTAAATTAAATTTTCAAAGGAATGTATAATTTATAGAATAGTATGTTAAATTGTTTTAAAACAATCTTTTTTGGCCTTTTCATGTTTGAGATGTCTTGTATGTTTAATACTTTTATTTTCAGTTTTTTTAGAATTGTCTTTTCATAAATAAGTTATGAAGTTTATGAATAGAAGAGAAGGATTTGGAATTGGAAAAAATATAATTGCATAGATTATATAATGATGATGTATGTTGAGGTATCATTCATTAATTTGACATTTTTGAATTTTCATTTATTGTTATTTATCTGCTGTTACATCTTTTACACATATATTTATAATTGTTGTGTAATTATATTATACTTAAATATTTCGACTTGAAAATGGTCAAAATTGCCTGAAAAGTCTTTGAGAAAATTAAAATGAATTAAAGCAAGGAGTAGAGTTGTAAAGGTGAAATAAAGATATTTTCCTCAAAATTATAAATTTTACTAAAGCTCATTTTGGGTATTTATATTGAGTTTATGTTAATGCATGCATAAACCCTGGAATTGAGCCCATTCCATATCAGTTCTGATAATCCAATGCAATTCTGCTTACGTAATTATCTACCAATGCACTAATTATTGCTGAATATATTTTGATAATGAGATGTTTTAGTGGGCTCAGTTATTGACGTTAATATTAATTTAATTAACGTTTCTATATAAAAGTTGTATAAAATTGTATTATTATTATAACTAGATATATTATCTCTACTCTAACATGAATTTACTTATAAGTTATATCAGAATTGTTGTAGTGGTTATTGAATATGTAATCCATAAAAAAAAAATATATATATAAAATCAGTAGTAGTGACAGACTCAACAGTTATCAAGGAACTGCAAAATATATGCGAAATAACAAATTACATTAAAGAATTCCAACCATGAACGTAAAACTACGTAAAAATGATCAGGAACATTGTTGTGGTTTTCTTCACATAGAGGCGTAAGTGGAAACGAAAGAACTGATGAAGGAGCAAAAGGAGTAGCGAACAATTCTGATTTACATTATTTAAGACCTACATTTCTTAACGAATGGACAGAGGAATTACAACAAGGCAATCAAATTTGTAAGTAACAATGAGAATGACTGCTTATCATTCATCTCCACCCCTTCAATCAACTGATTGAAACCTCTTCAAGTGAACAATATTACTTGGATATCTTCGAAGTACCTCATGTCAAATGAATTCTCCACTGAGAATTGGACATACCAAACTATACCATCTATATCTGCTTCTATGGCTTTACAGACCAACATGTCAAACATGTGACAATGAACATCTTACAATGCAACACCTTTTTCGATATGAAAAAATATCGAAAGAAACTATTTTTTTTATTTATGATGTTTACAACTGTATTACAAATAAAAATACATTCAGTAAATGTGAACACAAGAATATAACATAAAACCTCTTGTTGAGAAACTACCCACTGGTAGCAATCTGAAAATGTATTTACAATAGGAGATCTAGAGGCCATCTTCTTTTCAGGTGCCTCGGAGGGTTATAAGGGATCGAAGAGGAAGCAAGGCTAGAAACGAAAGGGTTTCGATGGCTCTGAAGGATAGGTATCTGGATTGAGCCAGATCAGAAACATAAGAGTCATTAAGGTCGTTATGAAATATTTTATTTATGACAAAGTAAGGAGCAGTTATGATTTTACGAAGGATTTTGGATTGTAAGGATTGGATACAAGAGAAATTCTATGGCTTAGTGGAGCCCCAAAGCTCAACTCCGTAAGTCCAAATAGGTCTTATTATAGTCATGTATATGAGTATTTTGTAATTAACTAGAAGCTTAGAGCGTTTGTATAGTAAGTGCTGAAGTAGTAGGAAACTTCGAGTGGTTTCTTGTCGTTTCAGTATGGTATGAGAATTCCAAGTTAGACGTTTGTCTAAGTGGAGTCCAAGGTGTAGGACTTGTTCAACAGGGATAATTGGGGCATTATTAACGGATACTGTAGGACTGGATATAGGTTTACGACGAAGAGTAAAGGTTATTTGATAGGATTTATTGGAATGTATTTTAATCCTCCAGTTTCGACACCATTCTTCAAGGTTCGGGATGCAGTTGTTGGTTCATTATTAACTGATAGGACACATGTATCATCGGCATACGTGGTAATAACAGTGTTAGGATGGGTTGGTATATCAGCTGTATAAACTGTGTAAAGGGTAGGACCTAGGACACTACCTTGACGAACACTAGCGGACCGGGAAAAAAGATATGAATAAGCATTATTATGATTTACTTTAAAGGATTTATAAGTCAGATAGGATAACGAGGGAGTATGCAGGATGTAGGAATTTACGGAGTTTGTAAAGTAATTCCGAGTGGCAGACTCGATCGAAAGAAAAAAAATAAATTCGAAATTGAAAATTATGCATCGTTTAAATAAAACAACCCTTAAATATTTAAAATCAATAAAATTGATTCATCATATTTAAGAACAGTAGTCGCTAACTTCCTTATAAGTCGAATCTACGTTAAATATAAGAAAATAAAAATAAAAAATGTTGAAAAACTTATTATTGCTGCCTATTATAGCATACAAGCTGCTCTCTAACATTCTTTTTGAGAGGATTCTCCCGTATTCTGAAAAGGAACTGGGGAAATATCAGGCTGGATTTCGAAGAGGGCGCTCAACCACTGATCAACTGTTCTCTCTGAGGATGATCCTAGAAAAGACTATGGAGCATAAGGTAGTCACCCACCATTTATTACTAGACTTTAAAGCAGCATACGACAGCGTTGATAGAACGCAACTATACTGTGCCTTGGAGGAGCTAAGCATCCCTCAGAAGCTCGTACGCCTAATCAAGATGACCATGGACAGCTCGAGATGTAGAATACGCGTCGGTTCTGACGACTCCGAAGAGTTTAAAGTGAGCAGTGGGGTTAGGCAAGGGGATGCCCTCGCCCGTCTATTGTTCAACTTGGCAGAGGAGAAAGCTGTAAGAGACTCCGGTATTCAGACCAACGATATAATCTTCAATCGCCTGACACAGCTTCTTGGTTTTGCTGATGATATTGACATAATAGGTAGGTCTGAACAGGCTCTCAGAGAAGCGTTTATAGGCCTTGAAGCAGCTGCAAGACCACTTGGTCTAGAAGTCAACGAGAGGAAAACTAAGTATATGAGAGTTGGTGGTGAGGTGGATCTGAACTCTCCATTTGAGGTAGGTTCTTTTAAGTTTGAGAGAGTGAAAAGTTTTATATACCTTGGGTCTGAAATTAATAGCAAAAATGACATGGCTCAAGAAATACAAAGAAGGATCACGGCTGCCAATAGATTTGTCTTTGGACTTGGCCGACACTTAAGAAGTAGGTACCTCTCAAAGAAGACCAAGCTGATCATATACAAGACTCTCGTTCGGCCTGTTTTGACATATGGCTCAGAGGCTTGGACGATGACCAAAAACGATGAGATGAAGCTGAGTGTGTTTGAGCGAGGTGTCCTCAGAAGGATTTATGGTCCAGTAAAGGAGGGTGATGTCTGGAGGAAAAGAAAAAATAGGGAGCTCAGTTCTCTCTATGCAGACATCGACGTAGTCACCTATATTAAACTGGCCAGACTAAGGTGGGCAGGGCATGTGGCCAGAATGAGCACCGTTGAAATACCCAAGAAAGTAATGATGGAGGAGCTGCACCTCGTAAGACGGGTAGGAAGGCCGAGGACGAGGTGGTTGGACAACGTGGCCTATGATGCGAGAACCCTGCTTGGTGTACGGAACTGGAGAGCTGCAGCAGAAGACAGAGCCAACTGGCGGAGGCTCTTGGAGGAGGCCCAGTCTCGGTAACGGGATGTCGTGCCACACATGATGATGATGATTATAGCATACAAGAATATAACTTTTTACGAATTAAATTTATTTTTGTATTCAAAATTATTGGCAAAATATCTGGTTTGTTCACTCACACGAATTCTCTTACTACTTTGAGTGTTAAACTCATTACATAATCAATATTTTGTAAATTTTAATATAAAATTGTACCAGGTTTAAAAACTTGAATTATTTACCACGAATCACAACTTTTCCATTGATCTCAATAATAACCGTTTCCTTTTACGAATTATTGAATTCGAGGAATACATTTTTATTTATTGAATCATTGAACGTATATTGAATCAAAGAAAAGCTGTACTAAAAGGAACCTTAATGAATACACAATTAGGTAATTCTGTTCGAAGAAATGCTTTTAATTTATTTCTTATTCAGGTGCTTATTGATGTAATAAAATATGTATAAATTCACTTGATTGTTATTAAAACATTCGTTAGCATACTGTCCGAAATTATTCTTTGTTTATAATTTTAAAAGAAGTTTTATCTGAACATTTTTTTTTATAGCTTATTTATAAACATTATATATTTTTTTCGTTTCAGTTTCCATTCACCTCTACTAAAAAAAAATGATCACGAATTTAATACCTCTAATTAATTTATTAAAATAATAATCTTATTTTTATCTATATTAATTATTGTAAAACGAACAATATAACAGCATACATTAAAATAAATTTACGTTTTATTCAATACTTGACCTTTGTATTATTAAGGAAGGAGATGTCCGGGTTACGGTCATAAATAGACTAAATAGTGCCAAAACTATTTTATTAAAAGCCAACGTTTCAACCAGACTTTGTAGGTCTTCTTTAGGAAGGTGTGTTTAGCAAGGAGTTTCACTTAGACCTGCAAAGTTGGGTCAAACGTTGGTTTTTAATAAAATGAGTTCTAAGTGAAACTCCTAGCTCAACACACCTCCCTGAAGAACACCTGCATAGTCGGGTAGAAACGTTGGCTTTTAATAAAATAGTTTTGTCACTATTTAGTCTATTTGTGACCGCCACCCTGGACCATCTCCTTCCTTAAATTTAAGTTATTTATTCATTTTTTTACGTTCAGATATATTTGAAAATATGTTAACAAAGTAATTGAAAATATTATATTTATATTTTTTTTTATTTAAAGGTTTGAGGTAGTGAGATGAACTCATAAAATCCTAGGATATATTGCTACTCATAAAAGAATATCTTTGATTAAAATAATAGTTTAATAATAGGAATATAGGCCATGGTAAAGTACTTGTGTACTTACTTCTAGGTCTTTTAATACAAAAAAAATACATTTTGTCTCAATTAAGGGCATTGAGTATTTAGGATATATGAAACACAAACATACCATATATACAATAAAAGAAAAACAAAATTATAACAAAAGAAAAGAAAAGAGAACTTGGAATAACAGTATAAATCAAACATGAGACAACATTAAATATAAAAAAAAAAACACATTCATACTTATTCTAGATCTTAGCTTAGCCATATAGTCGGCTTTATTATTTAGCCATTTAGTCGTAGCTTATTCCCTTGATTGACTTTGGTTTTCATATTTGATTCATTTATTAATTGTTGTTGATTTCGATTTTGTTTTTGTTCTTCGAAATATTTTGGGGCGAAAGGATATTTTCGCCCCCTTTCTATTTTTTTGTGGAGGGGGAGCGATCGTCTCCTGGCCCCCCTTCACAAATTCTGCCTCTGATGATAGTACCCAACAGCACCTATTCCAATTCTTTATTTTTTTCTTTAATTCAGGAAAGATCTGGCCCAATCCAGATACCTATCCTTCCATAAGAAACTTCAGAATCATCCCAACCCTCTCGTTTCTAACCTTGCTTCCTCTTCAATTCCTGATAATCCTCCGAGGTGTCTGAAAAGAAGATGGCCCCGTGATCTGCTAATGTAGTCATATCATTAGAGTGCTACCATTGGGTAGTTACTCAGCAAGTGTATTCATGTCATTATATCTATTATGTCCACATTTACTAGATTTATTTATGTAATACAGTTGTAAATGTCATTAAGTAATAAAAAATAAAAAAAATTCAGAAAAGGATCTCTCATAAAGCTCCTTTTTAGTCTACTAACGCGCATGTCATTTCTGGCCATATCTTTTATAAGTATTTTGTTCTGTCCGTGTAGTTTAAAGTGTAATCGAGAAAAAAGAGTACTTATTTGTTGGTCGATAAATGGTAGTCGTAAACCAATATGTAGTGTTTTGTGGTTTACATACCAGAGTACTGCTTTTATTGCAGTTTTTGTAAGTGCGTCTTTTTTGCTGAACCGTAAATCCATATTGGTTTGAGTAAGCACAATTTATTTTTTTTGAGATTTTCAATTTTGATTAGAAAAAAGTGTAGTATAGTATTTTCAGTCGTATGTACAAAGACTTTATTTTCATTTTGACGTTTTGGCCCTTAGTCAACTTTCCGTCGAATATTAGTGCAAGAACTGCTTACAGAAACTGGTCAATTAATATCCCATGACATGAAGGCTCGGAGGTTAAGATGGGCGGGGCATGTAGCTCCTAGGAATCTGAAAACGTCTACGTAACAATGAATCCCTTAATAGAAGGCAAAAGACCAGATGGAAGGCCAAAAAGCAGATGGATAGATAGAATCAACAAAGATACAATAGAGCTGTGTGCAGATAATTTTAAAGAAAGAGCCCAAGACAGGCTGAGATTGGGCAGGCTTGTGAAGGCGGCAAAGGATCTACTTGGTCTGCAAAGACAACAGAAAAAAAAAAAGAAAATATATAACTGCAAGATATAACTGCAATTTCTTCGCAATCCTTCTGAGCAATTTAGGTATTGGCGATATAAACTGGTGGACATGTGTATCGTCGAAGTGTATATGTTATTTGTTGTGATTAATGATTTAATCTAATTTTCCAAAGTTACTACCAATTTTGAAATTTGTATTAAGTGATTCAGTTTTATTAAGTGATTCAGTGAAGCTTGTCCGAAATCATGATGTTTTGTCAATATTCTTGTATCTCCTGCTTAAGTTGTTTTGTGTTAAATTGTTTTATTGTTTTTAAAGGAATTTGGAGCATACTCCAAAATCTCGTATAGTTCCTTATGTATGTTGAAAACTATACCAGTCGATAACCATACAATTTAAAGCCAAAAATGTACCGTTTTCAAAATATATCGTAATTCTTGCCGAAAGCCTATTAAGTACTACGGTTGCCATAGAATCACATGCTCAATTTTTAGTAATTAAAATATTACTATTATTCGATGAACTAAATATATATTGAAAAGTAAAATGGATGAGAAGAGTTCTATAGCCCTTGGAAAGTTCGGATGAATTACAATAATCGGATAATATAGAGCACGTGTCTCTCATAAGAAAAAATAAATACAAATTTTAAGTTAAAATAAATAATTTTTCCTCGTCTATAATTTGAAGATAATTATCAATTATCAATTTATATTTGATTTTTTTTTTTTTTTTTTTTTTTGTTCGTTTACTAATACAATTTCAAGTGTCTAATAAAAATATGAATTTCAGATTCATTAATATGTTAAAGTCGCTCTCCGAACAAGTTTTATTGTAAATATTACATAAATCAGATTACCATTAAATCCCTGTATTGAGTACCGTAATCAAAAATGGTTCGAGTATTGGACGTAAAAGACGAAACAAGAACTCTCTAATCGAAGACACTCGACTTTGATAAGGCTGAGGAAATTGATTCCATATAAAAGGATTTTTTTTTAATCTTTCGAGTGTCGTTGCGTAATATGTACAATTAAAATTGGTATATATGTCTGCATCATATTCCATTCCTCTCCAACTGATCAAAGATGGTCAAGTTGTGGATATTGGGGTTCCTTCTGGTTTTTCACATCATCCAGATCGATGGATCTCTCAGGTATGTTTAATAAAATAATTATACATAGTGTTATGTTTAACTTTCCCTTCTATACAAGTTAAAAAAATTATTTATTTATAAGTTCTAGAGATCGTTAAAAAAAAGCGATATATATCTTGTTACCTTAAATGAATCAATAAAGATACGGTTAGTGCAAAATCGTTGAGATATCGGCCTCGTATCCCTAAAACGCAAGTAAACCGATTCTAATTTATTCAATATTTTATTAATACAAATAAATATTCGTATTTAACAATTTGTTTTTCCAGTTGGCATTACCGAACTTAACAAGCCTGCTCCATCTCTGCCTGTCTTGGGATATTTCTTTCCATTTATTTGTACGTAGCTCTGTTGCATCTTTGTTGATTCTGTCTATAGATCAGCTTTTTGGCCTTCCACGTGGTCTTTTGTCTTCTATTGAGGCATTCATTGTTGCGTAGAGGCTTCCAAATTGATTGCTACGAGCTACATGCCCTTAACCTCCTTGCCTTCACATCGTGGGTTATTTAATAATATATGGAAATATATTTACTAGATTTCTGTTTTATTTGTATCCTTAACGTTGAGGGACTCCGGATTTCTTCTTGAGACATTTCACTGTAAAAATTTTTTTTTTAATTTTACGGATCCAACAACTCCATATCCATTAACTAATATAAATACATTTTTTATACAAATTATTTACTTGCTATTTTAACATTTGTTGGTTCTTATTGTCCCTTTTATAATAATATTAATGTATATGTTGGTTGTTTTGATATTATAGGCGCAAATTATCTAGCTCGAAGATATAGGTCGACAGCGAAAAATGGTAAAAAAAAAAAAAAAATTAAATATTAACGTATAATAATATAGCCTGACTATTAACTTAATAATTTATTAATATAAATAATAATAATAATAACTGTAATAAATTAGTAATACTTAACTTATAAAAATAACTTATACGCAATAATATTAACTATTTTCGGTATTGAAAGATCACCATAATACATATGTGTATATGTAATACACAGATGTACATGCAATACAATATATACAGATATACATATTTGTATGTAAATAACTGCATACCTCCTCCCGCATACTCTCCTTCATACCAAGTTGGGAAGTTATCATTTATGGAGGCTTCCACCAAACTGTAATAACGATGTAAAAGCAGACGTTCAGACAAGATTATTTGCTGCTAACAAATGCTATTATGTCCTTCATAAACATTTATAAAGTAAAACGACCCAGGGACATATCATTAGAAAATTATGAAGATAATATTTAACAAGACACTAATCAGATCTATGCCTCACAACGTTGGACGTGAATGACCAAAGTATATTTCCTTAACCTTCAATTATTTCCTTCCCTTGCGTAGTAATGGAATATATAGGATCTAAACCAAAGTAGAGTGGAGAAACCTATGTAAAAACCCTGATATTGAGATAGTTTGAGGGTATGGTTGGATTGGACATATTGCAAGGCTAACAACAGACTCGATACCAAGAAAAACCATGGACGAAAAAATGTAAGTCACCAGAAGAGTAGGAGGAGACTTCGGTTCCAATGGTTGATGTGTCCAACGATAGAAGGCCTATATTAGGTCAGAAAGCATTAGAAGGCCATGAAAGAAGATACTCCAGTTAATGAATGCTTGAATAGGAAGTAATGAAGGAAACGACGGGGACACGATTTTTTACTTTGTGACATTGTTTGGACTAGGAAGGAGGTAAACATACTGGAAGTCCCCACTTCTAGTTGGTGAACCAAATGTGGAGGTAGGCGCCCAGGTCACTTTTTTCGGATTTTCACATATATCAGGAAAACTATTCATCGTATGGACAAAAATGCTCAATACAAAATTAAAGCTGATAAAATTTTCAGTATAATTGATGATCTACATTTTTTCGCTAGCTGGCTTAGTTTCCGAGATAACCGTCCTCAACTATAGCTAATGTGGAAAATAAAAATTCAGAGAATCCCATCGCATTTCATGGATTGCCTAACATAACAGAACATGAGATCATGATGATACGTATCTGTATTGAAGGAAAAAAAATAGAATGTAAAAATCATTGATGATTAGAATTCTGCTTCCATTATGAAATGCCTAGTCAGAATACACAGAATATCACTTACTTGATGAAACCCTTTTAACGAAGAGAAGAGACCTTGATAAGAGAGCGGTCAACGAGGGATGAGAGATGGAACCGTGTTGACAGATAATGAAACTATCCAGAGAGCTTCTCTACGCTCTACCTAACTCAGATCTCTCTATTGTAACTTGCAACTCCATAGTCAGAGAGTGAAGTTGCTATGTGTTGCTCTACTGGTCGAACTTTCCTTATGTTACAGAAGATAATATTTAAACTTTAACTGTTGTTGATACGGGAAATTCGCATATGAAAAGAATAAAGATATTTCTGTTTTTTTAGATGTTAGGCCCATATTTCCTCGAAACAACAAAACAAATTTAACTCTTTTTTTTAATTATTAAATGAAATTGATACTAAATAATTTCTATACTGTTCTCCGAAAAAAATTGATTGTTTTACAAGAGAGCATAAACACTAATTATTTCTTTATACTTTATTGTCCTCTGCTACTTTCCGTAGTAGCAGACTACACAATGTCACCTTTAGCACATATAGAATAAAAAATGAAAATTTTTGCATAAGACCTTTTGCACTAATAGTAGTGATATATACTTTATATGTTTGTTTTCACTCGTAAAATGAATGGAACTAGAAAATCCATATATATATTAATATATTATGTAATATGTTTCACACAGGAAATTTCAAAAGGTCATATCATGGGCACCCTAAAATATAATAGTATTTTATTGTGTTTGCCGAAATTTGAGATACGTTGTAGGTCTTCAACAGAGCTAAATAAAGGTACGAACTACAAATATTAATCGGTACAAGATAAAAAAAATTAATAAAATATCAATTTATATTAAACCGGTACATTACTAGTAATAATAAATGAAAAATTATATATAACAATAAGTGTATAATAATAAGTAGTAATAAATAAATATGGTAAAATAATATATAAATTTCTCAAATAAAAGGATATTTAAAAATAAATTATAATAACAACATTGTAGATAAAAAAGTAAATTAAAGTTGAATACAAATAAAAAAATTTCAACCGAAATCCATTCATACGCATATAAAATATTTACATTCGCCAAAGAAACTGAGAACCGTATATGAAAGACAAAGCAAGATCCCACGAGATCCCAACGCTTCCTTTTAGGCTGTGAACACAGGCGGATCTACGAGGGTGATTTCGGGTTGGAGCCACCTCAAAATGGTAAAATTTAACCATGTTTTATGAAAAAAAAAAATTACAAAATTATCTCTTAAAGTATTATTGTTCGTGTAATTACGTTTAGTAAGACTTCAACACCATTTCATATAGGTAGTTAGTATCTTTATGTTTTTTCCAAAGTAATTATCGTTATATATAAAAAAAATGTTTCGGGTTAAATTCTGGATCCACTATTGGTTGTGACACACGACATTGTAACGAACTGAGACAACGATATTATTATAATTTAGATGATCAAAAGCCACTTGAAATAGTTATGCTTTTAAAAAGAATTTTGTCTAGTTTACTTGTGAGTGTAAACTATCCAACTTAAATATGTTTTATCGCTTCCATCCCTACATATAAAAAAGGTTAAATTTATTATTGCATTATATCCTATATTGAATTATAAAAAAAAAACCGAAATGTCTCAAATATTTCAACGAAATTTGTGTTACCATTAATTGTTACCTATTTCTTAAGTGGGAGACATAATTTACTTTATGTCCATTATTTAATTAAAGAAACACGTTTTAAAATCAACAATTGACCTTGAGAATTCACCAATTTTTTTTTTTTTACATCAATTAACATTGGCAATGACGATTTATTTTTTAATAAAAAGAAAACGTTTCAGAGCACGATTCTTATCAAAGTTTTGAAGAGTCAATTAGGTGACAATTTGCTTTTGTTTATTTTATTTCTAACGATTTTTTAAAGTATTGTTATTATTATTTTTTGCGAGATATTATTTTTCTTATATGCTTATAGGAAATAAAAAGTTTTCACATTTTTTATGAGCATTAACAGCAATAAAAAACAGAACCTAATGGTGATTTTTTTATAAATATTGTGTTTTGTTTAAAAAGTTAATATTAATATTAATATATATATATATATATATATATATATATATATATATATATATATATATATATTTAAATTATGTGTAATCAAAATAGATGGACTATTAAGCTAACAGTGAACTATAGGAAGCTTTATATTGACAGAGTAGATCAAATGAAGAGAGATCGGAAAAAAGTCGGGTCTTCTGTTTTCACAGTTTCTATTTAACAATAACCATAATTCCCCCTTTAATTAATTATCAAATTCAATCAAATAGTTTATATTTAACCATTTTTTATTACTTGTTATCGTGTAAAATGATTATTTATTTTAGATTAATAAAATTTAACCTACTTTAGAATAAGAAATTTCGAAAATTCTGCATTTAAACCCTGTCAAACTATTTTAATAAATTTAACACCTATCTGATATAAAAGTAATTAATTAATTTTTATTATTTTGTTTCTTGGTATGGTTTTGAACCTAAATCGTTTTCTGTAAGGCTTAGAAAAATGTGTGATATGTGATAATATATTCTTATTTCAGAGTTCCATTGCGAAGGATCACTAAAGAAAGGAAGAGTTTCACTGAATTTAAACAGAACTTGAAGGAATACAGAGTCCAGTTGGAAAAGTTCATATCTTTCAGCAAGAGAGGAATCCCAGTATCAATAAAAAACAACAAAAATGTGAGATCTTTTAGTTTTTTTTTTTTTTTGTTATTTACAAAATATTTTTACATAACAATATTGTTTCCTTCTGTACAAAAGTTGGTTTGTTTTATTTTTATTTCTGTTTTACAAGCTATAAGGAAAACAATTCTTTTAAAGTTTCTTTTATTATCTTGTAGTTTATTACATTAGACAACGTTTCTCATCTTTCATGATAAATAGATATCTTATAAATTTGTCCAAATAGGTAATGATACTTTACATTCTTTTAAATTTTATAAAACGTAAAATAAACCTTCGAAGGAGTGAATACAAAAATAAATAAATAACTTTATTTAATAATTTCCAAATTTGAAATTGTGGAAACATGCTATTGCTTGTGTTTTATTGTCATAATATTTCACAATACATGTAGGAAAAGTGTTTTAAAACCTTGGGAGTAAATTTTTACAGCAAGAAAACCGGAAAAAAAAGCACAATACAAATATAAAATAAATACTTAAAACTGAAATGAATTATAAACAGGAAGTAAATAATAATAATTTACGATCATATACTAAAATAATCACATATATTACAAATCTAATCGAATAAGATACCTGAGAGTAAAAGAATATTTATTATTTTATATTACTATAATTTTATCGATGATGATTAATTTATTGTTCAAAAGAATGTAGTTCGTACGTCTATATTTATATCTCCGTAATATTTCTTTTTTTTTTTTTTTGTATGCCAAGCGTTTGCATGATGGGATTTTCGCAATTATTTATACTAAGGAAAACATTACTGGTATAGGTATGAATGTATGTATTTAAATACATAGATTTAGAACTTCAAACAATTAGACATATAAATATATATATATATATATATATATATATATATATATATTTATAAATAAATAAATAAATATATATATATAAATAAATAAATATATATATATATATATATATATATATATATATATATATATATATATATTCTAAGTTTCTGAGCATATTTGTTATTCTTGTGTAATTGGAGTCATTAATGACATATCAAATGATCCTCATGCAAAGTTTTGGATTCTTTCTAATTAAATGCATATAAATCCTATGGGTGATAAATATTCAGGACGCAGGCTTTAAAAAAAAAATTTAATTTTTTATTTGTGCCAACGTTCCAACCCAAACATGTGGGTCATCTTCAGTGCGTGGTTCGAGCACTGAAGGCTTTCAAGTACTCACCACGCCCAGAAGATGACCCACATGTTTGGGTTGAAACGTTGACACCAATAAAAAATTATTTTTTTTTTTAAAAGCTGATTCCTGAATGTTTTATCACCGACAATATTTAACAGTCGACTAGCTTCCATCAATAATTCTTATAAATCCTAGTAATAATCTCGAGTCCAATTTTTAATATTACACTATATGTTGATTTTAATAATTATTTATTTTAAAAAAAATAACGTGACTTTTAGATGGACTATTATGGCGTAATAGGTCTGGGTACTCCTCCACAAGAACTGAAGGTAGTCTTCGACACAGGTTCTTCGGATTTGTGGGTTCCTTCTAGCCATTGCTGGTTCAGTTTTTCTTGCTGTGAGTAGAACATAAGTTATAATTCATGGTTGATATTACATAGTTTATAGTTAACTAACCGTTAAAAAATAAATAAATAAATTTGGATCATAATTGCCTTTTTCAAAGCTGATGTAGATTACTTTGACAATTAATATTAATTTAATAATCTGTTGTGAGCTTAAAGCCCCCTTTTGGCCTTCGAATAAAAATTACATTAACATTTAAAAATTACATGTAGTTTTTCTTGTGCATGCGCATGCGCTTAAACATGTATAATGTTTTAATCACATTCATTTTTAGAGACATTTTTAAAACATTTATCCAGAGTCGGAACGAGCCAAACTCCAATGGATTGAACACAGGAAAATAATTTTGAAAAATTCATATCTTCTAATCTGATTTTCCTTTTTTTGGATGTTATTTAATTGCAAGTATACAAAATTTAACAAATAAATAATATTTGATTCACGTATTAGCATTTCGGTTATCGAATTCTTATTTTAATAAATTTTCGGAAATAACACCACTTTGCCGGTGTTATTTTTTTTTAACGAAATTGGGTAAATAGTTTCATCACATCGTAACCTACAAATATTTTATTTACGAAAATTCTCGGAATTGTGTAGTTTTCAATCTAGAGGTCGGCAAACTTTGTCTATTTCATTAGGTACTAAGAACTCGTAAATACCCAATTTCCACTTTAACCGTAAGATAAATTGAGCACAAAGTCAAGAAAAAAGGTGGCCTTAAAAATAATCGAGCTGTTTGACGTAACCAACACCCCCAAGTTTCCAAAATAACGAGATTATATAGGCCAAACGGCTCAATATTTTTGAAGGCCTCCATTTTTCTCGACTTTGTGCTCAAGATATCTTATGATTAAAGTGAAAAGCAAATGGGTATTTACGATTTTTTAGTACCTGATTAAATAGACAAAGTTTGCCGACCTCCAGATTGAAAACGCCCCAACGAGAATTTTCGAAAATAAAATATTTGTAGGTGACGATGAGATGAAGTTATTTACGAAATTTTAGCCGGATGATATTCATTCGATAAAAATGGGTCTCAACCACGGACTAATTGTCTTATAAATATTTCTGGCTCTCTCTTCGAAAGACGACGGTTGCCCGTCATATTGTTTATTGTTTTATATACTTCTTTAATGACATTTTTAGTGCATCTCGAATTTCTACTTTTAGTTTTTATACTTCATCTTTGAACCAGTTCCATAAAGGATAATCTAGTATAGTCAATTCTGATAATTCTGATTGAACCTTTCATCCGAATTTTGCTTCATCTACCAAGTGAAATGATGTCTAAGGTGCCTCCATGATGTTTAAACCTCCATGATGTTTAAAGTGCTTTTGCATTCAGAAATCTAGTGAGACATTTTATAAGAGTCCCTGTTATTCAAATCGTAAAAAAAAAAAAAAAAAAATCTTTAGTAATCAATGGTTGTATTTTCGAAAATCTATTAAAATAAGAATTTGATAACCGAAATGCTTATATATAAATGAAATATTCTTTACTTATAATCAGCCAATAAAAATTAAACAAATGAATATAGAATAAGAGTTATGAGTTTTAATTATTTTCCTGTATGCAATCCACTCTTGCAGTTTTGCCTGTTGCTCTTCACCCATCCTGTATAATTTAGAAAGTTTTTAATCCAAATCAGATTAAAAACTGTTGTTTTCTTTTTTTCATCAAAAGCAGGGTATTTCTACTTCTAATAATATTGCCACTCGAAAACCATCATTTGCAGATTCATAAACTTTTTTTACACTTAAATCAAAATATCTTTTATTTAATACTTGAATACACTTATCAATGTATAACTATTCTTATATAACTCTTTATTATGAAAACCTTCAAAAGCATTTATTTTGTTATAATTTGACTTCTAGTTAAGCAGCTATACAATTACAGTGTTTGTTTTATTTATTATGTTTGTTAAAAGAAATCTTAATATTTTTTTAACAGATAACCATAAATATTTCAAGGATTCTAAATCATCAACATTCAAAAATATAGGAAAAAGTGTTTCCATCGAATATGGCACCGGATCAATCTCAGGAACAACCGTACAAGACAAACTAACGGTAAGGTTTTTTTTGTTATTTTTTTATACTGGTTAAAGAAAACATTAAAAAAATAATAAACATTTATATGTTGCTTTAATTTAAGAAAACAGAACAAAATTTTAAATCGATTCGAACGTGTTAAGATGTTAATTCTCCAAGGGTTTTCATCACCAATCACAGATAATATTAAAAAAACATTTTTACAAAATAATCCGTAAATCGGACACGGTTCCTCAATCAAGATCCATATTAATTCTGATTAACTATTGTATGTACTATTATATTTATCTTTTTTTCTAACAACGTCATTTTAATCTATTTAAAAGTTTACAAATTGTAATGAATTAAATGAATGAAGCCTGAATGAAAATGCCTACATTGGTACGGTACTCTCACAGTCAGCCACATTCTCCAAGAATGCCCTCATTACGTATCGATTCTAACCAAATTGGGACTCGTACCAAAATTATCAGTAGTTTTAAATAATGACAAAGTTAAAATAAAATCAGTGATAGATTTTCGTAAAGATAATGATTTACTAAACGAAATTTAAATCCCATAACAATTTACTGTTGAAATGATTTAAATAGAGATTAGATAGGCGTTGATGATTTGGGGGTTTTACGCCTTGAAGCCCTAAACAACAACAACAACCTCCTTGCACAACCGTTGACAAAGAAACAGTGCTTTCCTTAGATGGTACTGAACCTATAAGACCTATGGTTGTAGTGGTACGGGTTTTTTTTATCTATTTTTTTCTTAGTTGTTTACATATTACTATTTAAATTACTGTTCATATTTTTAGAATTTTTCTTTTTTTTAAACTTTTATTATGATATTTACGACTGTATTATACTAATGTATGAATACATCAAGTAAATGTGTTCAGAGGAATATAGTCACATGAAACACTCTTGTTGAGAAACTATCCATTGGTAGCACTCTAATAATTTGTCTACATGAGGAGATTTGTCTACAAGAAGATCACGAGGCCATCTTCTTTTCAGACGCCTCGGAGGGTTATCAGGAATCGAAGAGGAAGCAAGGTTAGAAACAAGAGGATTCGGATGGTTATGAAGCTTATTATGGAAGGATAGGTATCTGGATTTGGCCAAATCGGAAACATATATAACATTGAAGTCTTTATGGATTATTTTATTTGTGACAAAGTAAGGAGCTTTGAGGATTTTACGAAGGATTTTGGATTGTAAAGATTGGATACGAGAGGAATTTGATGGTTTAGTGAAGCCCCATAGCTCAACTCCATAAGTCCAAATAGGTCTTATAATAGTCATGTATGTGAGTCGTTTGTAATTAATTGGAAGTTTAGAGCGTTTGTTCAGTAAGTGTTGGAGTAAGCGGAAACGTCGAGCAGTTTCTTGTCGTTCCAGTCTTGTATAAGGATTCCAAGTGAAACGTTTGTCCAGCTGGTATCGGGTATCGGATTTGTTCTACAGGGATAAATGGGGTGTTATTAAAGGATACTATAGGACAGCAAGTCATTGTTTTACGACGAAGGGTAAAGGTGATTTAATGGGATTTATTGGAATTTATTTTAATCCTCCAGTTTTGATACCATTTTTCGAGATTTGTGATGTGTGATTGAAGAGTTTGGGATGCAATTGTTGGATCATTATTAACTGACAGGATATAGGTGTCATCAGCATACGTAGTGATGACAGTGTTAGGATGGGTTGGAATATCGGCTGTATAGACTGTGTAAAGGATAGGATCAAGGATACTACCTTGAGGAACTCCGGCGGATTGAGAAAAGAGGGTGGGATAGGTATTATTGTGATTTACTTAGGATTGTCTACCAGTAAGATAGGAAGAATTTTTATTAAATTAGTTTTTGGCCAGATATGTATTTTTTTTTTCATTATTTAAGGGCCTTTGTCACAGAATAAAGTTTATTTTTCTATTATATTCTATTTTATTATATATATATATAGTGAGATATAGTATTTTAAATACTTCTTCCGTAAAAGTAAACTTAATTTTATTTTTACAGGTCGGCAATATTTCAGTTCCTGAACAAGTATTCATAGCTGCCACATCTATCTCCAAAGACCCCTTCTACAAAGCCAAGACTGACGGGATCTTCGGCCTAGGGTTCCCGGAGATAGCCGAAACCAAAGCCACTCCTCCTCTCTACACCATGGTCTACGACGGAGCTATCCCCAAGCCCATTGTATCCTTCTATTTAAATCGGTGGGTACCAAAGATAAACAGACTCTTATGCAGTATTATGCAATACAAATAGATTTTGGACGTTTCGGAGCATATGAATATGCAGTTCTAACGCAATACATATTCCGTCCAATCGGTATTGATACTCAATTCAATACATATTCCTCCAACCAATTGGAACATGCGATTTCTTGGATTAGGAAATCCAATAACTAAACCACACTTCAATGGTTATCCTCCTGGTGCTATTTCGAAGTACTAATTTATAAGAAAAATTTAAACTATTTTCAATAGTGTATTATAGATCCCTATCTCGGCTCTCAGTAGCGATGGATTTTGTTGAATGAGGTGTTTTGAAATTTTACGGCAACTACAATCTCTTTGAAAAAATTATTAGGTCTTTAAACTCAGCTAGTTTCGAAAGCTAACGGATAAAAACGGTTCAAAAGGACCGATATTCTTCGATTGACAAAAAAAAATTGATTTGAAAAGTAAATTTAGGAGAATAGTTCTACCATCTCTTGGAAAATTGAGATAATATAGAAAGAAACTTTTTAATATTTTTTTATAAATAAAAAATGCATATTAGTGTTTCAATAATAGATTAGAAAAATTGTTTTTATTTCCTAATGATATTTACAACTGTATTAAATAAATACATGTAGTAAGTTTGAACATATGGATATAATGACGTGAAAAGTCTTGTTGAGAAACTACCTAATAGGAGCACTCTAGTGATATGTTTACATTAGGAGATCACGGGGCCATCTTCTTTTCAGACGCCTCGTAGGATTATCAGGAATTTAAGAGGAAGCAAGGCTAGAAACGAGAGGGTTGGAATAATTCTGTAGTTTATTATGAAAGATGGGTATGTGGATTAGGCCAGATCTGAAACTTAAGAAATACTAAGATCATTATGGATGATTTGATTTGTGACAAAGTAGGGAGCATTGAGGATTTTGGATTATTGGATTGGATACGAGAGGAATTCGATGGTTTAATGGAGCTCAACTCCATAAGTCCAAATAGACCTTATTATAGTCATATATATGAGTCTTTTGTAATTAATTCGAAGTTTAGAGCGTTTGTCTAGTAAGTGCTGAATTAATCGGAAACGTCGAGCGGTTTCTTATCGTTTCAGTCTGGTATAACATAGAAAATGTAAATGCAAAAAAAATAATAATAAATTGAGTCATAGCATGTACTAGTCTAGGAACTATTACTAAAGCATTTGGTTCGAAAATAAAGATCTGTTTTCTAAAACCTATAGAAGATCCTTCCCATTCTATGCTCAAATGAGAGAAAGAGTTAATATACACTGAGACAACAGATAGTAATATTTGGGTCGTGGTAACGGACTAAAAGAGTGAGATTCTAGAAAGAAAAATCGCACCACACTGCCGAGAGCTATCAGAAATATTCTTTGGAAAAGGGAAAGGAAATAATGTTCTTCTGAATCCTTTCACACTGTGGAATCGTTGGAAATGAAGAGGCAGACAAAGCAGCCAATATGGCGGGAAGACGAGGAAGAAATCCAACAATTATCATTAACAAAATCCTCATACAAGATTTTTTACAGCATATAAAGAAAAAATACGGATAATGTAACAGAACACAGATGGCAACAAAAATAAGCCAAATTAAAAGAAATAAAAATCCACTGTTCCAAATGGAAAAAATGTAACCGGCTCTCTAGGAAAGAAGAGACAGTCCTCTGACGCTTAAGAATTGGGCATTGTGAATTTTCACATGCCTATCTACTAAGAGACCCATCGACACATCATTCAAGACTGCCCAGTATTTAAGAATATAAGAAAAAATTGGATATGGCTAAGAGCCTAAAAGAAAATTTCATTGACAACGAAAAAGGCTGTACAAAAAATCTTGATTTTTTTTTAAATTAAAAAATTCTACAACAGAATACGAGCAAAATGTTTTGCCAATGACCCTACAGGGTAGAGGTAACAATAAAAACAAATAAATAAATTAATATTCTATGCTAAATTCACGACTGATAAAACAAAATTTTACCTGACTCTAACTTTGGTATAAGAATTACTAAAGCTACCTTATCTTCTGCTTAGTATGCAACTTGAATAATGTTAACTAGAGTACTTAAAAAAGTTATATAAAATAACAATTTTTTTTTAATGAAATATTTCTCTACTTAATTTTCAGAGACATCCAGGACAGCAACGGTGGAGAAGTTAACTTCGGAGGAAAAAACAAAGACTTATACGATGAAAATTCTGGACACCCGATTCCTGTCACGCAACGAGGCTTCTGGCAGTTCGTTTTAGATTCGTAAGTTGTTAAGCGTTTTAACTTTTAACAAGATGGTGGCATTGTACCTTATTTTATATATTACCTAATTTATTTAACGTCGTCTGGTACCCAGAGGTGTCCAGGTAGCAACAACAGGTTATTCTGCAGATTATCGCTCGGAAACTATTAAATAAAAGGCAATCTATCTAGGCTGGATTCGAACATGATCTGATTAGTAACAATAATTAAGTGAAAACCATATGGACATAATTATCTTAAATATGTTTTGATATTAACTCCATAATTCATGTTCACAGATAATTATTTTTTCCATAAAATCATGTAATAATTATTTTATTTGATTTTTAACTTAATCAAGCCTGATATGTAAATAAAAATTTAAATCTTTCTTTGATGATTGATTCGATTAAAAATAATGATCACTCACTAATTGATACGGTTTTACATAAATGATAATGAAGAGAAGGATAGTTGGGGTGATCAGTCAAAAAAAAAATAATAATATTTATTTTAACATTTTCCGACGTTTCAACCCGAAGTTCAGGCCTTCATCAGGGCTGAGAAAAGAACCAGATAACAATTTGTATGAGAAATATAAACAATGTAGGTAAAAAAAAACTTTAAGTAAAATGAAGTAGATAACAATTACAAAGTGTGGACTAATAAAGTAAACATAATCAAAATAAGATAAGATATCAACTAAAATGTTAATCTTAGAATAAAATATAAAACAGAGAAAAGGAATATGAAGTTATGTAAGAAATAAATATAATTAGAAAAGTTGAGATAGATAATAGACTTTAACTATTCTATTTACAATATCTCAACTTTTCTTTTTATATTTATTTCCTACATAACTTCATATTCCTTTTCTCTGTTTAACATTTTCTTTTAAGATTACCATTTTAGTACTTATCTTATCTTATTTTGATTATGTTTACTTTATTAGTCCAGATTTTGTAACCTTTATTATTATTTATTTCTTAGTTCTTGTTATTGTCATTATTCTACCTACTTTATTTTACTTTAATGTTCACTTATCTACTTCATTTTACTTAAAGTTTTTTTCTACATTGTTTATGTTTCTCATATCAATTATTATCTGGTTCTTTTCTCAGCCCTGATGAAGACCTATACTTCTGGTTGAAACGTCAGCAAATGTTAAAATAAATATTATTATTTATTTTGCCATTTTTATTTTCACTGATCAACACACCTATTCTTTTCTTCATTATTCACTACAGTCAACCATCAACCCACAATTATAAATGATAATGATTAATGTGATAAAAAAATGTTGATCAAAAAATAATAATAACCTTTTACGTTATTAATGAACACATTGTTAAATGTTATATTTCTTAATTAAAGGGACTTCTTTAATTGTGCACGCGGTTTCTGCACAATATATATTTTTTTCGTAATAAAATTTCAGAAATAAAGATATTCTGTTGCTAATGGTTGACAACAACATAAACCATCTGCTACCACCGACTCAAAATATATCATAGAGATTATAAAAAGTTTATATTGCTGATTTAAAAAAGTATTACTCAAGAATTATTGTTTTTGTTAATTGAAAAAGTGTTGTTCGAAAATCAGGATATGATTTTAATCACTCTTGATTAAAAATAAAAATCATCAAATGATTTTTTTTTTTAATTTTAGACAAAAATTTTGATCGCATTTATTTTTTTAAATTATAGATTTCAAACCCCATCATAAAATATTTCCAAAATTTTCTTTTGCCTGTATTTTTCTCTTTTTGTTGAATATGAATATTCTCAAAATCAAAACTACGTTCATTATTGAAAACATGTACCATGTTGTTTTGGGGGGTCTTTTTCGATGTTTTTTCTATCATTCTTATGCTGGTACGTTCTTCCATTTATGTATCGTTTCGTTTCCGCTATGTAGATTGCCGGAAAATTTAAACATGGAACCTTATATTACTTATTGTTTTACTATATATACCACCTCATTTTATTTTAGGATAAACGTGAATGATAAGAAAATAACATCAAGGTACGGTTTCGAAGCTATCGCTGATACTGGAACTTCTCTAGTGTACCTTCCTGCCGGATCTTCGGCTAAGATCTATGAAGAAGTTGGAGCAAAAATCGTTGACGGCATCGGAGTTGTGAGTATTTAAATATTTATAATAATATAATAATTTAATTTATTTCAGCTCTATGAATATTGTATCTTTATTTATATATTATTTCTTTGACACCTTTGCGTAGTGTTTTAAGTGCGAAAATCATAGCTAAATTTTCGAATTCCAACCCATTTTATTCTACCTACATTTATAAGTCTATACATTTCACCTTTTTAATTTTAGTTCTTTATTATTCAATGTTTATAGTTTCTTATACCTATTGTTATATGGTTTTTTCTTAGCTCTGATGAAGGCCTGAACTTCGGGCCGAAAAGTCGGCAAATATAAAGATAAATATAATTATTTATTTTTTATTTTGACTGATCACTAGTGTTGCCCAAATGCGAGACCGAGACGAGACTTGGTCTTGCAAACTCAGTCTTGGTCATGGTCTTCGTCTTGCGCAAGAGCCTCGCAACAGTCTTGCAGTTACTTATTAGCTTATTACTGTAGAGATATTACTGTATTTTTTTAGATATGAGAAACCTAACTAAGCCCGAATGAAAAATTAGAGTAGTTGAATGCAAAAGTACATAGGTTATACCAATTATTAACATATAGTAATTAAAATTGTCTAGTATTAGTGACTATTTTTCCTTAATTTTTATCCTGTAAAAAGAGTCCTGGTCTTGGTCTTGCAAAGTACAAAGTGCTAAGTGCAAGACCAAGACCGATTTTGGGCAACACTACTGATCAGCCCAACCATCCTTCTCTTTGATAAAAAAATCAGTTTTTTGGTGTTTTCCATAATAATAAAATAAATTACAAAATCACACTTGACAGATTTTTCACTGGTACCAAGATACGTTACATTAAACATATACACATTTTTTTATTTATATTAAGGGAGTTTTCATTGTTTTTTTTTTCTGATACTAAATTTAAAAAAAAAAAAATTACCGGAATCATTTATATCTTTTAAATATTTTTAGCAGCGTTAGTACGCAATGGAAAGTTAAGTGAATTAAATTTATAAAAAGATAAATTATACATCAGGATTATGGATCAGACGTAGATGAATTAATGGTATCCATATTAATAACTTGTGGATTGCTTTTACCATTTGGATATCCGAGACGGTATGAATTATTCATAAAGTCGGATAACTGTGAATTTATATGAGAAGTTTTGAAACCGAAGTTATGGGATATAGAAATATCCCTCTCCGATTTAATAGTCAACATATATGTCAAAAATGATAAAGTGAATCCATGTTGTTAGTTAGAAAACAACATATCATTCTGCATATATATGTATATATATTTAAAAAAAGAAAAATTATTTAATAATAAAAAAATTAAGCTATAGATGACTGAAAAATATATTAAAGAAAAAAATGCGTTGATTTTAAAGTTTTGCTAGCAAGAAAGCCTTCTTAGAATTACTAAAAAAATATAAATAAACAGTAAATTATATCGAGTTTTTGTTATTTTTAAGTGACTATCCATGATTAAATGATATAAAATAAAGTTTCCAGGTTTAAATTACTTGTTCAATGTATATTCGAATATAGCATATTTAAATTTTTTTTTATTTTAAACATTTTAACTTTTTTTTAATCAATTTATGCTCTTGTCCTTATAAATTATATGACTTTATTATATTTTCTCCGATTTCTTATTTTTAAAAAATCGATGAATTTTCAATGACAATACTTACTAGAAATTCTCAGACAGAAAAAAAAAATTTTAATTTGAATTTTGAAATTCTATACTTACATAAATTATTTACAACACGAAATCGAGAAAATTATTTCAGTAACGTTTTTGCTTGGTTGTTTGTTTTGATATTGTAGGCCGAAAACATCTAGGTGATCAAGTTGGTAGGGTATAACCAAATATATGTAAAAAAATAATAAAGAAAATCAATGATTAACAAACATTAAAAAATATAAATAAACAAGCCTATAAACAAAAAATATTTGTGTATGTAAAAAATATTAAATACAAATAAATTTAAAACGATTTAAAGAAGAAAAAAGACCTAAATATATAAAGAAATAATATTATATTAGTACTCTTTTTTTTTATAATCTATCAACAAGTAGAAGGTCCATACTTTATTAACAAACATAAATTTTATGTTTGATTTGGTATTATAAATTATTTACATAAATTAAGGGATTGCATATTTTTTATAAAAAACAAATGTTTTAATTTTAAGTCATTTTTAAAAATTTTGTTATTTTACATAGTACTAATATTTCTTGGATTTCTTTAAAAATAAAACAACCATTTAAATCAATTATAAATTTTTTTAAATTAATTTCGTAAAAAACAACCCAAGAATCTTTGTTTAAATTTTTTTGTAATTATTTTTTATCATAATAGAAAAGTCCACTTGATATACATTAATCACAAAATAATGTACCGGTTAACTTACGCAACTTGACGATACTAACTGAGCTTAAACAAATAATAATTTTTATTTCTTCTTATTTTTTTCATTTTTCTGTAAGTTTCCTTTTCTGCAGGTGAGTATGGCAATTGCAACATCCTTGTAAAAAACTGCAATTACAACTACAAATATTTTTTTATCTTTCTTATGTGGGAATAACATTTTTCTAAACGTCAAACAAATTTAATCATTAAAAAATTTAACAATCGCAAGGAACTTATAATTGCCAATTCACTTTAAAATTTCTGAAATATTATAATTCTTTCGATTTTATTAATAAATCTGTTTACTGAGATGTTATGTGATGTGCAGTAAAAAAATATTTATTATTTATTACGCCTTTTATTTATTTTTATTTCTATTTAGGTGGACTGTGATAAAATCAACAGCTTGCCATCTGTGAACTTCGTAATCAATAATTACTATTATGAACTTGAAGGAAAGGACTATATTCTAAAAGTAAGTCGTAGAGATAAAATGGTACTATTTAACAAGTTTTGCTCCACTTTGATGGGTACGTACAAGATCTGTTGATCACAGTATAAATGGAATTCCGAGAATGACCTGAGGTGGGCGTTACTACAATTATTAAAAAAACGTAAATAAATTGTTTGTTGACAAAAAAAAGTTCTTCAGTATTGTTAAAGAAAAATAATTCATAGAACAACTAGATGATTCCGTCATTATTTAATAACAAGAAAAAATAACATCTGAAATATGTCATAAATGAAGCCATGCATTATTCAAGTTTGAAATGGATATTTTTTTTAATATATATTTAATAATATTACATAGACGATTTAGTCAAACATGTGATACAAGGGAAAATTTAGAAAATTGCCCAAATAATATAAACTGTAGCTGTAAGCTTCATAATTTGAAATATGTACCCATTGGAATTAAACCAAAAAGTTACAAAACAATATTTCCGGTCTGTAAGACACAATTATATATAGGAACATTTAACAAATAAGTTGATTTTATTAAAATCGGATTTTGTTTGAAATTTTAAGGCCATAAAAAAAAGTAATTATGTTGTAACATCTAAAAATAGTAGTTGTTTGTGCCAAAAAGGGTTCGATTTTCCCGCGTTACGGCGAGTGATGGGGGCAGATCAGAGGATCTAAAAGATAACACTTAATCCTTAAGAACTGCTGGTTTGCTCGCGCCACTTCTCGACTGGCAGCTACTCTGGTCACACCAACGGCACCTGAGGACCCTCAAGGTAATGAAGAGATGTAAGCTGGCATAAAGATGGTAAGCTATTTTCGCACAATCAGCATAACCTACCAATCCATTAAGATACAGTCCACTGAATAAAAGTAGAATGTTGCCCATAATTTTGAATGTTGCCTTATTGAAACTCATGACAGTTATTTTCCTTAATTAGAAAAGTTCAAGAACCAGATTGATCGTGTAATGGTTGTTAGCCAAAGTGATATTGAAGATGTGAGGAGTTATAGGGGGAGGATTGCTCAACAGATCATTATTTGGTACGGATAAGATACAAATAGAGACTAGCAATCAAACCAAGAGGGAAAACAGAGAAATCAAGGAATATATATAAGGTTGGAGATCTGAAAAATCTCGAGAAACAACGGCTGTTCAATAGAAAAGTGGAAGAGAAAATATGCGAACTCGGGACAGCAGAAGAGGATGCAGAGCTGGAACCACTTGACCATGAGGAAGTAGAAGAAGTCACTATGTTCTTAAAAAATAATAAAGCCTCAGGAATTGATGAGATCCCACCAGAAGCAGTTAAATCAGGAGGTGAGGCACTCCATAGAGAAATATATGAATCGGTATTACTGGTATGGACGAAAGAGTAAATGCTAGTAAGTGGTAGGTAATACGTTGCCAATCCAAAAAAAGAGACAAATTGGATTGTAGTAATCTCATTACTGTCCATAGTCTAAAAGGTGATGTCAACTTTGCTAATGAAGCGAGTTGTCAAGAGAGCAGAAGAGGTTTTGGGCTATATCAGTGTGGATTCCGCTCTGGAATCTACATTGAATCACATTTTTTTGCATAATGATGGCGTTAGAAAAATGCTGGGGATGGAATGTTGAACAGCACCATGTTTATAGATTACAAGCAAGCATACAAATGCATAAACAGAAGTGGAATGCATGAAGTATGAAAAGTTAAAATATCTAGGATGTCCTTTGAAGTTTATCGGGCTTATCAAGATGATCCTACAGGACAGCAAAGAAGAATCTTTAAAAGAATTTGATATTCAGAAACGTGAAAAACAGGGAGATCCTCTTTCTAAAGATTTATTCAATATGGCATTAGAAGTGGCCATGAGGTTGACCAGGACAAGACCTAGACGATGTATCTACCACAGACACAACATTTAGCGTTTGCAGATGATATTGAGATTTCCGGAAGAACAGTCAGTGCATTATTTGGAGCATTCCAGGAGTGCGAAGTAGCCGCTAGTAGAACGGGGCTGGTAATTAATAGGGGGAAAAACTAAATATATGGGGACCAGCAAGGAATAAGGAGGGAACATGAATATCGAGGGGGCTGGATATCGTTTCGAGAGAGTACCGTAGGTTAAGTATTTGTTATAACTGAGGATAATAAGATTAGAGAAGAAATTAAGGCAAGGATAACAGCTGGCAATCGAAATAAAAATAACTGTTCTTATCTTTTTGAAAGAACACCTCAAGTGAAAAGATCCTATAATGGATTCTTTTCTCCTGTTTAATCGAGCATAGCAAGGAATATTGTAGCAAAAGCTAATTAATAGCCTGTTTTAACTGAAAAAGAATCTAAAATAAGGGAGATTAGACTCGTTGACAATACTCACTCATTTTCATAATTATATTTATCATGTGTTCGTGTGCCTATCCATCAAAGTGGTGAAACATTTTCAAAGTCCCGAAAAATTTTATTTGCTTACACTTAACCTGAGAAATGCTGTAATTATGTTCTATACAACTTTAATAATTCCAGATGCAAGACCATTCTAAGGACGTGTGTGTTGTCGGTTTCCTGGATACAACTCAAGAAGTCATGATTCTTGGAGACGTTTTTCTTGGAAAATTTTACACAACCTTCGACATTGGACAGAACACGGTGACGTTTGCTTCTTTGAAGAAACGCTAGATTTTAGGTTTTTTTACAATTTTTTTGTTGTAAATGTATCGAAGCTGTTTTTTATTGATTAAATTATAAACGCTAGTACGGTTTTTAATTTTTTCATCCAAAAAATTATGCTTTGATTTCTGAATCAATATAGTCTGAAACCATTTTAGTAAGAACAAGTGTTATTTTTTTTTACCAGTCAGCGAAATATATTTTATATGTAATAAGATGTAAAAATGAAAATGTATTGTTTATCGAATCAATTATAAATATTGATTCATAATTGGTAATTGGTTGACTGTCGTGGATAATGAAGAGAAGAAAAGAAGTTTCTTCTCTTCATAAATATTGATTGCATATATATTACTATGAAACGAGGTAAAATCGAGAAAAAAAAACTGTGATGAGAGAAGCAGAGGGAATCAGTCTACAAGTAAATGAAGATAAAACCAAATAGTACTGAGCTGAATAAATATTCCTGTAACAGTTTTGATCTACAAAGTTTGTTTGATTTTATCTTAACTTTTCCTTCGATTTTCTTGGATGGAAAGGAATAAATTATATAAGGTAAACATTTATTTATATATTGGACTTATCTGACCCGATTTTACAGCATTCTCGACTAAATTTTTCAGATAATTACAAAATCCGCAAGTTACCGCAACTGATTTCTATATTCATCGTTAGCATAGGGCTTATAAAACATTTTAGGAACAGTAAGACTGTGGCGATCCTTGGCTCAAGACACTTATTCTATGAAAAGTCAGCGTGTATCATATTTTATTTCACATACACAAAGCAGGACGGATCGTAACGAAAACACCACCCTTTTTATTGCTAGAATTATTTCTCGCTTGTTATGGTTACAAATTGACAATAAGAGTAATTATAATTATATAATGATATAAGTTGACAATAAGGCGAGATGTATAATATAGATTTTTTAAAAAATTAAAGTTTGCTTGAAATGTGGTTTCGTTACGTTTATTTTATGTTGTTAAAAAATTATACAATATGAACTACAGAATACATGAAAATTACAGTTATACGATTTGAGCCACGAGTAGTACGATTAAATGAACGTTTGTATAATTTGAAAAATGGAGATTGGTCCCCCATTAGTTGGACAGAGGGTACCCTCATAGTAATAAAAAAAAAAAATAAATTCTAGTCAATTTTAAACTAAAAAATAGCAAACTACAGATGAATGAATCGAAATTTCATCTCCCAATGAAAAGTACTAAAGAAACCTTCCTGAAACAAACACATAGTTTTTTTATTGTTAAGTCAACACCCTGTTACCTATAGTGGCATGATATCACTTGAGATTCAGGAATCACCCTTCGAAGTGTTTAAGCTGGTAATCTACTCCTATCTGCACTCTCTATAGGGTATAAATAGTCTATTATTAGTGATGACTTGAAAACTGTCCACTTCTAGTAAATTATCTATTGGTATTATATCCTCAATATATGTTCCACGAAGCTATGAAGCAACGGAAAAAAACTTTGGAAATAATTAGGTTAAGTAAATAAAAACTTTAAAGTTGGCCGAATACCTTGAAAGGAGCTATCGAGGAGGACTAGGGGCTTAGGACGAAAACCTGAGTTGAGGGGGGAGTATTGTTGTTGGTTGAAAAGGAACTGAGGAGCAACTTCTCGCGGTTGGGTCTCTGTTGATAAGCCGCAAGGCCAACTTCACTTCTATCCCTTTGATAGCTCTTATCGATCACAGCTCATAGTCGAATTAAAAAACGTTACTTTAAAATTCTATATTTAAACATCGCGCCTTATTGCCAACTTATATTAGTATATATTTATAATTATTATTGCCAATAACCATTATAAGAGAGAAATAATTCTGTGAATAAGAAGAGTGGTGTTTTCCTTATGGTCTGTCTCGTTTTTTATGAGTGAAATTAAATATGACACAGTGACTAAATACTTTTGATGTGATTATTTTTTTTAAATTAAAAAGAAACAATATTAAGTTTTTTTTATCATTGCAGTAATTTTGGAATGATTTTTCAAGGCTATTTCGGAAAAGATGTTGGTCCCTAAGAGATTGGAATGCATAAAATTCGGTCAAGATATGGCTCACTGTGAGGGGTACCCCGAAGGAAATACATCGTGTTGGAGAATCTTTCCTCATTAAATTAACCACTGATATGGTTTATATAAAGATATGAACCAGGAGTTTCAGTAACTGTTCGGTAGACTGAATCATACAATCGTTTGTCCGGTAGTAATTTCTAGAAATGACATCGGCGCAGACGATAACATCTCTTCTCTTGAGAATTTGAAACTTCCAGAATAAGTATTGGAGAAATCAGTTCTCCTCAGCACAACGAACATCTAGAAAGGTCTTAAGCACAGTTTAATATCTGATAATAACCTTTTCCTTGGGTAAATGAAAATTTCTGGTGAAACCCCCCCAAAAAAAATTACAAACTAGTGATATTTTTTTTTGTGGGTTGATGGTTGTCTGTCGTGAATAATGAAGAGAAGGAAGGTTGGGGTGATCAGACAGAAATAAAAACGGCAAAAATAAATAATAATAATTTTAAATAAATATAAATATAATACAATATAAATATTTTTAATAAATAATAATAATTTTAATTCTAGCTGATCACCCTAACCATCCTTCTCTTCATCAATTTTTTGTTTTAATTTATTTTTTAATTCGCATCTGTTATTGTCCATATGTTGGATTTGGAGCGTTTCAATCTGAAAGGGGACAAACTTTGTCTATTTAATTAGGTACTAAAAACTCGTAAATACATATTTGCCTTCTACTTGGATCATAAGATCATTTGATCACAAAGTCGAGGAAAAAGGTGGCCATCAAAAGTATTGAGCCGTTTGGCGTGACCTACAACCCCAACTTTTCAAAATTACAAGGTTATATAGAATAAACGTTCTAATATTTTTGTAGGCCACCTTTTTCATCGATTTTATGATCAATTTATCTTACGATCCAAGTAGAAAGCAAATGGGTATCTACGAGTTTTTAGTACCTAATTAAATAAAGTTTGTCTCCCTACAGATTGAAAATGGCCCAATTCCTAGAATTTTCGTAAATGAATTAATTGTAGGTTACGATGAGATGAAATGATTTACGAAATTTTAGGCGTATGTTAATAATTCGATAAAAAGGGGTCTGTACCATGGACAAATATAAAAATAAACTAGGAGAAACAGCATGGCAGGCATGAGGAAGAGAAACACTCAGTGGCTAATCATCGATCATGTTCATGGTTAAGGAGATCTCTCATCCAACTCTTTTTAGCCTTCTGTGAATATTATCGGGCATGTTTTTATTGGCTATGCCCTGAATGAGTCTATTGTGGTGACCGTAAAGCTTGTAGTGAAACCTTTTCTAATAAGTTTGTATTTGTTCAGTGACTGTTTGCATGCGTAAGTCTTTTTGGAGAGTTATGTTTCTGATATACCAAGGTGCTTGAGTAATTGTCTTGAAAGTTTTGGCATGAAATATTTGTAGTTTCGGGATGTGTATTTTTTTAGCTATTCCTTATATTTGTGACGCGTAAGTCCAAATTGGTTTTAATAAGTAGGTGTAAGTGCTAAGTTTTTGTCTTAGGTTTAGTTTTGATCGATGTACCAGGTGAGAAAATAATAGCCGGATTCGTGGATTTGGTCTCTTTCGCTTAGCGAGGGGAAGGGGGGAGAGGAAATGTCATGTTGTCAAATTTTAAACCTAGGTAATGTACTTTCTCAGTTTGAGGGATGTGTCTGTTATCGAGATAGATAGGAGGGCAGTCCTTGCATCGAAGTGAAAATGTTATTTGTTGGAATTTAGGTTTATTTGCCAAGGTTTGTACATGTCGTGTAGAATCTGTAGGTGATTTTGTAGAGTATATGATGTCATCAGCATAGGTGGCTATAAAAGTGTCAATGGAGAGGAGTATGTCAAGTGTGTATATTATGTAATCCAGTGGTGCAAGAATTGATCCCTGGGGTACTCCGGCCAGAATAGGTCTAATAGATGAGACTTCAGAGCCTTGTCGAACAGAGAAAAATCTATCTTAGAGGAATGATTGTAATATGAGATTGTATGTGAAGGGGATTATTTTCTTGAGTTTATAAAGAAGTCCCTGGTGCCAAATCATATCAAATACCTCTTCAACATCCAAAAACAGACTATTAATATAAAAAATAAAATAAAATAAACCCACTGTTCAGTGCTTTTATACTGATAATTCTTCATTTTTTCCCGAACAGAGGCGTTTAAGATATTTTTAAATCTGTCATTATTTCACTATCTCTTATAATAGTACTAAATAACTCGATAGAAATTTTCGCCGAGACTTGTTTGAAAGCTTCCATTTTAGCAGAAAATGCCATATAACTTCATGAAATAAACACTCTGCCAGTCCAGAAATACACTTAACTACACTTTATATCTTGAAATTGCCAAATCATCAACCTATATTTACATGCTAAACTAAACCTGAAAATATTATTGGATAATATTTTACTATAGAAATGTACAATAACAGATAGTTGAAATATTAAAGCTTTTGACTAGCTCAAAAAAAAAGAAGTCAAAAATATAACTTACTTTGGTATACTGTTATAACAAATTTTAGAAAACAGATTTTAGAATAATAAAAGGTTGTAAAAAAAAAAAAAAAAAAAACGAGTTCACAGGAATAACAATGTGTTTTTGTTTTTTTTTCTTTATACCTGCTTATATTTAATAACTGCATTTACATTATAATTTAAAAAGAGTACATACCGAGAATGTTCAAGTATTCATCTCAGATCACTGACAGAAACAAATATGGACCGATTAAAAAAATATATTTATTTTTATAATTTGGTTTGGCTTCAACCTGTATAAAGTCTGTCCTAGAAATCATGTCCATATTTTTAATATTTTATACGTAATCAAATCACAAATACCGAACAAATATTTCTTTGTTTCAATTGCAGCTCTTTTTCCATCCAATATTCTTTCATTTCTTTTCCATGATTTCCGGATATTTTCAGAGCTAATAAAACCAGATTAGATATTATATTCTGTAAAGTACAGAATATGGATTCTTATATAATGTTTATTCTCAAAATATGATATCATGCACTATAAACAATTTATGCTTTGATTTAAAATATTTTTACACGTGAATAGTCGTAAATTATACGTTTTGTTGTCGGACGTCATGTTTTCTAAATTAAAAATTAAAAAACAATATTTCAAGGTATAGAAATATTTTCAAAAAAATAATAATAATAGCGGATTGATGGTTGACAGAAGTGAATGATTGACGAGAAGAATGGAAGAATGCTCAGTCAAAAAAAAAAAAAATAAAAATAAAAATGAATAATTATTTTTATTTTTGCCGATGTTTCGGTCCAAAGTTCAGGCCTTCATCAGAGATGAGATAAGAAAACTTTTTTTTTCCTTAGTCCTGATGAAGGCCTGAACTTCGGACCGAAATGACGGCAAAAATAGAAATAAATATGATTATTTATTTTTACTTTTTTTTTTAAATCATCACCCCAACCATTCTTCTCTTCAATAATAATAATAAACTTGAAAAAAATATACCTATATAAGTACAATAAGTAAGTACAATAAGTAACAAATATATAAATATAAGTATATAATAGAACATACGTAACAGAATTTCGTTATTTGCATAATAACGAAAATTCTTCGAAAAGTCGCTCACCTTGATTTAGTTTCAATCACACAATGCACAGCAACATAAACATTCCAACAGTAAAATCCTAAATATACACGATAAATATATATATAAATGGTTTCTCTTCAACACCATATATATCTCTTCAACACTTAATCAACCGCTTGTTTCTACCTCTCCTGTTAAGACAAGAGATCATCTGCTCATAGATAGCTCATTATAAAGAATAAAATCATACCTCCACAGCTAATTATTAAATTCTTTGAATCATGTATTTAGTTTATTATATAAAGTATTTGCACATTAAGATTTCTAAGTTATTTCTATATTATTTTTTATTAAACATAGAAATAAATTAAGTTTTTTAGTAAAAATTATTTTAATTCTGCCACTTATTTATATCATGATGATCACAGGTAAAGTTGGTAATTAGAAATCATCTTAAACACAAACAAGCCTTTGAGAAAAGAAATTCAATTAATTAATCCTGGACCAGATATATTATGGATCCAAATTTGTTTTACTAATTTTTTATTATTAATGTTTATCGAACGTTTCTGGGTAATTATCATCAATAATTATCCAGTGGTATCCCTAATAAATTTTAAGCCCCCAAAAAATAACATTTCAGTGTAGATATCGACATTGTGTAGACACCTTCACAAAAGCCAAAATATAAATTAACAAATGTCTTTTAAAAAATCCAAAATTAAAAGCAAAAAAAGACGATTAAAAGTAAATAATAATAAAACCTTGACAGGACTAATATCAAATAATTCTCGTTGCAGCCATAGTGATAAGTAAAATCGTTTGAGTAGGCACATCAGAGATCTTATTGGTTCAAATCGCAACGTTTCTGATTTCCAAGATTAAGGAAAAAATAAATATAATTTACACCTCATCAAATCAATCACCTTATCTCTGTGATAACAGGCTGATATATCAAGTATCTATGATATCTCGCACTCAACGTTCCGAAAACCAGCCGAATTCACCAACACCATGTTACTCTCTGCGTTCGTATTAGCTACGTGTTGTAGATTGGCTAGTGGATATTACACGTATGTTGAGCAAAGTAATAATATAAATTATTTTATTCTACAACTATTTATTTTGATTATTAATCATGTATCGAATAATAATTTCAGCTAATAAATAAGTGCATGTGATAGATATAATAAATAATATTATGCCACAATTGAAATTAAATAATTTATTAATATTAGCTTAAATACCATGCAAATATATATTAAGTCGCTTATATCTGCTTTGTCTTAATGGTAAAGTAACGGATTACAAAACTGAGTTGATGCGACTTATCAGAGCAGTTCTACTTCAAATATTTTCTCTTTAATATGAATACTTTAAATACTACGATCTTGATGTCGAATGTCATATTGCGAAATTATAAGCATTTACATCTGATTAACTGAATAATATCTAAAATTAATATGCGAAAACAAAAACAAATCGACAAATCACTAACAAACTTTACTTGACAAAAAGCTCTTCAGTTGGTGTATATATACATTTTTTTTTCTTTATATCATAATTTATATTTTTCAAACAGGTTACATTCGAAACATTTAAAGAAAACTTACAGAATTGGCCTTTTTTTTTTGGTTTTTCACCATATCAACTATTTTTGCGATTTTCAAAATTATCCTATTTAGTGCTTTTCGCCGTTTTAACAGTTTCAGTGTTTTTACCATTTTAGAAAGTTTTGTCCTTTTTGCGGTTTTGGACATAATTGCGGTTTTTGTAATTTGGAGTATTCGAAGTTTTCACTATTTTCGTATTGCTCGTTTTTCTAAGTTATAAACGGTTTTGCCATTCTCAAACTTTTCCGCCGTTTTCGCATTTTTTAATTTTGCGCTTTTCACCGTTGTCGTTCTTGTTTTTGTTTTGTTTCCAATTTTAGCTATTGCCGTCCCAGTTTTGGCGATTTCAAAGTTTTCATGGTTTTAGGTTGTTTTTTTTTTTGCAATTTTCTCGTTTTTTCAATTTTCGCCAATTTCACGCTTTCACTATTTACTGTAATTTGGGCGCTTTTTACTGCCTTACTGTTTTATTACTACCACATATTCTAACTATATCTTTATATTATTTTTATATATTATTTATTTTTTTTTTTTACAGAATACTGCTGAAAAAACATTTCAGTCTAGAATGGACTACTTTTTCAATGTTCCAAAGTAACGTAGATTATTATAAGGACAGTTTGGAGTCCTATCTACGAGGGCTTGGTGAAGCTAAATTCGACAAAAATGTGAGTATGTAATTATGAATTATAATATTTTATACAGTGGAAAAATGCATTTAATGTAATGTTTCTCCTTAATTTTTTGGTGTTAAACCAAGAAAAAGTATACATATTTTTTTCCTTTTAAGTTAACTTCGATTTGATACACATAGATATCAAATCGAATACACATAGATATCAAATATATATATATATATATATATATATATATATATATATATATATATATATATATATATATAATGGGGTTGGGGTAGCTGTGCGGGCTAACCCCATCTGGTTTGTGAGGCCCGTCAGTCTACTGGAGGCAACTCACACCGACCGGGTCTAGAAGACCACACATAGCGGTCAGTGGGCGGGGTGGCCGAATAGGCTAAAGCACCGCCGTTGCCCGACAACCTGACATATAAATCAAAGATAAAAATAGTCACGAGTTCGCATCCCGGTGCCGGGGGAGTCTTTTAAAATCCCCGCTCACATCCCCTGGCCCGAGAAAATCCCGTATAGCCTTAACGGCGAGGAAGGGAAGGACACAAAAAAAAAAAAAACACATAGCGGCCAAAAAAGATCAACAAGGTATTTGGCGCCAACTGAAAAAAAATAATAATATATTTATATTATCCTTTATGTATATTTTATACATATTATCCTTATACTTCAAAAAACTTCCTTTTCAATTCATACAGGAAGTTATAAAATTATAAACCAAAGAAAAGCGTGAAGAAAATGAGAAGAATTAAAACAAAATTCGAGCAGATAACAATAAAACTTTTACTTCCGCCATATTTTGTTTATAGTGGCTTAAACTTTTCTTTTTTTATTTTTATTTAGTCCATAACTAACTTAATTTTAATTTTAAATGTTTTGTTTTGTTTTTGTTAAATATTTCTTTTGTACTCCTTACTTTGTTATTTTTTAATATATGTATATATATATATATATATATATATATATATATATATATATATATATATATATATATATATATATATATAATTTAGAAAATAATATTTCTACTAAAAGATAAAAAACGAATAATATACAAGCAATATACTTTGTATATTGAAATATGTCAAATTTTTAAATACTCATTTACTATAGAAGAAAAAATTCATCGAATCTTTTGTGCAGCTTTGGAATGTTGTGCGTATTGAATATGTCATTCATCCTTGTAATTTCATTAATATAATCTAAATTCACAAACTTAAGTCTTGGATACCCGAATTACCTAATTGCAGAAAACTTTCTTTTCCACCTATTTGGACGTATTAAAAATTCATGTCAAGATGAAGAAAGAAAGAAAAAAATCAGAGAACCGAAAAATATCAGATTATTCCAATGGTCTCAGCGACTTTGATTAAACGATGTTAAAAATTTATCCACTAAAAGGGTTAGCATTTAATTGAAGATTTTTTTTATTTTGAATTCATATTAAACAAAGTTTAATATTTTCAAGAAAGAAGATTTATCATAAATAATTGGGTCTCAGAAAGAGGTTGGCCTGATTCTCGTTCATGGAGAAAATTCTTATTGGATAAAACGTGGGTGGATTTAAATGAAAACTGTTTTGAAAATACAAACAGTTTTTAAAAGTCATACTCCAGTCACACATCAAAAAAACATTTTTTTAAATTATTCGATGCATTTTTAAAAATTTTCATCATATATTTTACTATTAATTCCATTTTTCCTTTAATTTAAATAAAATATACATTTAAATGTTTTAATCAAAATTAAAACTGGGACGATTAAAATGTAACTTGAGAAAGTGTTTTATATATTTTTATAGGTGATAAATAGTCGGGACTGGGTCATTTTTAAAGTTTTTATTTTTGCCGACGTTTCAACCTTAGCATGTGGGTCATCATTTGGGCGTGCTTCGAGTACTGAAGATGTAAGATCAAGTACGGTTGTTCAGAGTACACCTTCAGTGCTCGAAACACGCCCTGATGATGACCCACATGGTTGGGTTGAAACGTCGGCACCAATAAAAATCTTAAAAATGACTGGGTCTTGACTATTTATCACCTATGATATTTAGAAAAGTCGACTAACTTATTTCTATATATATATATATATATATATATATATATATATATATATATATATATAAGTTTCAAACTTGACCTTTGCTTCAGGTAGAATATAGTGGTTTTATCGGCTTGGGTGAGCCTCAGCAAGTCTTCATAATGTATTTCGACACGAGTTTTTCTGGACTCTGGGTGGTATCAAATGATTGCAACTGGAGCTACTACGTTTGTTGTACGTAAAATACTCTTAAATATTTTTTTTATCCATTTTTTTATATTTATTTTTCATACAGAATAAACCTTATAGCTTTGATGAACTTAATAAGCCTTCTAGATCTCTGTCCATATTGGTGATATCATACTAGACTGAAACGACAAGGAACCGCTTGACGTTTCCGATTACTTCAACACTTACTAGACAAACGCTCTAAACTTCCAATTAATTACAAAAGACTCATATACATGAATATAATAAGGTCTATTTTGACTTACGGAGTTGAGCTATGGGGCTCCACTAAATCATCGAATTCCTTTCTTATCCAATCTTTACTATCCAAAATCCTTCGTAAAATCCTTAATACTTCTTATTTTATAATGAATGTTCCATATGTTTGCGATTTGGCCCAATCCAGATATCTATCTTTCTATAATAAACTTCAGAACCATCCTAATCCTCTCGTTTCTAACCTTGCTTCCTCCTCGTTCCCTGATAACTCTCCTAGACGTCTGAAAAGAAAATGGCCTCGTGAACGCCTAATTTAGATACTTTATTAGAGTGCTACAAATGGGTAGATTCTCTACAAGCCTTGTCATGTATTTCTTTGTATCACATTTGCTGAATGTATATTAATTTGTGCAGTTGTAAATTTCATAAATAATAATAAATAAAAAAATTCGCCTCTGACTTATCCCCAACTATACCCATCATAGTATGTATCTTAATTTTTTTCTTATTTATTTATGATATTTGCAACTATATTAGAATTTAAATACATCAAGTAAATGTGTACACAGGAATATGATCACATAAAGCGCTTGTTAAGAAACTATCCACTGATCGCATTCTAATAAAAAATAAAGAATAAATTACTAAGTAAAGGTATTTATTTCACCATATTTATTTTCCTTTTTCTACATCGGCCAACTTTTGGCTTTGACGCCATTTTCAAGCCATGTATATGACTCAATTCACAATTAATTTCATGCAAAACTACATTTAACATGATATAATAGTGATGTTCAATGAGGTACAGTCAATAAGTTAATTAACATAAAATAACGATATATATAACCTCCTAACTACGCACTATCATAGAGAATAATACAATTAAGGACTGTACATATGGAGTATTATTAAATTAAGCGAGAATATTAAAATTCTCTAAGAACTGTTATCTCATTGGCCTTCTCTATATATATGCAATTTTATTTAAAGAATATTCTTATTCTATCTTCTATTTTAATTAAATTTATTTGTAAATTAGCTTATTGGCTCAACCCAATTAAGGTTATAACCTATACAATGTTGTATTTTAAGAGATTACTTGGATCACTATTATATCACGTTAAATGTAGTTTTACATGAAAATAATTGTGAATTGCGTCTTACAGATGCCTTGAAAATGGCTTCATAGCCGACGAAGAAAAAGGGAAACAAACATGATGAAATAAATAAAGCCTTTTCTTTATAATTATTACAAACAATTTTAACTAAAACAAGAAACATACATGAGAATAATATATATTTTTTTTAATTTTTAGATATGAAGAAACACAAATATGAAAAAGAAAGATCCTCTTCATACAAACCAGATAGTTTTAGAAATGGTTCTGGACGCATTACAGGAAACAACTTAAATATTGAAGGAAAATACGTTTTGGACACTCTGTGGGTGGTAATTCAAATTTTATTATTTATTAAGGCATCGCATGCGAACCTTTGGGTTTCCTAAGCCGTTATTATCATTTATAACAAATATTTATAGATAGTGTTTAATTTAATTATTAATATTAATTTTTTTTAATTAATCATTAATCTAGTTAAGAATAATTTTTAAAATTATGTAGAGATGGTTGACCGTGATATTATATGAGAAGGAGTTAGTCAGAGGATGAGGTCAAATAAATACTTAACTTTTAAAAAATAGTATTTTTAATTGTAACGCCGACGTTTCGACCCAACTTGCAGATCTTCATCTGATGAACACCTGTAAGGTGGATCGAAACGTCGGTGAAACAATTAAAAATACTATTTTTTTTTTTTTAATTTACTATTTATTTGACAGCACACCCCGACCAACTCCTTCTCATAAATTTCAAAAGCTCAGGATTTCAAATCTTTCGCCGTATTTACCTTCTAATCTGAATCGAAATACAATACAAAACGTCAAAGTGATTGTGTGTTGAAATGACGACAATATATATAAAAGAGACCTTGTTTTTTGCAATAAAATATAAAGATCAGTTGGTAGAATAAACCCTTTTATTCAATCAAGGAAGAAAACAGAGATAATACAAGCACTTATAATGATTAGAACGAATTTCCTTGGAAGAAAAAATATATCTGAGACAAATATTTCCTGAAGAACGGAAGAATATACAGTATATTTGTAAGGTACACTCAGAGCAGAAGAGAGTGTATATATAAAATTGTATATATTGATTATCTATTTTTTTTATTTTTTATTTTAAATACATAAAGTAATACCTAAATAAAGAAAACGCTATTGAACCATTATATTTACACATTATTGCTTTGTGAAAAACTATAAGTTCATAAAAAAAAATTAAATAAAATAAAAAACTAATGAATAATAAAAAAATTAAAATATTCTTCATATTTAAAAAAAATTATATTGTCTATGTTTAACTGTTGATATAACTGCCCATGGATTAGATGAAAGAAGTGATGATTGGATATCAGAAATAAAATATACTATTATTTTTTTTTTACTTTCACTTATCTATAGTTATACTACACACTATACATGTATGAAATACCATAAGCGGCACTCTTGTCGAACTAAAGATATTTCGACGCACATAATTATTAATTATAATAAAATAAATTATTAAACTATACAGTCGTAAAAGGATATGTTAGTAACAAAAACTAAGATGTGTTCTTTAGGCCACACGATAGAAGTACAAATATCTATTGATAATAACATGAAATTTAAATTATAAATAATAACTGATTATAAAGAGGATGAAATGATGAACATTTCTCTCGCTTACATTATGCAGGTTCGATTTTAACTTTCTGAGATATTTTAATCCAAATCTTCCATAAAACTCGTTATCATTTGGATTTAAACACTTTTTCCCCCTTTTCGCCTCTCCAACACGGCGTCACGTTAAGATACAATTTTGAATAATAGCTCATTACAAAGAGAATGAAATGATGAACATTGCCCTCGCTAATAATATGCAAGTCCGATGTTTAGTTTTTGAGATATTTTAATCCATGTGCAAAAACACTTCAATTAGTCGACTCCAGCTAACTTTACCAGAGCGTTACACATAGGAGATCTGACGGCTCAGTCTAATTCACTCTCTACAAAAAAAAGTGCAAAAAACTCCTAAAGTTGATTTTTTCACTTAAAAAAAAATATAAATTTAATACGTTAGACGGCTATGAAAAACATATAGCAATTTGTTGTTTTAATTAATATTTCGTACCGTCTATAATTTTTACTTGCAGTTCTCTTTGTCTGAAACTTCTTATTTCTGGAAAAAAAAGTGGTAAATAGAAGTTGTGTGATGCACGCACCGCATCAGATTTTTTATTTCATTAATGTAACCTATTTTGAGAATTTATTTTTGTATTAATTTTTTTTTTTTTTTTTTTAATGAAATTTACAACTGTATTACATCAAAAATACAACAAGTAAAAGTGACATTGACAACATGGCATGTACATCATGAAGAGAAACTACCCATTAGTAGAACTCAAATTAAAGTTCTATCTTAGAAGATCCAGAGGCCATCTTCTTTTCAGACTCCTCGGAGGGTTATCAGGGATCGAGGAGGAAGCAAGGTTTGAAACGAGAGGATTCGGATGGTTCTGCAGTTTGTTATGAAAGGATAGGTATCTGGATTGGGCCAAATCGGAAACATATGGAACATTAAGGTCTTTATAGATGATTTTATTTGTGACAAAGTAAGGAGCGTTGAGGATTTTACGAAGGATTTTGGATTGTAAGGATTGGATACGAGAGGAATTCGATGGTTTAGTGGAGCCCCAAAGCTCAATTCCGTAAGTCCAAATAGGTCTTATTATTGTCATATATATGAGTCGTTTGTAATTGATTGAAAGCTTAGAGCTTTTGTCTAGTAAGTGCTGCAGTAGTCGAAAACGTCGGGCAGTTTCTAGTCGTTTCAGTCTGGTATGGGGATTCTAAGAAAAAAAAATTAATAAAAAAAGTTCACTGTTCAATATATATCTCCAACCATTTTCAAGTTGTTACATAATTTATATTGATACCATTTTTTTTATTTTCTTTCAGGACAATTCTAACGATGCTACTGATCAACAGTTTTTGGCGGTCACGACGTTTTGTACAAATTCCTTACTTTGCATGCTGGACGCAAGTTTGGTCCCAGACGGGTCTTTTGGGCTAGGATTCCCTTCAAGTGACCTGATGATGGGCCCTCCTTTTCTTACAATGTTAGACAGAGGGCTTATAGCGAATCCTGTATTTTCGCTCTACATTAACAGGTACTATTATAATGTTTCGGATATATATTGTAGTTAATTATTATAGATTAAAGTTGATGCAATATTGGTTTCTTCAAGTTCAATGTTCTTAAGTAAAAAGAAAAAGAATAGCCAGTCTTATCCCATTTCTATTCCATTTGATCTATCTATATGATAAAAAGTTATATATACACTTTATATAATAATTGAGGAGTAATCGTGTTTAATAAAAGATTTAATTTATTATAGAATTTCATTATCATTATATAAATAGGCAAACACAAATCGGTTCAGCACCTTTTACTCCTCTATTATTCAACCGATTTTCATCCTTCTTTTTTTTTTTTTTTTTTTTGATAGATATTGACGAGCTTTAATGTTATCAATAAATAAAAATATGAAATAGTATGTAAATAAAATATAAATGGCAGTTTGTTCAAACTGGCTTATCTCCGAAAGTTCTTCACCGATTCATTTTACATTTTGATACAACGTTGCAATAATATTTAGAAGTTTTTTTGTATACGTTTCCTTGGGCCTTTCCTTTCGAAATGGCGGCCGAAAAACGTGATCCGCTTTAGACTGTAGAGCCAGTACGGCTTCAATGAAACTTGGCTAAAGTCTTCCCCTTGAAACCTTTATAATTTATGTATTTAATTTGTATTTTCCCGAAAACAAGTATACAACTTACATTTTTATGATGAATTCAGTATTTCATTTGCAAATAACTCAAAAAGTACACATTTGTTATTGATAATACCATATTTGTTTGAAAGCTTCCAGAATTCCCTACAAAATAAAAAAAAATCATCGAAATCGGACTTTTTGTTGCTGAGATATATTTTTAAACATTTAGTACTTTTTCTTTTACAAAAAAAGTGAATTGAAATTGCTAATTTAAATTCATTTTTTACTTGCTTAATCATAACATTAATTTATTGTGATAATAATACACATAAATTAAAATGAAAATTAAATATTTTTGAATGAGTCTATTTTGTATTACTTATAAATAATTTTAAATGACTTAAGCTCGATTTTTAATTTAAATTGAAATTTTGTGTGATTAATAAATGAGAATTTTTGAATCTTGATTCATTCTTAATTTATTTTTTATTTAATTATATTTTTTTCTCAAAATTTTAATGGTCGAAAAGACCACTGGAAAACACTAGTATCACTAAATGTTTCAATACCTACGAAATAAAAACAGTTTAAATACACCTCCTCTATTTCATAGTATAGATATGTACACTAGAGATGGGAAATTAGATTATTTTAACTGAATCTATTCTCAATGATTCAATCACTGTGATGAATCGACTCTTATGAACGATTCTCCAATTGATTCTTTTCATCTTCTCTTTTCCTTTTTAAAAAAAAAAAAATTATGATAAAAAAAAAATTAAAAAAGTTGTATACTATGCTCATTGTTAATACTATATAATTGTATATTACTTTTGGAAAATTGTCTGTAGCGCTTAATAAGTATGCAGTGTTTAAAGCGACCCAATGTAATTGGGCAGCACCCTTATATGATAATAAAGTGATTCTCTCTCTAAAAAACTTTTTATTGAAAAAAAAAAAAAAAAAACAGTAAGTAACATTCTCAAACCTTGTGGTTATTCAAACAAAAACATTTTTATTTTTAACTGATTGAAATTAAATGTCCTGTTTCAAATATATACAAATAAAAAGTCAAGAATCTTATAAATAGGAAGGAAATTTAAATTGGACAGAAATTTTTTTTTTAATTTTGCATATTACATATTATTTTGGTAAATGTAAATTGTAAATGATATGAAATAAAATGAAATATAATTTTATTATCCTGGGACTGATGGCCCTGTAGAACAAATTGTAAATACTTAATACATAAAACATGACGGTATGGCCATACATTAAATTAAATATTTACATAATAATAGGTAATTAAAAATAAAGTACAAGAGAGAGAAAACTGTAAATATATAGAAATAAAACAAACAGAAAAAAATATAAACAAAACAGTAATGTAAATAACCGTAGGTTATAAATTAGGAAGTGCGAAATGCTAGCGGAAGAATAGATTCGGAAAGTAAACAGAACAACCTAACAAACAATGGAATACGACTAAGAGATTTCCTAGAACAAAACTGGTGAATCGACCGATTCCTTGTGAATTGGGGAGTTGACTGACTCAACTGAATCGGTAAATCGGTCGATTTCGGCTGAATGTGTCAATTCACCGGGTTAGTTCTTGGAAATTTTCCAGCCGTATTGCATTGTTTTGTTGCATTTTGTCCCTGGGTTGTTTTGTTGGCTCCAACATTCATGCTCAAAGATTTATAAAAAAATATTTCACAATTAATTAGTTTATAATTTATAAGTGTATATATATATTGCTTTAATTATTTATTTGTTCAGGACAAATGGTTTCGGAGAGCTTATAATTGGAGGGATAAAGAAGAGTTATTACAACAGTGACTCTCTCAATTTCGTAGACGTTCATAACAAAACAAAAACTTGGACAATCGATTTTAAATCGTGAGTATGAGATCTAAAATACTTTTTTTTATAAAATAAATTTCATTGTAAAATTCAGTGTACTTCTTTAGAGATTTCTTACTTTCTATCTGGTCGCGCATACCCGGTTTTAAAATATGGAATTGATATTAATTTCTTATCAATCTTCCCAGACTGGACGGACCATATGACTTGCTTGTTCTCAATTTTCTTTCTTTATCTTATTGAAGTTAGGTTGTTTGTTTTTTGTTTTGTTTTTTTCAAAACAAATTCAGACTAATATTTAATACAATTAGTCTTCCAAGTTTGAGACGGGAAATTTAAAGAAAATAATGGGTGGAGTCAAGTCACCGATGGTCATGGATTTAGAACACAGTGCTGCAGGTCTAGACCACGACCGATTCCGAGAAGTTCCTTCTTGTGGGACGATTTGGTGAGCTAGACTTTTCTTATAATTTCCTTTATTTGAACTGAGGAGGAATTCATCATAGTTGAGTTTTTGTTGTATATTTCTTTTAATCGTTGCTCACTGCCCAATTATTGGTACTATCAGGGGTGCCCAACCCCCCCTAAGATCGATGGCGCATGAACCTTCCCTCACCCCTCCCAATATATTTTATTGCTATCCTCTTCTTAAAAACAACGCAAACAAAAGTATAATTTAAAAAATCATAGGTTATATACCATTACACATCCTACAGTTAATTTCATGCTTTCATTTGTTTTGTTTTTTATTTCAAATATTCACAACAGAGTTGAAATGGGCCCCTCTCAAAAATTCAAAAGCCCCTCAAAAATTTAGATAGCGCAATTAGCGTCATGAAACCTCCTTCTGGGCACCCCTGGATATTATCAATATCTTCTTGAAGCCTTCGGATCGCCTAAAGCATCTAGGCAGGATGGAATGAAAGGTAGATTTGGAGGTCGTCAGCTTGTAACTGATATTGTGAATGATGGATTGAATCAGGAAAATCGTTGATGTAGATGGAGAAAAGATCCCTGAGGAACACCGCGAGTTAGTAAGATGGAGCAGGAAGGAGTTTTATTAGGTATGATGACTGTTTGGGATCTTTGATACAAGAAGGAATGGAACCACATTAGAGCACTATTTGATAATGAAAAGTTTTGGATTTTGGAAAGGAGAATTGATTAACTGAATCAAATGCTTTTGAGAAATCAAAGAGCACCAGGATAGAAATTGTATTAGAAGAATTTGATACCTTTGCTAGTAAATGTCTGGTTTTTGGATGAATTATTTTTCTTTATAATTTATTCGGTATTTCTCGAATATCTGGGGGGATGGTCTGCTATCTGCCAATGTTTCTAATTCGATAATTCCTATCTTCATATTCATATCTATTGTATTATCTTCATATTATTGAAAGTGCAAATAAAAACAAACAAAAAATTATTGATAAAAAATACCTTTATTTTACAACATATATATTAAATAGTAACAAAAAATAAACAATAAATAAAAAATAAATAATGGAATAACTCACAGCTTACAAGAGATAAGAAGGGAGGTTATGTGATGTAACATTAGATAACAAGGAAGGTTTTTTCCTGTCCAGCTATTTAAGAAGTACCATTTATTTAATTTAATTGTGATTTTTAATTGAAAAAATATACAAGGTCAATGGGTAAAAGATCTGTTTGCATCCGTTCATACAATATTAAATGCTGGAAAAAATAAATATAATCATAAAAAAAAATCATACTATTGATAAATAACAAAAAAAAGAATAATGACTAAAATAAGTGAAATGATATTTACATCACTAACAAAAGTATATAGAGAAATAAGTTAATACAAGAAAAATAAATAAACAACAAATAAAGAAAGTTAAAAGTAAAATAAAATAAATCATCTTGAACACATAACTATATGCAATATTTATATTCTACTATGGAACTGAGCTCTTTCTCTCGCTTGTACAAGACAACATAAAACTCAGAGAGATCTCTATACTTCTTCCCCAGCTGCATCACTGGTATCAGAAGCCAACAGTGACTAAATAATGACATTAAAACCAGATATGATCAGGACTTAAGACAAAAATCTTGAGGTTACTCTTTTTTCAACATTCAGAATGGTTACAGGGTTATAGAATGGTTGTATGGGGTATAGGATTCATGGTAAAGAAAAGATTCTGGCATAAGTTTGAGAATTAGGATGTAATCTTATGGGATGTTGAAATAATGATGTAAGATCTTGTTTGTACAATAATATAAATTGAATATTATTTGAATGGCTTTAGACTAAAATTATTGGATACAATAAAAAAAGTCAGCTTTCCATTTAGTTTAAGAGCGTTTGTCCGAATAGGTTTTCATTTTTTAGGTTAAAAGTGAAGTGTTCTGTTGAGTGGACTGTATACCTAACTGAATCCTCAGTCAACCTCCTGTCTTTTAACTCTATTAAATGCATTAAATGTTTTTCTTTTGTGCAGAAGGAAGCAAATATACCGAATTGTTTCTTTTTCAACTGTGATACAGAATTAAAATAATGGTGGACCGGATCTGGTTCAGAGGGTGAAAGTTATATATTTAAATTTAATTTGAATAATTAACCAATTAATTGTGATTTGTTTAAAATTCATATTTAATATTTTTGTGCAGAGTAACACTGGATGAACAAGAACTATGCCATCATAAATGCACAGTTGTTATAGATACCGGCACTTCCTTAATAGCAGCTCCTCTGGATGTGTTAAAGAGAATCTATGAAATCCTTAAAATAAAAGTATCAAATCCTGAACGTGTTGTTGCAGTAAGTAATTATTATAAAGTAAAACAGTTATTAATAAAAATAAGTAAAGGTAGGTAAAAGTTCAGAAATACTGAATAATTATACAAACATATAGCATTGAGCAGGGCACTAAAATTTGACTTCCCTAACAATTGAAGTTTCAACTTATTCATTATTAATATTAATTGATTTTAATAAATATTCCATTTATATTTTCTCTAGATCCCCTGTGAAAATATTGTATCTTTGCCATCTTTAAGTTTTCATATAAATGAGAACGTCTACACTATATCAGGAAAAGATTATACGATCAAGGTAATTTTATTACAGTTTTGATTAACTAGTTCTAATTAATGTTTTATTTTTAAAATTTGTTACCCTATCAGAGAGTAGTATTAATAGTATGTTCTCCTGAATTAATCAATCATCATTAATTTTTATTTATTACATGGAAAAACATTAATTATTTTTTTTAGTTAATATCATTGTTCTCCAAATACTAAGAAATTCATATTTATGAATAAAAAGAGAAACAACAGGTTATTATTTCTTATTTTCTATGCAGGTTAGTGTCAACATGATACTTCCATATTTTTATATTAAAATTTAAATTTATTTCTAGCTAACAGATAGATGTGTGCTCGGTTTTATGGAAAATAGAAATTCTCATAGTTGGGTACTTGGTTATCTATTCTTGAAAAACTTCTATACAATTTTCAACTATGGAACAAGACAAATAGGACTTGCCAACATGAAATAAAACAGGTAATTATAAAACCTCTAATAATATATTTCCTTAGGTTATTTTATTTTTGTATTAGGTTATTTTATTTTTTTATTGTATATAGTTTTTATTTTGTTATTATTTTACTTTTGTTAATTTTATTTCTTTTTTGTATATACGGTGTGAATGTGTTCATTTATCAATATAATTATTTTCCCTGTGACAGAATATTATATGTCTAAATAAATAAATAAAATAAATAATATATTTAAACCAGGGGTGCCAATCTTCTCAATGAGTGCCACAACCAAGAGTTCTTCAAAGTGAGCTATACCAAACTGAATCGTCCTCCTTCCTAAATTCTGCCACCTTCATAATTATTAAATCTAAATAGTATAGGCGCTTGTTATCAAACTATTTTTTTTTTCCCTTCTTTGTAAATATGACCACATAATAAAAACAGTGAAGAATTAATATCTAAACAATAAAATAATGACAAGATACTATATATTATACAATGTACTAGGATAGTAATTATGTTGTCTATATTAAATATACCATTTATTTCATCCCACAAAAAACTATGATTTAAAAAAAATAAAGTGAAGAACAAAAACTTAAAACCTACAGGCTGGTCACTGCCAATTCCAAACCCACATTAAGCCACATTTTTGAATGGATCATTTTGGTTGGGTATCACTGATGTGTATAATAATTGTTGTACAATCTCATCTTGTATGAGAATTTTTTTTTATACTTATTCTAAGATTAAAATAAAGGATTCATTTATCTTCTGTTGACTAATTTTTTTTTTTTTTTTTTTTGTAATTTGAATTCATTTCCAATGTCAGCCTGGTCAAACCATCTCATTGAATAATCATATCAAAGAAACGGTACTTTTCCCAATTACTGAATACTGAATTCTTCTGAGTGTGTTGTGGTATACAAATTTTTTACTACTAAGTAAAGCTAAAATTTGAAGTTTTTTGTAATTATTTTCCCATGGTAGTTTTAAGATAGAAAAAGCTGTGCACTACAGTGAGTTTTCAAAGTATTTTTTTCGTTATCATCACTCCCAAAATTCAACCTATGCATCCATTAAAATCTTTATTTAAAAAAAAAGTAGTTAGGGAAATTAATGTCACAATATATATTTTAATTTAATATGCAACAGCCATGCTACAAACACATGTTAAATTAATGTGTATTTCTTCATTGTGCACTGTTTTTTTTATTTTTATGGTTCTGAAAATTTGGTTATATTTGCAAATAGTTGTCAATCTGTAACAAGATATGATGAAACAAAAAAAGACCTGTGGGATGTCATACAAATCCAAAAAGGTTTGTCATTATCCTGTTTTTTTTTTCACAAAATATAAGAAATTGAAATATAATAAGGACATGTATACAAGATTTTCTATATTTGTTTATATTTAAAACTGACTTAAATATATCAGATAACAGACTTCAATCATTAACTACATAATTTTATTCAAATCTACCAATTTTAAAATATTCAATCTAAATTTAAAATATTAATGATAATAATTTAAGTAAGATTATTAAGTGATTTATTTAAGTTTAATTTATTTTTTAAGATTGCTGAAGCAGAGGAGCAGTTGTTTGAAATTGCGCGATTGGTTGGAGTGGATATCGAAGAAAGCACATTGAGGTTGCTCATTCTCCTTTTAGAAGAAGGGTTTACACCCGAATCTGTTTTTACAATGTATCATGACTCTATCAAATAAACATCAACATGTAGCAATAATAAAAATGTATACGAAATCCATCAATGTATTGGACAAAGTGACTATAGAGTACATTAAGTATTGCGTTATAGAATAACATACTAAATATAATTGTAACACAAAAACATGTTATATCTAAAGCTTGCCCAAACAATTGATATGACCACAATGTATAAAACATATATACATATTTTGTTTTCATTTTTCTAATAAATGTTTTGCAGCCTCCCTTAATTCTGTGAATCAAAGGCAATTGCTTTCCAGTTTAAGCAGCTCTGCCGTATATTTGTTGATTTAATCATATAACACATGCGAATCTACTTTCTGGATGAAACCCCTCTCCAAAATGTTAAAATATAATCAAAAAATGATTTCCAAAAGTATTAGATTGACATATAAGTACTTTCGGTTTTTCTGTTTATTTTTATGTCACTTCTTATCTAATGAATTATCCGATATACACTCTATCAATCATCTGATATTCTTATCTGATGAATCCATCCTAAGTTGGATTGTTTATTCTGTTTTTAATACATCAGCAACTATATCTGTTAACTCTTGTTGAAAATAAATTAGTATTATGTTTGCTATTGCACTGTGAATATGGAAGAAAATACCATTCATTATCGGTATATTTTGTTATATTATTTTAAAAAAGATAACCGTGCTGCAGAAATTCATAGAAAAATTTGCATTGTTCATGGGGATGAAAATTGGTTTGCCAAATTTCATTCAGGAAATTTTTACAACAATGATGCCCAACGGTCTGGTCGCCCATGTGAAATTGAAACGAGCAATGTTAAGGCTATTATTGATCAAAATCCCACACAATCAGTGCGAGAGATTGCTATGGCCCTAAATGTGTCGAACACAAGTGTAGAAAACCATTTGCACAACCTTGGCTATGTTTCCAGGGTTAATGTCTGGATCCCTCACTCTCTAATCGAAGTCAACTTGGCAACAAACATTTCTGTTTGTGAATCACTACGGAAATGGCAACAAAACGACCCATTTTCGAAGAGCCTGGTAACAGGAGATGAAAAATGGATATTTTATGATTATATTGTCCTTAGAAAATCTTGGGGATCTAGTAGTGAGGCTCCTAGAAGAATGACAAAACACGGATTGCATCCAAAGAAGATAATGTTTTCCACATGGTGAAATTTCAAGGGTGTTATCTTCTAGAGTTATTGCCATCAGGCCAAACAATTGATTTAACTCTATACTGTTCACAATTAACAAAATTGGATGAATCAATTAAAAATAAATGCCCAGAACTGACAAATCGTAAGGGTGTTGTGTTCCACCAAGACAACGCTAGGCCCCACACCTCATTGGTCATATGCAATAAATTGTTGAGCCTTGGATGGGACCTCTTTCCCACATCCTTCCTTTTCACCAGAGCCAGCTCCAAGTGACTTTCATCTATTTTCGGGTCTCTGCAGAACTCTATGAATGGAAAGAAATTCCAAAAGGAAGAGGACATCAAAAACCACTTGGATCAGTTTTTTAACAATAAACTCCAGAAATTCTATGAACATGGCATTATAAATTAGTGGGAAGATGGGAAAAAGTCATTAAATAATGGCCAATATATTGTTGATTCAAATAAATTTTATGTCTATAGTACATTGAGTTTTATTTAAACCCGAAAAAAACCGAAAGGACTTGTTTTTCAACCCAATATTATTGTTCGTGTGATTAATTAAATAAATAGATAAAATAGGAATTTAAGAATCACTTAACCACCATTTCATATAAGTAGTTAGTTTCTTTCTTTGAAAGTAAGTTTTCGGACTGAAGCCCCTCAAAATTAAACCCTTGATCCGCTAGTTCCTCTAATTATTGTTTTCAGAATTATACATTCTTTATAGGTGAGTATAAAAAAGTTTTGTTTTAAGAAAAAGATTGTGAGCGACTAAATATGAATGATAGTGAGTCATTTATAATTTTTTATCTTCCTTTTCTTCGCCTTATAGGCTATACGGGTTTTCCCGTGTTGGGGAAGAGGGTGGGGGATTAACTTCACATTTAAGAAACCTTCGGCACTGGCACGCGAATTCGTAATTATTTTATTATCTTATAAAATATAGAACAGTTTATCCGATTGCCAGGCAATGCACGTATTACCCCTTACGCGTTACCCCTTTCGACAACCCTGCCCTTGAATCATTTATAGCTGAAGATATGATGCAAATGTTGAGTACCATTTAGAAGATAGAATTTTGAAACATAGTTCTGTTCGAAATGGATATATGGATCCGTCTCATGGACGATTGCCACAAAGGAAGAGGAAAAGAGGACTTTTGATAATACTGCCCGATTCCAGTCCTGTTGTTCTCAACAAAACAATTCGGCAGAATGCACAAAAAAAAAAAAATAACCCTGTACAACACAGAAACAAAAAGATTAAAATGGAATGGCTATTTACAAAGTATGTCAGAGGAGCAATTGCCAAAATCAATCTTTCAGTATCAACCGATAGCAAGGGGAAAAACATAGGCAAAGATGGTTGCAGGAAACAGTAAATTATTATGTGGAGAAAGGTGGCCACCAGAGGTCTTCTAGACAGACTTGCAAGATCGAATGAAGTGGCTGGAACTTTTAGCACGATAAACGACTAATTTTTTTTGTTATATTAAAAAATAAATAAATCATAGTTTTTTGTTACATAAATCATATAGGTTTAAATATATATATATATATATATATATATATATATATATATATATATATATATTGGGTGACCTTAGAGTCAAGCTATTACAAGTAATCCAGAAAAGATGGTAGGAGAAATCAACACAAGTCTTAAATTACGGATCAATGCTCAATCCAGAAGGCCTTCATGTATGAGCGTAGTAATAACAGAGTCATGTCTTTCATTCCTGTTTCTTACAAGATAATGGCAAACAACTCCAACTGTATCAAGAAAATATAACCATCAGACATGATTCAGAAGTGGTTACAAGAACAAATCTAATGTAAAAAAACAGAAAGTAGCTCAGATTTTACATCTTTTCTTTTTCTATTTCAAAACAGCCTATGACTCCGACGGTAGATACCGTCTTCGGAAGATGACATAGCTGAGAGTTACTGGGAAATTGGTGATTGAAGTACTCTTCTTCGTAAATAAACATTGAATCCTGATTAGAACTATCTGAAGCATTCAATGTTCGATCTGGTTTGCAAGAAGATAGATCTTGGTCAATGCTATTGAACTTAACGCTAGAGAATGTGATAACGACATCCCGTGAAAATTAGAGGGTTTACTTTTTACTGATTTTGGTATTATGTTTATTTATGTATTGCTGATTTATGAACTAATTTTAGTGAATTAATTTATGTACTGAGGGGTTCGCCGTTAAAAAGGAGGGTTATGAAGGAATCATTAAATCCTAGTATATACAGATGATATAGCTGTAATTGAAAGAAATGAAGAGAATATTGACAGACTAACTTAGAGTCTCGTAAGAGAAGCAAACCGTACAGGTAAATTAAGTAAAAAAAAAAAGTAGTACATGTTACTAAGGTATATGTAGGATGAGGACCAATAAATAACTTCTAACGGAGACCTGTCAATAAATATCTCATGATATAAAAGTAAAGAGAGGTTAAGTTGTGCGAGACATTTAGCTCTAAGCCAACTATCAGAAGCCACAAAACAACAATGAATGACTTATCAGTTGGGAATAAACCACGTGGAAGGCGAAAAAATTAAATGGATAAATAGAATCTACAAAGCTGCTGCAGATCTGCATGCAGCAAAGTGGATAGCAAAAGCCCTACATAGGCAGAGGTGAAGAAAGCCATTTCAAGCACCCAAAGTTATAAAAAGCAAGAGAAAAAGATAATGTCTATTTAAATAATTGTGACTACAAAAATTAATGAGCTTAATTTTCTACAAAATTTAATTATAAAGATATCAAATTTAAATGAACACTAAACAACTATCATATGTTATTATATTGTTTGATTAAGTTGTATTCAAACTTTTTTTTTTTATTTAAGCGGATTATTGTTCTATCAGTAACTGATATTTTTAAAATAATTTATTTTGTTCAACTTTATCCAGTAATATGCCGCGAACGGGTCCTAAGATTCTAGTGACCGAGCCCGAAGATGATACCGAAGAGCGAATGAGCATCATCAGAACTTCCAGGCAGCTGATGGTGCCAGAATTAAGGGCTTCCGTTCGAGAGCGCGTATCCAATCTCCGACCAGGTGGTCTTCCACTTCCTGGTAAGACAACTCAAGGTTTCAGAGGTAGCCGTAGCTCTTCTTCGAGGGAATCGGCCAGGCCGCAGTCATTCAGGACGGTTCGCAACTTCTGGAGGCGCCTCGAAGGAGCCGAAGACACTCCTCCTCCTCCTCCTCGCAGATTCGGACCTTTAAAGAAGCCAATGAGAGCTGAAGAGCCCGATAAACCAAAGACAGGTGGTTGGAAAATGCCAGTACTAAGAAAAGTTTCAAATGCAAGAGAAAGTGCAAGGAGAATATCAATAAAAAGACCATCGTTGAAATCCAACAATGAAAGTAGAAAATCTGTAAGCACAGAAGTAATAAAAAGACCTTCGATAAGCAGTCAATCTAAGAGAGCGTCATTATTTAATGAAGAAATTAAGAGACAATCAATAAAATCTACGAAAAGACCAAGTGTAAAGAGCTTAAGCAGTAGAAAGGGTTCAGGGGTAAGCCAATATATCGATAAACTCCCTAACATTCCGAAACGAGCCTCCAAAGCTGAATCTATGAACTCAAAACGACCGAGTCTTTTGCCAGTACCGATCGATTACGACCCCAGTAGACGAGCTTCCAGGCTCAGTAAGCAGGTTAGTAGGAACTATATAGTGTTAAATTAGTAGAAAATTATCTATAGCAAGTGAATTAAAAACTAAACTTTATTTTCTATTTTTTTTATTCCACTCACCCATGCCACTATCTCAATACGAGTAAAAACTGTGCCTGTGTTTGGTCAGAACTTTTTTTTTTTCGTCCTCCCCTTCCTCGACTTTAAGGCTATACGGGGTATTCCCCGGCCAGGGGATGTGGGCGAGGATTAAGATTAAGAGCCGTACCGAGACGCGAACTCGTGACTATTTTAAATCCATTGTATCATAGATCAGGTTGCCGGGCAACGTTGGTGCTGTGCACACACGTTAGCCCGTTCGGCCCACTGTTTGGTCAGAACTGTTTCAACTAAAGGATCCCATTGATTATTGAAGAAAAATTAACAAGATTGTGAAACTATTACTCCTCTTCTCCCCCTCTCCCTCCACCTCCAGCCCTGACTACATACATGTGGGTATTCACAATTTTTATTAAAATGATTTAGAGTTTATTAAAGAGATCTAGTAAGGAGTTAAGGTAAATAAAATCTCATTAAATACAAATTTTATTACTTTACTTCCAATGGCAATACAACTCGTTGAGAGCCTTAACCTCTTCAACTTTGATTACAGTTATTCGTTGTTTTTTTAAAACTAAATTGTGTAAATATTGAAATAAAATCTTTATTCCTAATTATATATTTACTACAATAAATACAATATGAAAAATAAATATCTCATTCCTCTATCTGTATAAATTGCAATTTCTTATAATCATAGAATAAAATATTGCAACCAAGAAGTAATATTCAAAATTATTGATATGCATTATATCAATGGTGGTCATTATATCTACTACACTTGCAGTTGGCTAAATATCCTACTATACAAAGGAACTTAGCTAACATGTACCATTAACCGCTGCCTATCCAAAAAATACAAATAAACGCCTCTCGAAAACTGATGTTGGGTTTGATTCCTGAATGAGTCCTGATTTTTGACTTTGCAAGCTCTGTGACTGCGTAACAAATTTGGCTGTCCGACAAGCTTCATAACATTTAGTCTTCTCTGAAAAATATACCTCCGTGTCCTTAACCTGTTAGTAGCTTTTACTCAGGAATGGCTAAGTCCATGAACTGCGTCACACACATCCTTTTGGCGCTGTTTGCGTAAATAGATCCTTGCTAGTGATGTAGTGAGAATAAAATTCGAAAGCTATAATAGCATCTATTAGCGACAACGAGTTTTTGCGTCACCTATCGGTTCATGTCATTATCCGCTGTTACTGCTGTTCCTAAATATTTGGAGCTTTGAAGTTTTTCAACCAACTTGGACGGTTGCACCAGTTTGACGGTTGTCAGTTGTCATATACTTGTTCTTTTCCTCGTTGATTTCAAGCAAGCTTCATTCTTATCGTTTTTCCAGACTACTCAAGTTCTTTCTATGTTATTTTCTTCAGCATGTACTAGTTTTTGCACGTGTCTATCAAGAGTGCGATTAAAAGCTTCTAAGCATGTTGGGTCTTGGCACTGTACCTGTTACTCTTTTAGTACTCACTTTTCTTTCTTGCAGTTGATATATGTTGAGATATGTTTTAATACTATTAATCAATAAACATTTGCCAAGTCCAGCAATCCAGCCTCTGCATGATGAAACCAATGATAACGGAACGGATTAAGATTGACCAACTTGTTTGCATCTCTAGGATTGATTGTTGTTATCACACTATCCAATTCAAAACAAATTATAAGAATGCATGGATCTCTCCCGATGGCAGTACTGCAGATCTGATTATCTCTAGGCATAAAAGTAATCTCCTTAACGTTAAAACTTGGCTAAAAAACGTTAAAAAGTTTAAACTATTGGCGCCTCTAAAAGTTTTAACGTTAAGGAGATTACTTTTATGCCTAGAGATAATCAGATCTGCAGTACTGCCATCGGGAGAGATCCATGCATCCTTATAATTTGTTTTGACTTGGATAGTGTGATAACCACAATCAATCCTAGAGATGCAACAAGTTGGTCAATCTTTAGTATTATTTTTCCAAAATAGCCTACTAAAGATATATATTATCTTTTTGGTGACTACAATCTATTTTAATAGTCAGTGAAGACGAAAGCATCGGGTAGCTTCACAGTACCGTCGCCCATGATCGACTTCGACAACAGACGAGGCTCCAATCTCAGTAAGCAGGTTAGTAAAAACAATATACATGTTTAGTAAATCAGTACAACTTTGTCTAGTAAGTAGAGAACTATACTTGTGTTTGGTCAGAAGGAACTATTTTAATTAAAGTAACTGCTCTAATTTGTAATATCAGTTGATCTGCAAGAATAATGTTACGTAATACAAAGGGAATGATAAATAGATAGTTTATTTTATTTGTCTAAGGAAATTCCTGTACAAATAAATATAATGGTAAAATTAACAATGTTAGATCTTGAGTGTAGTACTGCATTCAAACATAACATTAACAATGTCCACAGCATTAAATATGACTAATATAATAACAGATTAGTAAACGATAAATATATATATATATATATATATATAACAATTAGTAAAACATTTTTTTATTTTATTTTATTTTTTTTAATATTCGAGAGGTATAAGACAAATGACAATATAAATAAGAATTAATATATATTATATGATTAACTTTACCACTTAACAGTTCAATGAACAGCCCTGTATGAAATAATACAGTTGGTTTATTTTTTTTGTAGTGTCTATTTTCAGTATCTCCTCCACACTAGCATCTTTTCTGGATTCAGTGATAAATGCCTTCAAGTACTTATTTTTCGGCTCGTTGAACTTGATACATTGGATCAGAAAATGAGTTACCGGGTCAGTTACAAGGCAGTTGCATGCACCTCACACCTCATTGGATTTAATAGTCGAAGTAGCATCTTTTAAGTATATTTTCATAAAATCCTTATTTGCTACTCTGAGACGACTAACGGCTCTTAATTTTTTTAAATTCAGAGCCCTGAACTAAAGATAATAAGGTTTGGTAACATTAAAGGAGCAGATTTTTCTATATCTTGGGTTTGATTTAGAGTTTAACACTCTGTCGATGTCCTTGGATGCGTGATGGTTTCTTATTTTTTCCATGATTTCATCTTTGAACCTCATCAGACCTTGAGAGAAAACACAAGAAAACAGCCCCTGACATCCGAGTTCCGCCACAATCATCTTTACTTGGGTAACCCAGTTATAAGTTGGATCAGGTTTTCCAATGGATGAGTCTAGAGCTCTAAGCCTATTAAAGCATTGTCTAGGTAGTCTTTCATCACTCATTAAGCTTAGCTTTGTCCAATAGTTGATCACTTTTTTCAACACTTCAAAACTTAATGGAGATATCTCACTTTCAAGGCGAGCCACATAGTTCGGTGTATTTCTTGGCCAATGGAGCAATGATTTGATAAATCGAACTTGCGTCTTTTCCAAAACCTCCAGGTATCTCGTCCCCCAGATCTCTGCAGCATAGAGCATTCTTGACGAGACCATCAAGTCAAAGAGGCTGGTTTTTGTCTCCCAAGAGTCGCTTTTTCCATTTCTTAGGATTGCCATCACTTTGGTCGCTGCAACAGATGGTCTATGTAAGAAATGCTCCGCGGCTCTCTCAAATTTTCCAGAAGAAGAAAAGGGTACACCCAGATATGTGTAGCTTCTGGTATACTCCAAACTTGTGTCTCGCCAAGCCAAAGTCTTAAGTTTCCTCATCCTTGGAGATTTATGGAACACCAACACCTTAGACTTAGATGGATTTAGGGTCAAAGATTTGCTTTTACAGTATTCGCTCAGTATATTGATGTTTCTTTGTGCACCATGCCACGAATTACTGAGGAGCATAATATCATCCGCTAACAGAAGCATAACTACTTCATGGTTGTGGTCTATACTAATACCAACAACTCCTCGGTCACGGAAGTACTCAACTATATCCGACACAAACAGGATAAACAATGCAGGACTAAGGCTGTCCCCCTGAAGCAGGCCCAGACTGATACAAATCTCTTCTGACAGCTCGTGTTTCAACTTTATCCGCATCGATGAAGCATCATATAGTTTCTTGAGAAGCCTAATTAGTTTTCCTCCCATTCCAAGAGAAAAGAGCCTTTCCCACAACAAATGTTGGTTGATAGAGTCGAAGGCCTTCCTAAGGTCGACAAACACTGCGTAAACATAGCTGCCCTTTGACCTCAAATTAATGTTGACCACTGACATCAATGTGAATAGGTGATCAATGCATCCCCTGCCCGTTCTAAAATCAGCCTGTTCCTCGGGTATTAATTTTTCTAATTCAGCCCATTTCATGATTCTGTTCCTTAGAATGCTAGTGAATAACTTTGCTAGAGTATTAAGTAAGGATATGCCTCTGTAGTTGTTCGGATCCTTTTTATCACCTTTCTTATACAGAAGATGCAATTTAGATTCTGTCCACATTCCTGGAATTTATTCAGAATTCAATACGTTATTAAATAAATTTAATATGTAGTGCTCCCAAGAGGGGTTGAGACATTTAAGAACTTCATAAGTTATATTATCAGGTCCTGGAGATTTATGTTTTTTACAGGTACCTATGCTTTGTTGCAGTTCTTCCAATGATATATTGATATCCAGGAGTGGATGAGTTACGGAGAAAAAGTATGTTTCATGTATCGTTTTTTGGCCGTATAGATTCGTGTAATATTGAAACCAATCGTTCAGACTTATTTCGTTATTTTGATTGTGAAATGGTCTCAATATATTCACCGTCTTCCAAAACTCTCCACTGTTTTTTACAGTTCTCAAATTTGTAATTGCTGATGCTCTAAACTCCATTTTTTTCCTTTTTATTAGTTTTCTATATTCATCTCGGGCTTGAAGGTAGTCTCTGATAAATCCTGTCAATAAACTGTTCTTTTGCATTATTCTTTGCAACTTCTTGAGATTTCGTTTACCTCTCCTGCATTCCTGATCAAACCATCTGTGCTTAGGTTGCGAAGTGTTATTCGCGATCATCTTCCTCGTAAATATCAAAGCTGACTCCAACAAGTTCTCCTGCATTGCCTGTTTAAAGTTATCATACAGCTGGTTCACATCTTCAGAATAGAAATAAATTTTTTCAGAGTTGGAAATATTTTCACAAAATAAATTAATTTGTCTTCATCCCACGGTGAATAGTTGGTAACTAAGTATTCTATTGGCGAAGCTATTCTGTTCATAGGAGGATTTTGTGCTCTAATGGTCTTCAAGGAGGTAATACAAGCCATGTGATCCAAAAGCCCTGATATGCTAACGACTTCCATGTCTATAAATCTGTCCAGACAATTTTCATTTATACATACCAGATCGATCACCGATCTCCCCCTTGGTTGTAACGAAAGTATATTTTCCTGGTCTATCCGAAACACTACGACCATTGCATATTATCATCCCCAAATACTCCAGAGTTTCTACCAGAATTTTTCCTCGCCGGTTCACATGTTTGTGATATGACTTTTTTTGTAAAATCGTGAGCCCACCAAAAATTCTTTCTCTAAGTCATTTAAACTTCCCACGTGTCCATTAAAATCACCGGTTAAGATAATTCGGCTATGTGGATAGTTAGACATTATGCGAGTCATGACACTATGAAGCTCGTCCATGCTAGAAACAATATCATTATTTGGAGGGAGATAGATATTTTCCAATGTTAAAAACGTGTTATTTAATTTTAAATTCAAAAAAATCCAAAAGCGTTTGATTTCCAAGACGGTAACTCCGTGAGCTATGCTGTTATGAATCAGTATTGCCAACTCAAGTGTCTGCATAAAACGCACCCCTTGTTGGATTTCCGCTATGATCCTCCAAAGGGAAATAATGGCTACCCGGCTATGGTAGACTTTAGTATTATTTTTCCAAAATAGCCTACAAAGATATATATTACCTTTTTGGTGACTAGAACCTATTTTAATAGTCTGTGAAGACGAAAGCATCGGGTAGCTTCACAGTACCGTCGCCCATGATCGACTTCGACAACAGACGAGGCTCCAATCTCAGTAAGCAGGTTAGTAAAAACAATATACATGTTTGGTAAATCAGTACAACTTTGTCTAGTAAGTAGAGAACTATACCTGTGTTTGGTCAGAAGGAACTATTTTGATTAAAGTAACTACTCTTATTCGTAATACCAGATGATCTGCAAGAATAACTGTTACGTAATACAAAGGGAATGTTTTATCTGAAAAGATGGTTTTGATAAATAATTACAATAGAAATATGTGACTTAGTGGTTAGACTTGAGAGGGAATATTTCCCACAAGGTAGGGAATTTTATCAATACATCCACTCCCTATTTGGAAACCATACTACACTGTCCACAGCGATTTGACGATCAAGTGTTCATGGACTCATAGAATGCTATAATCCGCAGCGATACAGACAAAGGAATCGCAGAACGCCGAGATATATCACGTTCTGCGTGCGAAAGCCTTCACTGTTTGTATAATGTACAAAATAACAGAACTGAAATAGATAACATTTGAACAAACACAGAATTACAAGCAGTGCTGTATTGAATGTCACTCCCTCCACCAAACCGAGATTACTCGGTTGAATTGGACGTTATACTTCAATTAGTATTATTATGATTAGAGAGATCCCAAACCTGAGCCACGTTATTTTGAGTATTACTGTCATCTCGTATTATCCGGATAAATTATATGAGATTTAGTTATTATTTTCAAACGATTGGTAGGAGCATTTCGAATAAATATTACTGACTTGCCCAAATTTAAAATAAATGAACAAAGAGTGAGTTACTTGCACTAACGCATTCAGGATTTAATTTTTTTGGGGGGTCTTCACCCGAAATATATTTTTTCTATATATATTACGATAATTACTTCGGAAGAAAGAAAAAAAGTAACTACCTATACGAAATGGGGTTTAAGTGATTTTTTAAGTCCTATTAAATGTAATTAGACGAACAATAATACTTTGAGAGATAATTTTTTTCATAGAATATAGTTATATTTTACCATTTTGGGAGGGCTTCAGCCCGAAAGTCTTCCCCCCTGTAGATCTGCCTGTGGTTATGAGTGACTATTCGGTTGCAGTTTAATAAGCCATGTTGCAGAATTGACGCCTCCCAATAATTCCATTATTAAAGTAGGAATAGAAAGTGTTCTTTCATGCTTTGTTGTCTAAAATTAGCAACAGCACAGATATAGATTATATATTTTAATACACCTCAGTAATTTGCAATTACTAACATTAGATAATTAAAAAATAAACGAAAAGTTGAGACTGAAGATTGATTACCCGGTCAATACTCAATCTCGAAAATGACTGTCGATCATTCATCAGATTACAACTTAATTACTGATGGTATTGATTAGCGAGCGATGGCAATTAATTACCATAGCAAGTCTACCTCTCGTTGTCGTGATGGAAGGGATGGTCGAGCACGTTAGGGCGAGGTTTCTAAAGTGCCCGATTCGAAACGTCGTCCGTTGATTTTCATCTGAGCGCTAGTGGATCCAGGATTTAATTTTTGGGGAGGGGGGCTTCAGCCCGAAAACTTTTTTAATATATATATAACAATAATTAATTTGAAAAAAAATGTAAAGAAATTAACTACCTATATGAAGTGGTTCTTGAAGTCCTATTAAATGTAATTACATGATCAAAAATACTTTAATAGATAGTTTTTAATATTTTTTTTCTTTAAAATATGGTTATGATTTACCATTTTGGAAAGGGGGGCTTCAGCCCGAAAGCTTTTTTAATATATATATATATATATATATATATATATATATATATATATATATATATATATATATATATATATATATATATGAACAGCCTTATGTATTCCTTATTATTCATATAACACCAGCCAAGGTTATTTACAAAATCTCTCCCATTGGGATTCCCCAATCGTCTGAATATGCTTCCCTGAAATTACAAAAAAATTACTTTCACATACTTATTTTTTCCTTTTTATAAATATTTGTTTATTTTTTATTCTAGTAAATTATGTATTTTTTTGCATTGAAAACCAAAACTACATCATATTTTTTACTATTATAATTATTTTCAGAGAACAAGTTTTTCACCAAGCGAGAGAAGAAGTGTAAATCTATCACCCAGAGGATCTTATCTCGAGCAAATAGAAGAAGAAGGAAATAGAATAGCTAAAGGAGAGGTTCTTGATGAAGCAATGGAAGAAGAGGAAGAAGTAGCAACTGAAATAAAGGTTAGACCAAAAAAAATTTCTGTTGCAGTTGCTTTACTTCTAACCACTGTTTAGGGGTTCTTCCAACATGTCCTTCTGTTTGAGGATCTTTTTCCAGGTTTTTCAGTGAAGAGATTTTGAATTATATCTGAATATTCTATGAATTACCTTTAATATTGGCTCATATAAAACATGTTTTTGGTCTTGTATTTTCTTCAAGACAATTTTCCTTTGTGTTTTTTTATTCCAAGCCTTAGATAAAAATTACTCTATAGATCATAGACAACTTTCCATTTTACTTTCCTTATCCAAGGTGGATCCTTAATGCTGCTGGCTTTATACACAGGAATATCCGATTGTTTTTTATTTATTTTTTCTTCTTCTAGAATAAATTTTAATTTTTCATGAAAATTATTTCTAGCACTTATCACGTCTTTCTTATTCATAAAGCAGAGGACATCATCTACACATTTAAAACATATTGTAAATTAAGTTTTTTTTTTCTCCAAATATTAATAATCTATTCATAATAATAATAGTAAGGCTTATTGACGAAATCCCCCTCAACTGTCCGAATATGTTTCTCTGAAATAAGAAAACATTACTTCCACATAACACTACCTGAAGATACTCTCTATAAATATTTCTTTATCTTTATTTTAGTAAATTGTTATATTTATTTGCATTAAAACCAAAACTACACCATGTTTTTTTTTTTATATTTATGATTATTTTTCAGAGACCGAGCGTTTCAGTAAGCGAGAGAAGAGCTTCAAAGCAATCAGCTAGAGGATCTTATCTCGAACAATTAGAAGAACGAAGAGAGGCAGAAAAGGGAATGGACGGAGAGGCAGTAGACGAAGAGGAAGAAGTGGTTCTTGACGAAGAAATGGTAGAAGAGGAAGAAGAGTACGAACCCTCCGCAAAGTTTAGATCAAGCCAAAGATTATCTCTTTCACCACCAACCGCTGGTTTGAGGCCATCTTCTCTTTGGGGACATCTACCACGGTTTTTTAGTGAAGAGGTTTGTACATATATATATATATATATATATATATATATATATATATATATATGTGTGTGTGTGTGTGTGTGTGTGTGTGTGTATGTATGTGTCCTATCAGGTCAGTTTGTCTAGAATTTCGTTTCTCAACAAATCTATTAGAATACAGCCTTTGATTATATGACTAAATATATGATTGTTAAAAATGTAAAAAGAAGAGGTAATAACATATATGTGTGTGTGTGTGTGTGTGTGTGTGTGTGTGTGTGTGTGAGTGTGAGTGTGAGTGTGTGTAGATTAAATATGTTTCATGTTAATACTAAATATTTTTATAAAGGAAGGAGATGGTCCGGAGTGGCGGTCATAAATAGGCTAAGTAGTGGTAAAACTACTTTTATTAAAAGCCAACGTTTCGACCCGCCTTTGCAGGTCTTCTTCAGGGAGGTGTGTTGAGCTAGGAGTTTCACTTAAAACTCAAGAACTCGAATTCGAAAATAGGTCGAAACTATTTTATACTAGGTCGAACTATAAAATAAAAAATAATATTAACTATAAAATAAAATAGTATTAATCCTTATGTGTCCAATAGTTTTTATGCAGTTAGGGATAAAAGGCCATATTAGTATTCTATCTAATCCATCTCTTAAACAAAGCGTTTGCGGACATACTTTCACTTTGAGCAACATTGCATATGAATGTTAATGCTTACATGTAATTATTAAAATAGTTAGAACAAATAAATAGGTTTTATTACGTAATAATTATTATAACGTAAATAATTCAAAACAACGAAAATCTCTAGGTGTGAATATGTCCTAAACAAAGCTTTTGCAGACATACCTTCACAGGAATTTTTTTTATTGTTTTGAGGTCCTTAAATAATTAATGCATGAATAATACATAAAGCTAGCTATCATCACATAAGATAATACTGTTTTTGGATATTTCTAGAACTGGTAAGTCTGAAGCAAAATGTCACAGTTGTGACGAAGATATAGACCACACATTTTGAACTTTCGATACTGCCTGAAACTCTTCTTTATTTCTAGAGTATGAGTCGACCAAGTGTAATTTTGCCAGTGCTTCTTGAGGAAGAAAAACTCTTTCACGAGTTAGTAGCAGGAGGTGACGTCAGTGCGGTTAGTGACTTCATCAACAAACGTCCCGATTTCAATATCAATTGTGAAAATTATCAAGTAATTGTTTATTTTAATATATATATAATTTTATATTACAACAGTATTTAAATATTTTCATTAGGATTCTTGTACTTCGAGTTACCTTTAGCTACATTCAACTGCCAAACGAACGAATATTTTTCAGAAGGATGAACAATTTTACAAACCATTAAGGTTTTATTTATTAAAAACGATCAGTTTCATACTCAGATCCTTTAAAGTTTCACAAAGAAAGATGTTTTTAGAAGAAAATTGGAAAGGATGGATCTTAATGATAGGCCATTAAACCGGACATGAATCTGAATCGTGAAGTTTATAATAAAAAAATCCATTAAATTCATCATATTTTAAGTTTGATAGTCTGCCCATCAAACTGTAATAAAAAAAACCTTCCTTCTAAGTGGCTGATTCTTAAAAAATCAATCGGAATTCAGTCATTGTCAGAATTATAAGTAGCACATAATAAATAATCTTATGAATTATAAAGAACCCGAAGATTTCGCTTATTATACACCTCCCTCCACCGTTCACCGTCCAAATCCGGTATCTCCACATCTGCTTTAAGCAATCATCTCACCTTCGCTTCGGTCTACCCCTCGGACGTTTACCATTCGCTACAGCAAATATCAACCTTTTAGGAATTATTTCATTACTAAGCCTAACAATTTTACAAGCCTCTCGAAAAGAGGAGACAGCCCTTTGCTGAATGCGAATTGGACATTGTGAGTTCTTGCGCTCCTACCTACTAAGAGAGTGCAGTTAAAAAAACTTTAAGGCTTTTAAAAGTGATAAACCTCTACAACAGAGTGTAATTCAAAGGTGCTGCCAATGACCCTACCGGCAGCACGCCGGTAGAGCAACAAAACATCAAATAAATAAATTTTTTTCAAGCCCATTTGATTCGCAGCGATGTAATCAACTTAATTATATTAAAGGGATACAATTCACGCAATTTGGCGTTGTGTAACATTCTGAACTCTCCGGTTAACTCATCCTTCTTCGGTCGGAATATTCTACTCAATACTTTATTTTCAAAAACCTTAAGACGTTGCTCATCCCTTAATGTAAGTGATCACATTTCACATCTATAAAGAACTATAGGTAGGTTAATAGTTTTATAGATTCTAGTATTTAAATGGCAGGACAAGATCCATTAAACTAAATTAGGGTCCCGTTGCTAATAAGTATCACATCCATGAGTAATTTCATCTAGTTGTTCCCCATTATAAACAGTGTTTCCATTGTATTTCGTTTAGTTTCGGTTGTATTTTAAGAAATGGAGCGATAATGGAATGAGTCTACCGATATCTGGGTACACTTGTAAGCAGAGAAATTTGAATTGACCCAGAAATTTCAAACAGAGTGAGGAAAGATAACGGGGTCTTCTACCAAATCAATAATACATTAATCGGCAAGAAGGAAATTAATAGTAATTCCAAACTGATGACCAATAAAATAATATTTATGCTGGTATTATTATTACTGGAGAGTTTTGGAGAAGCAAATTTCAACAATGACCGCCGCAGAAATGATGTTCCTCAGAAGAATTGCAGGAAAAAATGCTCTACAGTTGCAAAGGATTGTATATAGGTATAACTTTATTTTAAAACATCATAGTTTATTAATTACTGTTTCTATTACTCGTTTATGTAGCAATTTGGTGTACACAGAATAATTATTAATCATAATATCCTTTTCTTTTTTTTTAAGTTTACGGTCTTTTAACTCCCCTTATATTACAAGACTGGGTTTGGAAAAAATCGTATTCCTAAGCGGTTGAAAAAAATCATTTCAAAATCCTAATAATAAAAATTGTTCTTAGAATAAATAAAAAAATATAAAACTCCTAAAACATTTTCTACAAAATTAAAGGAATGTCATCTGAAATTTCTTTTGCATGTTTTTCTAGAACCCGATCAACTCAAGTCTTTATAGTCATTATAGCAATCATTGTAATTAAGACTCTGATTTGGGTAAATTTAATTATAAGGGTGGAAAAGAAATATTTGCATAGCTACTTAGCGAACTGCACTGTAAAATAAAATTCCGAATGAAAAAAAAAAACGCTGCAAATTATTCCACAATGGTTTATTATTTCCTGACAATTATACATCTAAATTAACATTACCTTCATAGTTACAAAGAAAAATAAACAAAAGGTGATTCCAATTATTGGACTAAACTTTTTTTTTTTAATCATTGGTAATATGCTAAAAAAAATAGAATTACATCAGTAACATATTCAAAATTTAAAAACCAAACAAAAGATATAACATTTGAAGTAGAACATATTAAAAGAACCGGAGACCATATCTTTGCTCCTAATTTTCCGATTTCACCGATTGTTTTTTTGATTTTTAGGAAATTTCGTAAACTTTTAAAAAACCATTATCTGCAAAACAGTGTAAACTTTTTGAGTTATTCGGAATTTAATTTTACAATCTCTGATTATTGAAAATTATAAACCAAAAATATTGAAAAACCGCGATATCTCTACTAACAGTGCTTTAATTTCGATGAAATTTCCTTCATTTTGTAGGAAATTTAAATACCTTTGAAACATCTTCTCACATTATCGACAAAAAAGTGTAAACTTTTTGAGTTATTCGGAATTTAATTTTACCATCCCTCGTAACTTTTTTTCCAGCTTCTTTTCGTTGAATTATGTTACATGGATAAATTTAGAGGGTGTCAAGAAAATGACTTTAGCGAAGTTTCATTGAAATCGGTACATTCGTTAAGGAGCTACAGTCTATAGCAACGCAGGTTTTTCGGCCGCCATTTTGAAAGAAAAAGGCGGATGCTAATGTCGATGAAGGAGGATCATCTTCGGGTGACCTCTGATTTTATATACAAATTTGAAAAAAATCGGTCCACTAATTTCGGAGAAAATGCGCGGACGGCGGACGGCGGACGGACAAAAAAATTTTTATTCGTTTTTCGAATTCTACGCATTCTGAAACGTGAAACCTCAAATTTTGTGAGGGGGTCAAGTTTTTTAATTTTTTGGTCGATCACAATGGTTGATTATTGAAAATAATAAACCAATACAGGGAACCTCAGCACTCCACATCGCTGTAAAAGACGACAACGAAGACATGGTACAGTATCTTCTGTCTCTACCCGGGATCGAAGTGCGTGACTCACATCTCTTCGCAATCCGAGACAACCACCCCGGGATCCTCGTCATGATCTTGGACAAGTTGCAATCAATAAACCCGGCCCTCGAGTTCATGGCTTGCTCTAACTCGCCGGAATTCGCAGAGAACGTGACCCCGCTGATCCTGGCCGCCGAAGCAGGGCACTTTGAAATAGTCGGACTCCTCATCAGTAGGGGACATGTCATCCCTCGGCCACACAAGCCCAGGTGCTTCTGCAAGGAAGAGTGTCAGTGAGTATTAAAATTTAATTTGTTGATCAATGGAGTTCATAGGTTAGGTTTTCATACGTTGTATAGTTGGAAAATTTGGTTGAGTGCGTACATCGGCTAATTTTCACTTACCACTTAAAAGTTCTGCGGAGTCAAAGCCTCCTACAGCTTGGTACGCCAGATTTCTTAATTAATTGCCGTCGCTCTCCAGTTGGGAATTTCAAAGATGTGACAATCCAAGTTGGGGAAACAATTACTCCAACCAATACACCACAATAGACACACCCACGTACTATGCAGACAAAGGTAACTAGGAATGCATATCCCAGGGCTGTGTATCTCTAGGTAGTCACCATAGATATTTGGGGAGCAAGTCAGAAAGCTCCAAGGAGAACTCCCTCTCCCACCAATTGATTGGATTTTAAAAGGATAAGCTTTTGGACATTAAACAAACTATGGCCAACACAGTTACTCAAATCTGTTGTTTCTCTTGGTTACTTTTTTTGTTTCTTGTTTGTGACCGTCACATCTGCTATAAATTATTTCTGAGAAGTCAAAGAGAATTTGGATAAGCGCTAGTATCGCTTTGAGACATTTACTGTTTGTATTGCTTGATAGGTGTTGAATTTGATGGTTCATAATGTGATTTAAATGAATTTTCTCCATCTCCTTTGACGATTTTTACCTCTTCTCTCACTTAAATTTGTTTCCTTTTTTTAAACTTGTTACAAGTTATAGGGAATGCTATTCACAACGTCCATCTTTTTTATTCTTCTGAAAATATAGAAATGTCTAAGCATCTTTTTTCTTGTGTTATAGTGTTTTTGAAATGTCCAAATCTTTCTTAAAATACTTATAAATCTCATTATTATTTATTTTAAAAATATACAAATGTTATTATAAAGTATGACAATTTCCTGCAATATATATTTTTAGTTTGTCTCATCAAAATAATTGTGATATTTTTAAAGACAATTCCATTTAATTTTCATGGAAACGTATATTTTCTATTCATTAATAATAAACACAGACATTTTAACCACAACAATTAAAAGACATTATTTTTTCGTCACTCTCTCATATTTTCTAATTTTGTCTCTGTTTTTAAAGTTAAGCGCGCCTCCAAACACTGTTGAAGGTTTGAAATTTTGTATTTAAATTAATTTGGTGTTGAAGAAGGGATTTTTGGTAACTTCGATTTCCTCTACCCCATCCACGCGCCATTTTGACAGTGGATTTTATAATTTTTAAAAGTTTTTGTACCTCCACAGCCTCTTGAGTGTTGAAAATGTGTAGGTAGGAGTTGTTTTTTTTTTCAAATTTAGAAACCTACTGACTGGGGAACTACCTCGTTCCTTACGTCGTTAATGAGTACTAAATAAATTTAATTAGTTGTGCATAACTAACAGATCCTGGTTATCTTGTTCTTTAAGTTTATTCAAAATAAATTATTTATAATAATATATAATTATAGCCGTATGCTTATGTCAATAGGGCCATAATGAAAAGTCAAGACATGTTGAGCATCTCATCTGGAAAACTTCACATCTACAGAGCACTTTGCAACCCTGCATATATCTGCCAGAATTCCTCCGATCCTCTTATGGTAGCTTTCAAGCTATCTAAGGAATTATTGACTTGCGGCCATGTCGACGCGATCTACCTGAGGCAATATGAGGCTTTAGCTGAATCTTTGAGAAGATTTGCGGTTGAAATAATTGGTAATTTGATAATCAATAAGAGTCAAAACTCTCACTTTTTTGAAAAACTTAAATTCAAACCTAAAACGAGTTTGTTGCTCTAAAAATAGGTACTAGTTCCCTTTCGCTACACTTTTCTAAAACTTCCAAGATTTATGATAAATGCCGAATATAGCCAGTTATGAGAGTACCAATATTTTTTCATTATTCATAAATTTAAAATAGATTTAGATGATCATCTCTTAGTTTTGTATTGAATTAATGCATTATTATATAGACATAAGTGCATATAAAAAAAATTGTAGACATTTTTAGTTATTTGTAAATATTTCTTCTTTTCCTTCATAACTAATTGAAATGTAATTTTGGGGAAATATGGATATGGTTCCTCACGTTTCCATGATATTCCCTTTCATTTGATAAGTCATTCGTATAAATCCATCGTCATTAAATATTTTGTTATTTTCGATTTAAAAAAACGGGGCTAATTTTTTGTTATTTTTTTAAAAAATCCAATGATATAACCTTGGCGAAAATTCGAAGTAAAAAAGTTTTATTTATCTATTGCTATGAAAATTTCGTATTTGAGGATTCGTCAAGATGCTAAATAGGAATCTCGACTCTGTTTCTCCTTAAAAAAATACCTCAGATATTTGCAAATAAAAATTTTTCTCTTTCTTTCATAACTTTTCCCGCTGATTTTTCGAGAGGATGTGACTATGGTTTTTCACTTCTCCATCAAATACCCTTTCATTTAATATGTTATTTGTAAAGATCCATGGTTATTAAATTTTCGTGATTTTTGACAAAAATCCAAGGCTGTATTTGTTATATTTTGAACCAAAAAAGTTTTATTTTTCGATTGCTATTAAAATTCGTATTTGGGGATTCTTCAAGGTGCTATATACGAATCTCAACTCTGTTCCTCTTTAAAAAAATGTTTGAGAAATCTGATGATAAAAATTTTCTATATCTTTTATAACTTTTTCCACTGAACTTTCGGGAATAACCTTGAATTTGATACACCATTTATCAAAATCCGTGGGTATCAAAATTTTTGTTATTTTCAACAAAAATACGAGGGCAAATTTAATAAAATTTTAAAAAGAACATAAAAAACATTCTTAGTTAAATTTTGAAGCAAAAAAGTTTGTTTTTTTTTGGATTAGTATGAAAATTCGTATTTAAGGGTTATTCGAAGTGCAAAGAATTCTGTTTCTCCATAAAAAAAATGTGTCAGACTTTTGCAAATAAATATTCTCCTTTTTCTTTCAAAACTGTTTCCACCGATCTTTCGGGAGGATTTGACAATGGTTATTTACGCCTACATCAAATACCCTTTCATTTGATACTTCATTCAATGATCCGTGGTTATGAAATTTTTTGTGATTTTCGAAAAAATCCAAGGCAAAATTTCAAAGCAAAGAAATTTTGTTTTCTCGATTTTCGAGTTTTATCATTCGTCTAAATTCATCGTCATTAAATATTACGTGATTTTTAAAAAAAAAAAAACTGAGGCTTGGTAAAAATTTGAAGCAAAAAAAGTTTTATTTTTTATTGCTATGAAAATTTGTATTGAGGGATTTTCGGGGTGCTAAATAGAAATATGATCTCTATTTCTCTCTAAAAATTTATTTAAATCCACTTTTCTCTATCAGTACGTACAATTAAATTTCTTAGATTATTTTCATGTGTGTAACAGTGGAATAAGAGTTGTTAGAATATATTAGGACTCGGTCTGAATTAATATAATAGCGATTGAGACTTATCAAACCCTATCATTGTGTCTGTCAACAATTTTTTTTTTCGTGTTTTTAAAATCATTTTTTCTCATTTTACAGCTGAATGCCGAACTTTAGAGGAAGTGGAGACAATATTATCTGAATCTAAGGACAGCGACCTAACAGGTAACTGGACCTATCCTAGATTGATTATGGCTATGGATTATAAGCAAAAGGAGTTTATTGCGCACCCCAATGTTCAGCAGGTAAATTCAGTTGTTAAACGTTTAAAAAAAAATACCTTTAAAGGATTATTTTTAAATATAAAATCATTTTTATTTTATTTTATTTATTTATTTATATGATATTTACAACTGTATACAAAAAATTCATCTGGTAAATTTGCACATGGATATTATGACATGGAACACATGTTGAGAAACTAACCATTGTTAGCACTCTATTAATATGTCTATATTAGAAGATCACGTGGCCATCTTCTTTTCAGACGTCTCGGAGGGTTATCAGGAATTGAAGCAAGGTTAGAAACAAGAGGGTTGGGATGGTTATGAAGTTTATTATGGAAGGACAGATATCTGGATTGGACCAAATCTGATATATAAGGAACATTAAGGTCATTATGGATAATTTTATTTTTAACAAAGTAAGGAGCATTGAGGATTTTACGAAGGATTTTGGATTGTAAGGATTGGATGCGAGAGGAATTTGAAGGTTTGGTGGAGCCCCATAGCTCAACTCCGTAAGTCCAAATAGGCCTTATTATAGTCATGTAAATGAGTCTTTTATAATTGATTGGAAGGTTAGAGCGTTTGTCTAGTAAGTGTTGAAGTTGCCGGAAACGTCGAGCTGTTTCTTGTTGTTTCAGTCTGGTATGAGGATTCCAAGTTAGACGTTTGTCCAGATGTAGTCCTAGGTAACCAAATATAAAATCATAAAAAATAAAATCAAAGTTGCAGTATTTGTGACTGATATCCGCCAATGTTAATAACCTGAACACTGATAATTCTGATACTGATACTGATAAAACCTATCTTCGTATTCATATTTATGGAAATTGAAATAAACAAAACGAAATATAATAATAAAAGAAATACACCTTATATTATTAGAAAAACCGTGTATTTACACAGATATTGTGTCCAAACACAAGGTCGGATTAGTAACTTAGAAGTGAATGGCTAGTCCTCCGCATCCGGTGGTCAATTTTTTTTTCTAAGATTACATGAATCCATTTTTTCTAACTAAATTTTATAAATTATCATTTTAATTTATTAATTAGTGATATTTAATTATTATAGTAGGTTCTTGAGCGTACCTGGATGGGCGACTGGATCGCTTGGAGAGGATACAGGGTTTACATCAAAGCTCTCTACATATTCCCAAGACTCGTAACCTTGCCTGTAGTACTTGGAGTTCTGATGTTCACGCCAACATCAAAATGGGCGAAGCATTTTTCTTTGCCTGTGAACAAACTGCTGAGTAACGTAGCGTCTTATTGCATTTTTCTTCTTCTCGTTTTCATTCAGTCCAACGTTAACAAGAAGAATCAAACCCGAGACACGAAGCCAACCGGTACGTAGTAAAATATTTTATTTATATAATATTTTAATTTTGATTCAATCGTGAAAAAAAATCATTTGAAAATTCACAGGACTACTTAAAACTTTAAAAATCTATATTGAACAGATATTACAGCTACAAGATGGACTAAATACATAACAAATGGCAATGATAACATTAATTGCACCCTTATTTAATGGAACGGGGTAGTTCAGTGGGTAAGGTACTAACTTCCAAATCTGAAGGCTCGAATTCAGCTGACGGTAGGTTATAATTATTCTGTTTCAGCCGCGGATCTACCCTGGGGGAAGGGGCAGACCCTTCTGGGACACACTTCTAGGTTCTATAAAAAAAAAAGAAGAAGAAAATTAAATCTGCACCACTACAACCCATGAAGGGTCTTGAGTTCAATAATATTTAGTCTGGTATAATCTTGTCTTGTCTGATCTTGTGTTGTGTTGTCTGGTCTGGTCTGTTCTGGTCTATTCTTGTCTGGTCTGCTATGATCTGGTCTAGTCTAGTCTAGTCTTGTTTTGTTATGTTTATGTGAGCAGTCTTGCTGCCTTTTCTTGTCTTGTTTGGTCTGGTCTGTTCTGGTCTAGTCTGGTCTGGTGTAGCCTAGTCTTGTTTTGTTATGTTTATGTGAACAGTCTTGCTGTCTTTTTTTTTGTCTTGTCTTGTCTGATCTGGTATGGTTCTGTCTTGTCTTGTCTGGTCTAGTCTAGTCGAATCTTGTTATGTTGTATTTTTGTGAACAGTCATGCTCAAAAGCAAAGAGTCATACGAAACTGAAATTGCGAATTTAAGGTGCCTATATACCCGGAATGTTACAGCAACTTTTTCGTCAAAATCGGCTCACCGGAATTGTTTCTTTATATCATAGATTTTACAATTTTTTTTTTTTAAACCTTGGCTTATTAAAGGGGCCAATTGGTGATATAATTAATATATTGACAATCACCAGAACCCTAAAGGACAAGACAATCTCTGATGGGTTCGGGCTAGTTATCTAAAAACACTCAAGAAACAGCAGACCTCTTAATAAGACAATGAATACTAATAGATTTCGCTAAAAGACTCCTTTTTCACAAAACTATTATGAATATTAATGATAAAACTTTTTTTTTCTTCCCTTCCCCGCCTTTTTGGCTACACTTTTTTTTTCCCGAGCAAGGAGAATGGACGAGGGATCAATGCCAAAGTTAAAAGTCACCGGCACCGGTATTCGAACCCGTAATCTTTGTTTTGTCAGGTGCCCGGGCAAAGCGTATTTTGCACACTCTTTAGTCATCTTGGCCTCACCGCTCCCTATTAATGGATAATAATATCAATTATTAATAATTTCGTTTAAAGTCCTTTTCCGGCTTCCTTCATCCTCTTCTCCTACACTCCATCATCATAACACTTTTGTCAAGAGACCTAGATTCATAATCCTGTTGTCGTGCTCTTGTAAGAGACCTGGAATTAACTTTTGATGTCAACTCATACAGTTATTGTTCAATTCAGTATATGTAAATGAACCAATATAAGCAATATGTAACAGCCATATTACTTCTAAAGTCCTAACTATCTATAATTTTTTAACTTCACTACATAATCCTGATCTTCAGCTAGGAGGAAACATGTGTAAATTGGTGAACTCATTAGAGTTAGACCAGCGGATTATGAGATTATGGTATATAACATAAAATAATAGATACGGTTCAATTAAAAAAAAAGGTCATGGTCAAATAAAATTTAAATGAAATTTACATAATCAATGAGGTGTTAGTTGCAAGTGCGCAGGAATGTCATAACAGGTGGAGCAAGCGATGTCAACTCCCTCTTTCCCCTCCTGTGTTTTCCCCTCCAATAATTTGAAATTCAAAATGTGAAATTTGAGTTTTGAGAAGATACTTTAAACTTCGAAAGTTGTGAAAACGGTTTTACCCGAAGAGTTACTAGAATTAAAAAAAAAAAAAAAAATTGCGTTGAACAATTTGGATTTTAACGATATTATCTTTAGCTTGGCTAGGGAAAAAAAATCATACTTTTTATCTGGAGAAATTCGGAATAGATAAGAGAGAATATGAGCTTAGACTAGTTTTCCTCTTTTTTATGATTTTATTTTATATATTGGAAATATAGAGAAGTTTTATGATCTATATATCATCCTCAAAAAAAAAATGTTTGTAGCGTAACTTGTAATTCGAGTTGATGTTTAGACTTAATTAATATTTTTTCCTCAGAATAAGTTCAGAATATTTTTTACTAAATATTTTTTCTTATTCTGCACAAAAAAAAAAAAAAAAAAAAAAAAAAAATGGTATATAGCATCGCTTCCGCCATCTCCTACATCAACATACGTGTAGACTTCAGGTTTCCTCTCTCATCTTCCCCCACTTTGACTACAGCTGTGTGGTGTACGATGTACTCTCGGTGGAGCTCCGTGACAGACTGAAAAGATTAATGAACAGTTGCGTAAGATTTTTAATTGGTGCCCCGAGATACTCCCATGCCTCTCCACACTACACTGAATCAAAGTGGCTCTTCCCCTCCATTCGAAGACAATATTTCCTGGGTACGTTTCTCTATCAAATAAACAATTATCGTCCTTCTTACGCCTTCAACCTTCTCCAATTCAATTCCTCAGTCCATTCCCTTTCCACAAGATCTCGACCTTCCGACATTTACATCCCTTCTCACAGATCTGCCTCATTCCAAAACTCCTTTATTGCTCGCTCTTTTAATTCCTGAAATTCCCTTCCTATCAAAATTAGCCATTCTCCCTCCCTATCTACATTTAAAACCTTCTATTCCAATTCCTGTCTAAAAAATAGTCAGGTGCCAGCTAACCTTATATGTAAAATTACATATTATTTATAATGATTTACATAATGATGTATTTACATATAATTCATCACTTAAATACTCTGACAAATTTTAATATCAGATTCAGCTTTCTTTTTTTTCCACAGAAACACAGTATTTATTTTTTTTTTTTTCTTAACGTGTATATTTATGTTTTACCACTGTACATAGTTTTTAGTGTCTTGGCATAGTTTCAAGTGTTTTGAATATAGATTTTTTTTTTTAATTTTGTATATTGTTTGTTTAACTAATGTTTTCTTTACATATTTATCTTTCTTTTTACTTTTTGTGTTTGTTACTATTTAGGCCAGATATAATATTTTAATTTTGTACTTTTTTGTCGTTCTTAAGGGACTTTGTCCCAGAATAAAATTATTTTCTATTCCATAGCAACATAAAAATCCGGGCGAAGCAAAGGCAAAAAACAAAATAAAATAAATTTAAAATCCCACTGGCTGTTATCCCTCCTTGTTATTTACATGTTGTCGTCTTGACGAGGGATGCCTGAATGTAACTATCATTAGGAACGGTATGTGACGATTTTTTGAGCTAATGGCTAGACCGATTTTTAAGTTTTATAGCTCAAATTATAAGGTGGAATCTCATGAAATAATTAGGGCTCAGAACACAAACAAATTTTATAACATTTATTTAATCTGCTTGAATATAAAAAGTAATGTAACGAAAGGAATTATCACACTAGAGTCCAATGTTGGATCTACGAGGGGGCTTTTGGGTTGAAGACCCTTCTAAATAGAATTTTTTTTAGATAGGTCCATATTTGTTACTGTCAGAGATCTGAGGTTAATGCTTAAACAATTATATAATTATAATATATATATATATATATATATATATATATATATATATATATATATATATATATATATATATATATACTATTTTAAAATGATATTGTTTATATAGTTTTTTTTTTTTTACAAGACCTTAGCCATAATCACAAAATGAATAGTCGTAAGATTTCTGTTCATTAATGTTACTTTGTTTAGGATTGTAGTCCTAAAAAATATGCCTGAATTCTCTAAATAACGTTTACTTGTTAATAATTTAATGTCATTTGTAAGTCTGAAAGCTTTTGTTCCTGAAATCTTCGGATGACTTGGTAGAAATGAAGTGTTAAATGAGTACAGAGTGATTAAAAAATTTTACTCAACTAAAGTTGTTTTCAGCTTTGTTTGAAAGGACAGCTAAAGAAGATAATCTAATATTCTTGCTAAGTTGAATTAAGGATCGGTTCATAATGAAGAAGAGGAGGGCCTGGCCTCGAGCTATTTAATTTTTTAAATAATCAAGAGCAGCTTAAGATTTATACTGACAAATAAATAAAATCTTTATCTTCAAGAGTGGAAAAGTTGAAAGTCTGCCACCAGCAGTTTGCGAATTAAAACATTTCACACAAAAGTATTCTACTTTGAATATTTCCAATGCGTTAAATTATCAGAAAATGAAAATTACAAAATAATTTTTTTCCTACCTATACTAGGTAAGAAAAGTATTGCGATCGGGTCAAATTTCCGATATGAGGTTTTGACGGATCTCTACGTTTCAGACCAACTGAGTGCGAAAAAAAACATTTTTTTTTTCAAAAATATTTTTTAAAGGTAAAAAAATTCCCTAGAAATCTATCTAAAAATCGTTCATTTCGGACGATTAACGAAGTTACATCTATTCAATTTCCGATGTAAGATTACGGGTAAATATCCTGGTATCAGAAAGGGATGAATGAGAGAAAAAAGATAACTAAGTAAAAGTTTAAAAAATCTGTAGCCCGCATCATACAAGCTTCACTATTTCCTCTAACAGAAATTATTGTTTGACAAAATTAGGCTATGGCAAAAAGTTTTTGATCAGCAATATTAGAGGGTATTCAAATTTTTACACTTGTCTGTCTACCTTAAGCCGGTTTACATTGCTTTATTTTATCAAATGAATCGTACTCAAATCTTTTCTTTGATCAGGAAAATAAATCTAATTATTTTTTTTTTGTTTCTTTATTGACATATCTAAAGATATAAAAACTTTTCTGAAATAGATAGGTAGGTCGTGTGAGTGGGCACATCAAATTTTTGGTTTTCATTATCAATGCTTTACACAATACGATATTATAGATTTATTTTCTGGTCCTCAGGGGCGATGGATCTTGATGAATGAGGTATTCAAAGGAAGGGGAATTTCATGGAGAAGAGACGAATCAAGATATCAAAACTTAACATTTTACTTAAACTTAAAACTTAAATTTATAAGTTCAGGCCTTCATCAGGGCTAAGAAAAAAACAGATAACAGCGGATATGAGAAACTATTAACATTAAAAAAGAAATAATAAAATGTAGGTGAAAGGTATATTCTAAAAACAATTTTTCATTTCTTATGTTACTGGACGGAGAGGGCAAACTTTGTCTATTTAATTAGATACTAAAAACTCGTTAATACTCATTTGCTTTCTATTTCGATCTAAGATAATTTGATCACAAAATCGGGAAAAAAAGGTGGCCAAAATATTGAGCCGTTTGGTGTGACCTATACCCCCAAATTTTAAAAAACGAGGATATATAGGACAAGCGGTCCAATATTTGTGTAGGCCACCTTTTTTTTCGATTTTGTGATCAAATTATCTTACGATCCAAGTAGAAATCAAATGAGTATTTACGAGTTTTTAGTACCTAATTAAATAGACCAATTTTGCAACTCTCTTGATTGAAAACGCCCCAATTCCAAGAGTTTTCGTAAATAAAATAGTGGTAGGTCACGATGAGATGAAACTATTTACTAAGTTTCAGACGGATGTTAATAATTCAATAAAAAGGGGTCTGTAACACAGACTATTATCTCCAAAAAAATTAGGAAACAATTATTGAAGAAAGGAAACTTTTTTGCATATAATGCAAAAAGTATACAATTAATGGTTGGTTTTACCAAGTATTTTGAATGTGTTTTTAATTGCCTACAAAATTAAAAAATCAAAATCAGACCATATTTAGGAAAGTTAATGCTAATTGTAATTTTCACTCAGGTTTTAGTAATTATTTTAAATTAAAATTAATTATTCCCTAAATAAGTACTATTATATTATTATATTATTTACATTTGTTTACAGACCAATATACCAAGCGAATTATTCCTATAGGCCAACTAGTAATAATTAATTTTTATTCCAGGTGTCGAGATATTTTTGGTGATTTACGTCCTTACATTTATTTACAATTCAATCAGAAGCCTATTGAAACAGGGAGTTCACAGATTTTTCAAATTCATGTGGAACATGTAATTTTTAATAGAAGCAATCATTTGAAATATTTAATTGTTTACTTGTAATAATAATTTAACTGTTTAAGAATAGAAAAAAAAATATATATATATATACATTTTTTTCAGATACGAGTTAGTAATGGAGCTTTTCTTTATAATAGCGTTCGTATTTCTGATAGCGGCTGAAATAAAGACAACAATAAAAGGTAACAAAAACGTGGAGAGAAAATATTGGCATTATTTGGACCCTGAATTGATTTCAGAAAGTTTTTTCGTATTAGCGGCTATCATGGCTTTTATGAGAATCCTTCTGATTTTTCAAATAAGTTACCATCTCGGACCTTTGCAGGTTCGTATTCGATTCTCGTTTCGAAAGGATAATATTATTTGATTTTTTTTTTTATGTTTTTTTTTTTAGGTCTCTTTAGGGAAAATGACCAATGATTGCGCTATGTTTTCTGTGATTTTTGCAATAATCATAATAGCTTTCACTGCAGGCAAGTAATATTTTATTTTGCTTTTATTTAACCTCTTGGATATTCGTGCTATAAGAATTATAACGTTAAGTTAATAAAATAAGTTTTTAAGCCTCTCTGGCATTCTTCCATTAAAGAAGTTTTCAATTTTCATTTCATAATAAATGTTCGAAATTTAAAATTAGAATCCCGAAAGAAATAATGTTTCAGAATTACCGATTTGAGAGAGCCAGGTAGTTTTAGTTTAAGGATCATTTTAGGTATATTTATATGATCCTTACACTGATATATATACATATATAGTATAACAATTTTACAACAATAATCTATAAAGCCATTATCTTTCATACAGTTCTTTATGGATGCGAAACGTGGCCGCTTACATTAAGGGATGAGCAACGTCATAAGGTTTTTGAAAATAAAGGATTGCGTAGAATATTCGGACCGAAGAAGGATGAGTTAATTGGAGTCCAGACGGTTACACAACACCGAATTGCGTGAACTGTATCTGAGGTGATTAGGGAGTGGGGTAGCTCAGTGGTAGGGTACTGAGCTTCCAATGCTAAAGATTCCAGGTTCGAACGCCGGCTCATGGCATAAAATTAATTTATCTGTTTCATTGGCCATGGGTCAGGAGACCCTCCTGGGGCACACCCAGCCTCTATAAAGTGGGTAGCCTTAATTAAATAATTAATTAAGGGGAAAAAACTGGCGGTTGAGCGTGATCTCCATCAAATCACTTCCTTGCACAACGGTTGACCAAGAAACAGTGCTTTCCCTAAATAGTACTGAACCCAAGACCCTTTATGAGTGGTGGTACAGTTATCTGAGGCGATTACATCGTGGCGAATCAAATGGGCTTGTAAAATTGTTGGACTTAGTAACGAAAGAATTTCTAAAAGGTTAATATGCGCATATTAACCTTTTAGAAATTAACTGTACCAAATGGTTAATGGGGTAGACCGAAGCAAAGGTGGGAATATTGTGTTAAAGCTCTGAAGAGACTGGGTTTGGACAGCAAACGGTGGAGGATGGTGTGTAATAAGCGATTGGTGGTGTCGGCATCGAACCTTCAGGTTTGCTAATAAGGAAGGGAAATGTTCAGCACTTCATTCTCTTTGTAATAAGTAACCCAGTGGTCAAACCAAGCTCGTAAATTAAAAATTATGAAAATGAACAGAAACATGAAAATTGACAAATTTATCAAAACTTTAAGGTTACGAAATTCTCCGTAGTTAAAATAATTGACAGAATCGAGAAAATATACAATATTGCAAAACTGAACAAGTTTTTGGAATTAAAATAATGGAGAGAATCAGAAAAATAAAGCCAAAATGTTAAAATGGAAAATTATAATAATAGGTAATATTACAAAAATGAGTGTTCTAGAAATGTATTGAATTTAAAAAAAGATATTAACTAAAATATATAATAAGGGAGTAAGAAAATAGAATTTCAAAATTATTTTGGGGCCATATAACATAAATTTGAATGTAAATTGTTTACTCGAAAATGAATTAAAAGTATGCTTCCAAAAGAGAAAATAATGAGGAATAATATTTAACTGTTTTCAATTGTGGTATTTCTCTCTTATTGTCGACTGACATAAATGTGACCAAAATTTTAGAATGGCCTGTATATGTTTATGAATTACAAATAATCAAGCCAGAGGGAGAGATACTTTATTTAAAGCAGTGCTGCCCTACTATATAGGGTTGCTCGATACACAGCATATTCATCAATCCTTTTTTTTTTTTTTTGGACATAGCACTTAATTATACTTAATCATATGTTTATATATATACAAATTCTTTTTCATATTATACAGCAAAAACAATATCAATACTATAATATAATAATTTTTTATTATAGTATTGATAATATTTCAGGCTTATGTAAATTTTATTCCTACTACGAAGACATGGTGCAAACTAATCCTGATACAGGAGAAGTGGAGTCAAGTCAAGTGAATTCATTCACGGGTGTTCTCGATACGTTTAAGGTTGTTGCCTTATATATATATATATATATATATATATATATATATATATATATTTTATAAATCAAAGTTTGTTTAATATAATAATAATATTCTCTTGATTCCTTTCAGACCCTCTTTTGGGGGCTTTTCGGAATGTCGTCGTTTGATGTGGCAGATGTGATTGTGGAGAACCTTGAAGACAACTCCTCAAATTCCACAACAACGAATGAACATCATCTGACAGAAGCTGTGGGATACTTTGCTTTTGCAAGTACAAACTGATTTCCAAATATTCAATGTCTCCTACCGGAATTGCTAATTTACCATAATGTCTTCCATCAAAAGAGCATATTTAATGTAAAAGATACATAAATTGGTCTATGGGCCAAAATCTCATAAAGATAAAAACCTTATGTGACCAGTTATCATTAATTTTTATAATGGTGTCGAGATGGTTGACCCTGATATTATATGAGAAAGTTGGTCAGGGGGGGTGGTCAAATAAATACTAAACCTTAAAAAATAGTATTTTTAATGATTATGTCCATATTTTGACCCACCTTGCAGTTCTTCATCAGGGCATGCCATGTGGCACTGCAGGAAGCAGTTGGTAGACTCCTCTTAATTTTTATAGTGCGTGATTATATCAATTATAATATTTTTTAAAGCAAGTTCAGGAGGGACTAAATAAGTCACTATAAGTATGAGTACAGTATTTAGCATTAATATCCAAGCATCCATTTGTTGGTGTGAGGCCTGTCAGTGCCTAAGAGTTAAGTTTTAAGGCAGAAAAAAAAATACATGAAACAATGAGGAAGCAAAAACAAAGATAATAAATAATAAAAAAAACTTGATTTTATTACTTACTTTTCATCTCAGATATTCTTAAGAAACATATTTTAGACAAGCAACAAGGTTTTTTTTTTTAAGGAAGGAGATGATCCGGTGTGGCGGTCATAAATAGGCTGAATAGTGGCAAAACTATTTTATTAAAAGCCAACCTTTCCACTTTACAGGCCTTTTTCAGGGCTAGGACAGACAAGATAACAAAAAGATAGAGAATTGTTGAAGTGGCATAATATTATGTAGTTTACCAGATACCTTGCTCTACTCCGTATTGTAATAGCTCCTATATTGGTGAAACCAAAATCCATCTCAAAACCCACATATCCCAAAATAAAACATCCATAACTTCCCGGAACCCTTCTGCCTCCAAACTATCAGAACATGCCTTAACCCTTAACCATTCATTTGATTTTGAAAAAACCTCTATTCTTGCCACTGTCACTAACCAAGAAAAAAGATTCAATTCTCTATCTTTTTGTATCTTGTCCGTTCTAGTCTTGATTGAAGACCTGCAAAGTCGAATCAAAACATTGGCTTTTACTAAAATAGTTTAACCACTATTTAGCCTATTTATGACCGCCACCCCGGACCATCTCCTTCCTTTAAAATGCAACGGTCAATTATTAAATATTCAATATGATTTTTTTTTGTAATTGTCTTAATTAATCATCTTGTACAGATGCAAAGCTCAAAGCTGGTTGTGTAGCCAGTAGACAACCACAGCAAAATTTTACCAGGTGCCTCCATCACACCCTTTAAAATGGCCAGTGGGCTATTTTCTCGAATTTTCGAGCAATATTTGTTATACATAGAAATGTATACTTTTTTTTTTTTTATTTACAAATTTCTTCTATATGAAGTTTACCTCAAATCCTTCTTTAGCCAATCTGTCCATCTCTACTGGTCCATCGCATCCTCCTCTGGCAGTCCCCTACCAGCCTTATTCTCCACCACTCTATCCTACCATCTAACTGGGAGTCTTCCTCTCCTTCTACCCTCTACCTCCCAATCCATAATCATCTTTGATATCATACCGTCGCCCATTGGTCTCACACGTGTATAATGATAAAAAAAAAAAAAATAAGCTGACTAAATTCATTGATCTTTGCACTTAGAGCAAAGGTCAATAAATTTATAGTCAGCTTATTATTTTTGTTTGTAATAACACAAAATAGGAATGAGGTTCAAAATAATAATTTCTACTAGACAGCTTGAATATATACAAACTCAGATGAAATGGAATGGATCAGAAAGGACAAATTTGGATAAAAATAGCTCTGTTATCAAGAATATTAAAAATTCTTTAATTTTGGGTTGACGGTTGACTGTTGTGAATAATGAAGAGGATTATTCAGAAATAATAAGGCAAAAATAAATAATATTTATTTTAACATTGGCGACGTTTCGACCTGAAGTTCAGGCCTTCATCATGGCTAAGAAAAGAACCAGATAACAAGGTATGAGAAACAAAAACAATGTAGGTAAAAAAAAAATATAATAGTAAAATGAAGTGGATAAAATGATAATTTTCTATCTAACTATTCTATCTACAATATCTTAATTTTACTATTTATTTTTATTTTTTATATAACTTCATATTCTTTTTCTCTGTTTTACATTGTATTCTAAGATTACCATTTTAGTACTTACGTCACCTTATTTTGATTATGTTTACTTCATTATTCCACACTTTGTAACGGTTATTATTATTTATTTCTTAGTTCTTGTTATTGTCATTATTCTACCCACTTCATTTTACTATCATATTTTTTTTACCTACACTGTTTATCTTTCTCATACCTTGTTATGTGGTTCTCTTCTTAGCCCTGAACTTCAGGTCGAAACGTCGGCAAATGTTAAATAAATATTATTATTTATTTTTGACTTGTTATTTCTGGCTGATCACCCCAACCATCCTTCTCTTCATTAAACATTCTTAATATTTTTGTATCTGATTTTGCCACCCTTTCTGCCAACAGCCAGGCTAAATAAAATTTAGCTTTAATTCATTATATGATTATGATGCACACAATTATTTTTGCAGCCTACATGATCCTAACTGTTATTGTGATTCTAAACATGCTGATAGCTACAATGTCGAATACATTCCAAAAAGTGACAGATAATCTTGACACTGAATGGCTTTTTGGAAGAACTGAAGTAAGTTTTTATTAGTCTAAATCGATGCTCATTTTTAATATTTAATTCAAGTCTTGACATTTTTGAAATTTCATTTGAATGTCCATTTCCAATGCTAATTCCAAAACCCAGATGTAGACCAAAACATGGATTCTCATTAAGACGGCCACTGACGATCACTGCAAACAGAAAAATGGTGTGACTAGAGGGGTGAATGGTGTTGAATTCAAGGATCCTATTGATAACCACTCCAAATGGAACGCTGGAGTGGAGCCACTGGAGAGCTAGGAATGAAGTCAAATTCAAACGTTTTAATGAGCATCATTCAACCACTGAATAGTGAAACATGCTCCTGCAGTTCATTTTCATAGCTCGTAAATATTACAATTGCAAACATTACTAGAAACATTTATCTTTGAATATTATGAAAATTATTTATTTTTCATATCATATTTTCACGAGAAATTTATCTTTATATATAACTTGGTGGTATTTCGCAGATTAGATCCTTTTTCTCACTCTCAGGAGCAATGGCTTTTATGAATGAGCTATCAAACGAACAAGAATTTTATGAAGAAGTGACAAATCAGTTACATCCCTTCAAGATTTCAGGAAAAAAGGGTTATGAAGAAAAAGAAACTTTATTTGCAAATAACTCAAAAACTAAATTCCCTACAAAACAAAAAATATCATCGAAAATGGACCATTATTAGCAAAAATACAGCCTACAGTGATATACACATTTTGGTTTATTACAATCAATTAATTTGATTCGACTGAGAAAAAGAAAATTATCTCTTCTATCTCATAATACATTGCATCAAATTATTTCCATATTATATTGTCAATTGTTCACTGACCTATATACTACGAGAATTATTTGCAGGGGATAACTAGTATTGCGAATTTGAACTATATTATATTTTTATAATTAAGATTAAATCTATTGCGTTAACTAGATTTTTTAATATTAAAATACATCTGTTTCAGGTTTATATGTCTTACATTGATTTGCCAGTATTGCCTCCCCCATTTAATGTAATTCCAACAACACATGCGCTAGTGAATCTCGTTAAAGGATACAAAACCAAAGCAAGAAACTTAATTGGGGTGGTAAATTTTATTTATTGTTGTTTTGAAGTGGATACTAATTAAATGGATTATTTGCATAAATATCCACTAAATTGTTTATATTAGAAGTGTTGCTACACTTTAATGGGTGGACGCAAGAGGTCTTTTTTACTTAAGTATAACCAGTTACACTTTTGTAACTTATTTAGAACTGTTACGGATTTGTCAAGTACACATTATTTAATAAATTATTACAATTGTACTAATGAGATTATAATCTGAATCATAAAAAAATTGTTTTATTGAGCGTGTGGAATTAAAAAAAAAAATAATTTCTTAAAATTAATTAACAATAAACAGGGCAGACATATGTTTTGTAGGCAAGAGCAATAACTTGTTGCTCCCCATTTTGTGCCACCTAATCTAATTAACGAAAGTCGTGTTGAAGCCTGTTTTATTTGTTTCTCAATATGTTTATTCCAGGAGAGTCTTTTATCCAGTTTCATTCCATGATATGTAGCTTCTTCTGTGCCTTTGAGTTCCTCATTATTATGTGTAAACATTGGGAGAGAGTAAAAAGTTGGAATTCCCTCTTTTTGGAATTAACGATCATCTCGTTTTCATTGGCCCACTTCTCTAGTAATTGCAGTACCTGTTGCAAGTGCTTTTCTAGCCCTTTGAAGTCACTACTTGTTTCCCAAATGATGAGGTCATCTGCGTACAGCAGAACATTTGTACCTGGAATAGTTTCAATGAGGGTAAACAGGAAGGGACTCAACATCGAACCTTGTGCGAGGCCTATATCTAGTTTTTTCTGGTGATATGTCAAGACAAAGTTTTTATATCACACCCTTATAAACCTTTCATGTAAGAAAGATATAGTCTTGAGCAGATATCCTGTGACTCCTTTGTCAACAAGCTTACTCACAAGCTTCTTTCTCCAAACTCTATCATATGCCGTCTTAAAATCTACGAATATTGTCAGGGTGCTCTGCTTTCTTAGGAAGCCGTTTTTTATTTCTTGTGTTAGATGAACTACTTGCCAGCGTGGATAGAAGATATTAGATCATATTTTTCTATGTATTTCTGAAGTCTTTCTGCAACAATTCTCTCATAGAGCTTAGAGAAAGTGCTTACTAATGCAACGGGTCTTAAATTTTCCGGTATATCTCCTTTTTTTTCTCTCTTCAAGATTGGTAGGACTTCTGCTTTCATCCATTCACACAGAATATGTGTTTTTCAAATAGTGTTTAAAAATGTTGTACTGTTTCTTTGGCCATATCCACCCGGTTATAAGAAATTCCAGACGTGAAATTAAACTAGATATGAACTGCTAAATAATTTTTAAGTGTGTTACTATTTATATAAAACAATTGTTTAAAACTAAAGTAACCTAGAAGTTTTATAAAATTCAAATGAGAATAAGAGGCAACTGTTGTCATATAAGCACTTTAATATCGTTTAAAAATTTTACTTAACTATGGCATTATCTTTATTTATTGATCGAAGAAATGATAGTATAGCTTTTATGAATGCTTAAATTTTGTTTTTCCAATTTGTTTAGTATTTTATTATTGGAAATATATATTAAGCACCTTTTATTACTATAACGCAAATAGAGAATGTTAGTGCACTCTAGGATAGAAAATAACTTGTTCAATGCCAAATCTTGGTGGTCCCATAAACTTAGAATTAAACAAGTTACATTGTATATATATTCACTAAATAATAATTACTCTATATCTTGTTTTCTTTATGTTACAGGACGTAGAAAAGGGAATAATAGAAGAACCGGAGAATAAAAGAAATGATGATTATTATGTTTTAATGTCACAATTAGTGCAAAGATATTTTAGCACCAAAAATTCAGAAAATGATTAGGAAATCGTTAATAATTTAAAAAAGAGTAGAGATCGGTCCACTAATTAGAAAACAATATTAAGCTACAGCATAATATTATTTCTCAGCATGGTATAGTGAATGAATTACAGTCAATTATTTTATAACAAAGCATATATAACTGGAATAAAGAAATGATGAAAAATGTTTTTGTCATTTATAAGTGTTTCCATTATTTGTCCGTGGTACAGACCCCTTTTTATTGAATTATTAACATCCGCCTAAAACTTCATAAATAGTTTCATCTCATCGTAACTTACAACTACTTTATTTACGAAAACTCTTGGAATTGAGGCGTTTATAATCTGAAGGGAGACAAACTTTGTCTATTTAGTTAGGTACTAAAAACTCATAAATACACATTTGCTTTCTACATATATCTTAAAATAATTTGATCCCAAAATCGAGAAAAAGGGTGGAGTTCAAAAATATTGAGACGTTTGGCGTGACCTGCATACACCCCCAAATTTCCAAAATAACTAGGTTATATAGGACAAACAGCCCAATATTTTTGTATGCCACCTTTTTTATCTATTTTGTGATAAAATTATCTTACGATGCAAGTAGAAAGCAAATGTGTATTAACGAGTTTTTAGCACCTAATTAAATAGACAAAGTTTGCCTCCCCTACAGATTGAAAACGCCCCAATTCCAAGAGTTTTCGTAAATAAAATAGTTGTAGGTTACAATGAGATGAAACTATTTACAAAGTTTCAGGCGGATATTAATAATTCGATAAAAAGGGGTCTGTACCACGGACTATTATATGCTTTTCATATAATTCACAATTTTAAACTTGATATTATTATTACCTGTTTCCTATATGTTATCCATAATTTTTTATTTTGTCATTTTTCTAATAACTTTTTACTTTTAATCTATTTAGAAACATTCTGATTTTACAGTGTTATCCTATTTGATCCTGGTCTTTATAGATGGATATTCCTAAATAGAATAGAAGCAAAAAGTTATGTGAAAATGACAACATAAAAATTATAGGTGAAATATGACAATATTTAGGAACAATAAGAAATAAGTATTAATAAGATGAAGTTTAAAATTGTGAATTATATAAAATGTTTAAGATAGATTATTATGAGTGAATATGTGTATTGTAATAATGATAAATGCATTGAAGAATATTCCTGAAGATGTAGGAGAACTCCAAAACGTTTAATATGTAAGCTGAAAGCATTTACACCAGAAGGAAGATTAAATATTTTCGCATACCTTCAAGATATATCTTGGGTTGAAATCTTGAAGTTGGAAACACTGTTCTAACCCAAAAATAGAAAGATAACCCAAAGATAATCAAATGTATGAACTAGGTGCAGATAGATTATGACGGTCGCATCTCCCATCCTGATATAGCTCCGTCCTCACCTTTTTTCATTAACTCTAATTATCTTTGCAAATATGAATCACAAAAATTTAGCACATTTTCATTGTTATGTCATTGAGAAATAAAAATTTAAAATCAGATGGTTGAGAATCAGTGGCGATTAATATAAAAAAGTTACATAGTGAGATTGAAGGGAACTATGTTTGGTAGAGGCTTCTGTAATATTTCTTACAACACAGCCTTGTAAGGAATATCCATACTTGTAAGGAATATTAACAATTAACCTCAAAATATCCGAATTAGAAAAAATATATATGTTTCTATGAAGTTTCCTGTTTCTATGAAGAGTTGAAATGGCTTTATCCTTCCTACCACCGTAAGTATTTCCTGGCATCCTTCCTCTTCCAAGTAATTCACTCCCGCCGTCCTTCATACATCTCCGAGCTCCTTCAATTCAAACCCTCTGTCCACTCCCGCAATACCAGTTCCCGGTCTTCAGGTTTATATATAATGGACAACCGAACCATTGTTTTCGATAAATCTTTTATTATTCGATCCTCAACCCTATGGAACTCCATCCCTCTCCACACCCGTCAATCCAAAACTCTTCCTACCTTTAAATCCCGACTGTTTAATCATTTCTTATCCATCCAGTCCTTATAAAATTGTAAATAGCTACTACTGTAAATATGTATATAAATTATTAGATCATTTTTCATTATTTTTACTTCATGTTTATTTTCAATTTTTTATGTTTTATTATTAACTGATTTAAATTAGAAAGTAACTTATAATTTCTTTTTTTTTTTTTTATTTTGACTATTTAATCAAACTATATTCTTGTTAATGTATCTCTGAGGCTCCTTAGCACACTTCTTTGTCTCTCTGTATTATTCTAAAGGGACTCGTCCCAGAATAAATAAAGCATTATTATTATTATTTTATACAATTTAAAAACAACAACTGATCTAGGTATAAGTGATACGAGATGAAATAAGTAAAGAAAAAAGTAATATCTTCAGGATATTAAAAATGTATATAGTTATATTTCTTTTTGCTATAGCAAATTGCTCATATCGTCAGTCTCATTCTTATTCAATAAGACTCTTTCCAAAGAAAATCCTAATCTCAATATGAACATATTATCATTATACCCTAACTTCTTCATAACTTCAGGACGGACTATCCCACCTTTTCCGACAGAAATCCATGCATCCAGAATTTCATTATAGAGATATATACCGACGGTAGGTGAGGTGTAGGGAAAATATGCCTGTTTAAAATCAGTAAAGCCGATGTTGAGGCGAGAAAACAATGCCGCGCATATTCCTAAAACGTTCGATAGATCTAAATCGACATCGGAAATCATCATTTCAAGAGAGTGATATTCGGGTATGTCGAGGCTGTCAAACTCTCTGTTTTGAAAAACTTTTCCAATAGTAAACAGCTTGGATGGTACTGATTTCAAAATAGAAATTTCGGAAAGTAAACGATTAAAAAGACTACTTCTCAAATAATAGGTTTTCGAACATGCCTCCTCCTCATTAGTATTTTCATTTAAGTGAACGCTATAAACATTATCTGTTTCTTCCAATGCCTTATCAGCATCCTCCTTAGAATATTTTTCTACATAATTTGACACATGTACTTCTTTGAAGCCTAATTCGAAAAGAGCTTCACGAATTGCAGTCCCAAAATTGTAAATAACATGTAGTCCTCCAAATTTTTCCATAAGCCCCATTTTGTTATAATCATAAGAGGAAAGGACCAAATTGTTCCATGAGTCAGAGCCTATCATGTCTGCTGTCAAATCGTCAGCTAAGACTAAATTATCAGCGAACGAGTTACCTTTCGAAACTTCTAAACTGTCTATTTCCCCCTTTTTAATGTAGTTATTTTCTTCGCATTCTTTTAAAAAATTTTCATCTACTGATTTCACATTTTCCTCTTTGACTTTTACTAAGCTGTTAAACAATTTATCGACTTCAAGTATGTTTTGTACATTTTTTTGTTTACTATTTCTTAAGAATTCCTCTCCTTTCTCAGTTAAGCACCAGAACTTTCTTTTCACTTCAGAAATGAGAAATATATGACCAAAGGACTTAAGAGACTTGAGAGAAAGCAAGGCTTCACTATGTTTTTCAAAACCAATATCACTGAAATCCAAAGAAGAAAACGAATTATTTGTTTCAATATAAGTGAAAAGTTTTGAATAAAACTTAGATTCCATGATGTCTAAAATGAAAATATCATATGTAATAATAAATTGAATGAAAAAAAAATGATTAAAAATATAACTGTTTAATTAAAATTTACAATATTTAAAAAAAAAATCATACATTAAAAAACTTTACATGATTCAACAAATAACAACAAATTCATTCCTTCTTTTCTTTGTAAATCCAATCTCAGTATATACCTTTAATTTCTTTCAAGGTATTCATTGCAATACTTAGTATAAAACAATTATTTTTAAAATACAAATTATTTTAAAATTCCATTAAAAGATTGGCTAAGACTTTAGTAAATTGAATTTCCACTCTTGTTTTATACTGACTTCAGGTGGATACTTGAATTTTTCATCTGAAATAAGTAAAAAAAAAAAAACATCAATATAAAATAATAACCAGACATAATATTTTTAAAAATAAAATAATAATAGTTACCTAAAACAGATGCTTCATTTGTTCCAGCTTCCTATACAGTCAAAAACCAAAAAATATTATAAATAAAAAATATTATAAATATTCAGGGAATGGATAGTTCTAAACAACTTATTTATGAGAGGCCAATTCCAAAATGGGATGCTCAATTCTAAAACGAGTCGAGTGCATTTATTTATCTGATTTTAGAAGCAATTAATCAAATTTACTAAATACCAATTTTTTACAATATAAATAACCTTAGAAGTTTCTGAATTTATTTAGCGTCCCGTTCAAATTAATGAGTTTGAAATTATCGAGAGTTGTCTGTATTTGGCTCAAGGTCTTAGACCCTTCAATAAATTTCAAGACTTTTAAGGAGAAAAATTCTCTCAATGTTCAATTAGATCAAACAGAGAAATGGATTCTAGGAATAAATTCCGTAGAAGTGTTGAAATATAAGTCATACGGAACTTGCCATATCAAAGCTCAATTGGATGGAAAGAGTATAGCTTACACTAATCCGTACTACAGACCCCTTTTTAATAAATTATTAACATAATCCGTACTACAGACCCCTTTTTAATAAATTATTAACAAACACCTATAATGTCGTGAATGGCTTCATCTAATCGTAACCTACAAATTTGTTATCAACAAAAATTCTCAGAAATGGAGCATTTTCTCACTAAATCAACTAACTTAATTAGGTAATAAAAACTTATAAATACCCATTTGATTTATAAATAATGTCCCATAAATACCCACTTGAATTGTAAGATAATGTGATAAAAAATCAAGAAAAAAACAGTGACCTACAAAAATATTGGGCCGTTTGGCCTATATAACCTCATTATTTTGACATGTTAGGGGCAAAGTTCACATCAAATGGCCCAATATTTAGGTAGACCATCATTATCTCGATTTTTTTATCAAATTGTTTTTCGATTCAAGTAGAAAGCAATTACGTTCAAGAGTTTTTAGTACCTAATTAAATAGACGGAGTTTGCCAATCTCCAGATTGAAAACGTCTCAATTCTGATAATTTTTGTAAAAATAATTTGGAGGTTACGATGAGATAAAGCTATTCATGATTAGATAGAGATGGGCAAATGCTAGTTACATTACCGAGTACCAAATATTTAACTCAAATTGAATCACTATTGCGAATTCAATCATTACTTCAGTTAATCTTCTGAAACCTACTCAAGTAGTAATAAAATTCTTTGGTACTCAAAAAAGGTCAGTATATGAGTAAAATATTTAGTACTCAGTACTCAGAGTATCATTTCAGAAAAGTTTTTATATAAAAGCTAACCAAAAAAAAAATTGAATTAGATTTATTTTCCTGAAAATTGATGAAAGAAAAGATTTGAGAACGATTTATTTGATAAACTAAAGCAATGTAAACTGGCTTAAGGTAGATCAGTATAAAAAATTTCAATACCCTCTAATATTGCTAATCAAAAACTTATTTTCTTAGCCTAATTTTGTCAAACAATAATTTCTGTTAAAAGTAAAGGAAACAGTGAAGCTTGTATGATGCGGGCAACAGATTTTCTTACTTTCACTTAGGTATCTTTTTTCTCTTATTCATCCCTTTCTAATATCAGGATATGTACCTGTAATCTTACATTGGAAATTGAATAACTGCAACTTCATTAATAGTTGTCCGCAATGGACGATTTTTATATAGTTTTGTAGGGAATTTCATTACCTTTAAAAAAAAACACAAAAAAAAACGGTATTTTTTTTTTTTTGGACTCAGAGGGCTCTGAAATGTATAAAACCGTTAGACAGACAGATAGACAGACCAATGGCTAAAAATGTGTTTTTCGGACTAAGGGGACTCTGAAACGTATAGAACCATCGAGAACCACATATCGGTAATTTGACCTGATCACAATACTTTTCTGAACTAGTATAGGTAAGAAAGTAAAAAGGGATCTGTACCACAGACTATATCCTAAGCAAAACAATTACTTACACTTCAATAATAAAAATTCAGAAACAACTGAAGCATTTGGAAACAGAAATTTCTAGTTTCTTTTCATTTAAATGTTATGAAATATTTTGCAGGAAAAACAACAACTAGCCAAAAACTCAAGTATACCACTATTAATAGAAATGAGAGTGAGTTAGACCATGCCTTTATAGTAACTATTCTGTTGGAAATTGCTGGTATTTTTTTTCTGTTGTGGGTTAATGAAAAAAAAAAAAGTGTGTAGTGTCATATTATCTTGTTAGTATTTAATTTTTAAAGATAAAATAATTTTATGACATACTTTAAATGTATATTTGCGATTCCAAAAAGTTTTTATGTCTACATTAGAAATATTGATTATGAGGAAACGATTGTCACTCAGTAGATTTTGAAACTAAAACTAATTTTGTCCTTTAAATCCAACTAGTTTTTCATATTTTCTGGTTTTAAAAATCCTAATAAAAATAGTTGTCGCTAAATCATTTCCAACTTCTACCTATGATCTCAAGTTTGAAAAATTGGAATTGAGTAATTGATGACTTTCTTATAAACGCAGTTAAATCGCTTGTATGGAAAAAATATTTCACCCTGATAATATTGTAACAAAAGTACTAATTTTAAAAAAATGTGAAAGGGACTTGGCTGGTTCTGAAATTGAACACCTTATTTTGGAATAGGTAGTTTATCTACATAAACAGATAAATTATCAATAATAATAATAATAAACTAAGCATCCATACAATGTACTCAATTGTATAGCCACATTCACGCACACAAAATAGAAAGCATGGAATAATCAAGAAAATATACAATCACATTACCTTGGGCCAAATGATGTTTTTGGATTTATCTATTATAGATAGCCATTCGTCGAGAGCTGACTGAAGTTTCCCAGCTAGTTCATCTTCTTGGAAAACCAGCAATGAAGAACACGCCGAGTGAACTTCACCTGTTTTATAAACAAAGTTTAATTTCATTCAGCTAAAACTAAAATCTAAAAAGATCAGTAGAAATTCGAATGGTCTGTTCATATGTTTGTAGTGCCCAAAACAAAAGAGTTAATTTATGTGGCAGTGAATGTGCATTAAGGCAGTGTAAAGAGAGAGAGAGAGAGAGAGAGAGTCAGATGTTTTTAGGAGATTGAAGGGAACAGTGGTTGGAAAAGGTGAAGAGACCTACGTACTTTGGAGGATACGTTAGTTCTCTCTTTTCTCTCTCTCTCTCTATCTCTGTAACTGCTGGAAGAAGCGGACTTACATGGATGAAGTCTTTGGTATATTTTGTATGTTATTCAGATGTATATTAGTTAGTAAATTTTATATTAGCTTTAGGTTAGTCCGTAAGTTCTTATTGTTTAGTTATAAATAGTTAAGTTTAGATTACTCCTTAGATTAAGTTTTATTGATTATCTATAGTCTATTGTTTATTTTGAAATTTCATAGGGCTTTTTATAGTCTGTTCGTCTAAATTGTATATATCAATAATAAATGTTTTGATTTTGATTATTAATTAATAAAACATATGTTAGGTTGATAAAGTGGATAAGTGCGGTTTTCACATGGTTGTTTATTTAAGCTCGCGTATATGGACATTAAGACGACCATTATTACATGTTCATAGTATCTTGAATCTTTCATTTTATTTCCCTTTTTCCCAAGAGACAAGTTATTGAACTCTTTAGTGTTATTCCTGATGCCTAACCATCACCCATCCCGATAATATATACATCTAGTGTGCATAGATCTAAATTTGTATTTAGATGTTATGATTGGCAAATAGCTAAAGCCTTGTATAAAAGAAAAGGTGTTATGAAATTTCAAACCTGTTATAGTATTATTACAGTGATTCAACCTGTTATAAAAGTGATTAAATTATTAATTAAAATAGAATTTTAAGATAAAATACATACCAACATATTTTTCCGTCGAAGAAATAATGCTACTTAATGTAGCAACGAGAGCTTCTTCTTCTCTTGGGTTTCCTTCTTTTAAGCTCCACATTTTTCTACTCATCTTTTTTGTGTTTTTGCTAGACCTTGATCTAATAATGGACAGGATAAACTAATTAGAAAAAATAAGTTATGTATTTCAAAATTAAACTAAAACATATTAACAAAAGTTTGTATTTCAAATTTATATCTTAACTGGTTCGTAAATTTAATATTTTTTTACTGAAATATTCACATGTAGAGTGAGAGATATTCTTAAAGCATCTTAATTTATATAAGTATATAGAACAGATACAAAACTTTAAAAGCAAAAACTTGATTTAAAATTAAAACAGCCATCCATTGGAGTCACCTTCAACCAATACCTGTCCTGGAATAACCATTTAACTGAGAAATATTGGTACAGAGCATATGATGAATATTTATCTAAAATTTCTAATTGATGTTCCAAGACCTACTGTTTAGGGAACATGGCAAATTTTCCATTAAATTTAAATTAAATTAAGAAAAATAACACAGCTGCGATCGCAAGCATACTGACTATATAAGATGTTATTGTGACTCCGCCATTACTGAAGCGTAGAGGCTCATGTAGCGTAAGAGATTCACTAGACTGACCAGTTAAAAATTCGTAATTCCACTGATTTGCTGAACATGGAGTAAAAAACTACAGCGGCCGGCAAGGGGCCAAGAAAGGAAGAGAGAAGATGAACAAGAAGACTCGGAAATAGAAGAAAAGAAAAAATGTATCCTAACCCACCTATATTTAAAGACTGTATAAAATTCTAGGGAGAAATACTTTATTAAAAGTAATACTGCCTTACTACATAGGGTTGCTTCGTACACAGCATACTTATCAATCCATGCAGACATTAATTTTATATTATAACATTTTTTCTATTTTCAATATATATATATGTGACATATCCTTCCTTTCTCTTTTTTTCTCCCCTTTCATAACAATACTCTTACCAATCATTAACAATAAACCACATTAAACAATAGACATAGCATAATAAACATTTCCCCCAGATCAATATAACAAAAAAAAAAAAAACTTCATTTTCCTTTTAAATTCTCAAACGCCAGGATCTCAATACAACATCGCACACATATATAACACATCAATTCCTCAAATGTAGACAAAAAGATAAGATGATTATTGACTAAATAAAATAAAGCAATCAATTTTACATCTTCACTTTTTTTGTCCATTAACTTCTTTAACTTTACAGTCCACAGCAATAAATTATTACCAGCTATTAAAGCAGAATTATTATGTCAATATCCCTGACAGCCGTGGAAGGGATTGGCATATTAAATTTAACACCTACCCATATCTCTTGCTAATATACTCAATTTTAAGGGGCTTTATCCTTCACTCCAATGTTAATATTTCCTTGTAATTGGTAATTGGTTGATTGTCGTGGATATTGAAGAGAAGAATAGTTGGGGTGGTCAGTCAAAAAGGAAGGCAAAAATAAATGATAATATTTATTTTTTACATATGCCGACGTTTCGACCTGAAGTTCAGGCCTTCATCAGGGCTAAGAAAATAACCAGATAACAAGGTATGAGAAACATAAGTAATGATGGTAAAAAAAAATAATAAAATTAAATAAATAGATATAAAGTAAAATGAAATTGTTAGAATAATGACTAAGAATTAAGAGATAAATAATAATAACCGTTACAAAGTGTGGAATGATGAAGTAGGCATAATCTACTTTATGTACTTCTTTTATTTCTTTCTTATTTCAGCTTTCTCAATTTCTTCCCTCCTTCCTTTCATTCCTTTTCTCTGTTTTTAACTCTTTATTATATTATACATTGTCTGTACATCTTGATAGACTTTACAATATCTCAATTTTTAACTAATCCATTCTCAATGTTTTAATTTTACTATTTATTTTCATTACTTATATAACTTCATATTTCTTTTTTATGTCTTACATTTTATTCTAAGATTCCCATTGTAACACTTTTGTCACCCTTTTTGATTATGCCTACTTCATCATTCCACACTTTGTAACGGTTTTTATTATTTATCTCTTAGTTCTTAGTCAATATTCTAACAATTTCATTTTACTTTATATTTATGTATTTTATTTTTCTAATTTTTTTATTTTTTATTATCTTTTTTACCATCATTACTTATGTTTCTCATACCTTGTTATCTGGTTATTTTCTTAGCCCTGATGAAGGCCTGAACTTCAGGTCGAAACGTCGGCATATGTAAAAAATAAATATTATCATTTATTTTTGACTTCCTTTTTGACTGACCACCCCAACTATTCTTCTCTTTAATATTTCCTTGATTTGATTATTACCTTTCCCAAACTATAAAAAACAATAAACCTTCATATATTCCTAAACTCTTTACGCTACATTCCTCCAACCATTCGCCATTTTTTTTTTTTTTTTTTTGCCTTTTCTGTTGGTTATACTTTATTGGACTAAACCTACTACCTTTTTGTCTGCAGAAATTTGAAAAATCTTTTTGATCATATGAAATAGTCCAAGTTTATCTTTATGATTGCACGAGTGGATTGTGGGCAAGACGCTTAAACTATTGCCATCTGCAAAGCAGGTACAGAAGGAAGGGGAGGGCTATACCACTCAGGTAATGGACTTACCTACAAACTGTGCACGGCCCAAGTTTACCAGCAATATTCTGAGTAGGCAATATTAAATTTTTTCTGCACTAGATTGACTCTATTTGTTTTTAATTCATACTTCATGGAGTATGAATTGAATCAATTATTTCTCCACCTCCTTTTATATGAATCCTCCAATGAAATTTAAAGTTAAAATGATACTTTATAACTAAGCGCATAAGAATTAGCTACACAATACGCATTTATTTATTTTAATTCTTCCTGTTCTTAGGAGATTTGTTGCAAGGAAAAAGATTATTTTTCGAGTTCAGTCCATAAGAGGTATAGATAAATCGGTTCATATTAAAACGACATAGATACTATAAATTAATAAATAAATAAATATATATGGATCTATTGCAATTTACTCACTGAAAAGATTTAGTTCGAACAGATGATGTGCTGCTAGTTTCAGAAGCGGTATCACTCATGTCATCTAAAATACGAAACATATATAGTTACGTTAAGTCTAGTTCACTATTACATGAATAAAAATATTTTTAGGATATAATTGGAAAACCCGAAATTCAAACTAATCTATCGATGTTTCACCAATTCAGGCATCGCCAGGGTAACAACTTACATTAGCTAAATGCAGATCATATATAACACACCTCTCATCAACCAAAAATTCCAATTATATCCTAAAAGTTAATTTATCTCTCTTTTTGTATTATTTTATTCATTATAAAAAGAAAACATTGTTTATAAATATTAAAAAAATTGTAATCGAAAAAAAGATAAAATTATTACATTTAAAAAATTAGTACACCAAATTAATAAAGAATAAAAATAAACGAAGAGAAGAATAGTTGGGGTGGTCAGTCAAAAAGGAAGGCAAAAATAAATGATAATATTTATTTTTTACATATGCCGACGTTTCGACCTGAAGTTCAGTCTTTCATCAAGGCTAAGAAAATAACCAGATAACAAGGTATGAGAAACATAAGAAGTGATGGTAAAAAAAATATAACAAAAATAAAAAAATTAGAAAAATAAAATAAATAAATATAAAGTAAAATGAAATTGTTAGAATAATGACTAAGAACTAAGAGATAAATAATAATAACCGTTGCAAAGTGTAGAATGATGAAGTAGGCATAATCAAAACAGGTGACATAAGTGTTACAATGGGAATCTTAGAATAAAATGTAAAACATAAAAAAGAAATATGAAGTTATATAAGAAATGAAAATTAATACATTGTCTGTACATCTTGATAGACTTTACAATATCTCAATTTTCTATCTAACTACTCCATTCTCAATGTTTTAATTTTACTATTTATTTTCATTTCTTATATAACTTCATATTTCTTTTTTATGTTTTACATTTTTATTTTTGTTATATTTTTTTTACCATCACTACTTATGTTTCTTGTACCTTGTTATCTGGTTATTTTCTTAGCCCTGATGAAGACCTGAACTTCAGGTCGAAACGTCGGCATATGTAAAAAATAAATATTATCATTTATTTTTGCCTTCCTTTTTGACTGACCACCCCAACTATTCTTCTCTTCATTATCCACGACAGTCAACCAATTACCAATTAATAAAAATAAACTATGAGTAAACATACCAAAGATGTAAGCAGTACGATTCTCTTTTTCAATCCTAACAGTTTTCAACCTTTCTACATATTTCTTAGTTTTATCTGACTGAGTATTAATATCTTCTGATAGGATGTTAGCAGTTTCGATGAGAGCATCTTTGATAATCGTATCTATATAACAAAAACACTTTAAATTAGAAAATGTTACGGAGGTGCATTTAGAAGTGAAAAAATGTTATTAGTATGACGTGGATTGAGTTTTTTGATAAATACTATGAAATCACATATACAATTACGAAATCACATATACAATTACAAAATATACATAATATTGAAAATCTTTTAATGAATTTTTTATTTCATTTAATAAACAGAAGAATAAGTTAAATTCCAAGGCAGCTAAAGTTTAAAATATTATTTGCAACCAAATAATATTAATCTAAGAATCATCAAACCTACTTTTCTCTATGTAGTTTAGAAAAATAAACAAATCTTCAATGATTATCAATATAAAACTTTTAATGCATATATTAATTTAAAAAATGATATAAATTTAAAGGACATATAATTAGGTAATAATATTTTTCCTGTAATATAATATAATTGAAAGTATTTTTTTTAAAGCAAAGCGACAAAAGGTTTTAAGGATGTTCATAGGGTCGGTAGCCAATAAAGATTAACAGCAATTGATTTCGAATATAACTAATTTTTTGTAAAAAAAAAATTAAAATCCATGCCATTACAACTAATGAAGGATATTGGATATTTAATAAACAGAAAAATAAGTTGAATTCCAAGGCAGCTAAAGTTTAAAATATTAATTGGAACCAAATAATATTAATCTGAGAATCACCAAACCTACTTTTCTCTATGTAGTTTAGAAAATAAACAATTCTTTAATGATTATCAATATAAAACTTTTAATACATATATTAATTTTAAAAATGATTTAAATTTAAAGGACATATAATTAGGTAATAATATTTTTCCAGTAATATAATATAATTGAAAATATTTTTTTAAGCAAAGCGACAAAAGGTTTTAAGGATGTTCATAGGGTCAGTAGCCAATAAAGATTAACGGAACTTGATTTCGAATATAATGCAACTAATTTTTTGTAACAAAAAAACATTAAAATCCATGCCATTACAACTAATGAAGGATATTGGGCTCAGTGCTAAGTAAGTACTTTTTCTTGATCAACGATTGAGCCAGGAGTTGATTTGACTGATATCACATTTAACCACCAGGTATTCCCCTTGATCTCCCTAAGAAATGTTCTATAGAAATCTTGAGACCGAGATAAAAACATGTACTTAGCTTTCCTTACTTAGCATGGCAAGGGGAGTCAAACAAGGAGATAGTTTGAGCCCGTTACTATTTATAATTTATATGGATGACGTGGCAGCCATCTGTAAAATAAAAACAGAAAGGAAGTTCATGGGGAGAAGAAATCTATGTCCGATGGTGATGCAGCTGCTGCTATATGCCAATGTTTTTGTTGTCGCTGATTCCGCTGAAAAGTTTCAGCAGGCGATGACTGAATGGTATGAGAAACTCTACCAGAAAGGAATGCAGCAAAAGTAAGATACTACAAGTAGGAAGGCAAAATGGAAATATGCATGTACACTGCAATGGAGAGCAATTAGAAGTGGTCTCAGACTTTACCTACCTAGGAACTGTCATAGAAAGATCAGGGAAAGTGGATTTAGAAATATTTCATAGAATAAGCAAAGCAAATGCAGTCTACTACCAGATTTGCAAAACCGTTGTAGGAAAGCGAGAGATAGACAAGAATGACAAGCTCCATATATTTAAATCTGTGAACATGCCAATACTTCTATACGGAGCTGAAAGCTGGATATTGACAGGCATGCAAGAGAGCAGATTAACTGCTGCTGAAATGAAGTATCTGCGAAGAACAGTCAGTAAAAAGTAGGAGGGACCTGATTCGTAACGAAAGTATACACCAGGAGCTTGGGGTCGCCTCATTGAAGGAGGCACTGCAAATCCGCCAATTGAAATGGTTTGGCCATGTGATTAGGATGGAGGAACATAGGTACCCTTTGAAGACAATGGACTACGCTCCGGATGGTATAAGACCTCGAGGACACCCAAGAATGTCATATTTGTAGTACATCGATAGACTTTGTAAAGGAAGAGGCAAAGATATCCATCTAGCCAGGAACCTGGCAAAGAACAGAGAAGAGTGGAGTTCGTAGCTGCTAATCTCCTAATGCTGAGAGGCACGAAAGAGAGAAGCTAAAGAAGAACAAGAAGTATTCCCCTTGACAATTATTTAATTAATAACTCCCTGTTTAGTTACGTGTTTATTAAGTGAACCCCAGAAGTGTCTCCTAATTCCAGGTTCAATACATGGCTGGTATAACAGTAGTAATGTAGTTTTTCTTTGCTCCATGGTGCCTTTTTTTTTCAAAACTATGACTACTATTGATTGGTGGCACCCTATTCTCGTTACTGCTTCCCGTGAAAATTCCTTTACTTCATGTAATGTTACAATTTTAATATTTTTTGGCAAGAACAGTTTTTGATGAAGGCATATTTATAGCTTTTATCCTGACATTAGTTAAAACTGAACTGAGAAACATTGTTAAAGTTTTCTTGTAACCTTAATAAGTAAAGATAAACAAAAATATTCAATGGAATCGGTGTTATCAACATAAGAATCAAAAGAAATAGTTGATGCCATTTCTATGACCGCGACTGCATATATAAATTTTTTTTCTAATGTATATAAAAACAGTATAAGTACCATTATCCACAAATAGTATGTGTATATTAGTCTTAGTAGTAGTTATGTTCCTAACATTCACGTAATTAAAATTTTATTTTTTGATTTGATACACGATACATAATTGCACATTCAAATAAAACATAAAATTGAAATGGTTACAATTTCATTTACACCTTTCTAAGATCGAAATATTGCCTATCAAAATCAGCAATACAGAATCAGATAGTATAACTTATTACACACAACTCGATTCAAACCCGGGACCAGACTTTAGGAGTACCTTTCTCAACAAACTACACCGCTTCCATAGTATTTTAATATAGCTTAGAAAGCAGAAAATAAATGAGGGAATAGACAAACAACCTTGGTCATTCATAGAGTAAAACCTTCACATTTTTGTTTCAGTATCTGTGAATGTGTCTAAATAAATAAAAATTCAATAACTTTAAACTTTACCAATCAAACTGGACTTTCCAAACTTCTTTGCAGTATAGATGGCTTCTTTCCAACATCTTGCTTGAGTATACATTTCTACAGCTTTATCATGATCCAACAACCATTCTGAGGACAGTATTGCAGCTTCTGAATATTTATGCGCGGATATTAACATATTACAAACATTTTCAGCATGTTTTTGCTGCTCTTCATTACTGAAAGTCAAATTAAAATTTAATGAGAATAAAATTATGAAATATTATAAATGATTTATTCAGAAGGAAAAAAATAATGTGCTGCATGAAATAGATAAGAAAGAATTTTACTAAAACATGAAATGAGCAGAAACTAAACTCTAATCCTTACATTAAATGTTTTTAATTTCTCAGATAAAATATATGAGAATAGTTCCAAAAAAAAAAAAATAACAAACAACAAAAAAACAAGGAAACATAAATCATAATAACTAAGTAGATAATTTCGTAACAACTATATAAAAAATCATCACCTAATTTTTTATCACCCCACTTTGAATCAAAATTAATTTTTGCTCAAATAGAGCGAGTTAACATTTAATAAATAAAATCTAACTTCATGTTTTTCAAACCTGTACACTCTGCTAACCTTAAATATCTTTAGCTTTCCAATGATAAATTATATATCTACATTACTACTCTAATTTCTATAAATTTGTTTTCAGCCTGAAAGAAAATTTTTGCATTTTTCTCATTTTGTTAATTATCAAATTCTTTCAAAGTTTATATTTGGCCCTTTTTTTTTATTGCTACTAACAAAGAAAGATGTTTTGTTATTTCAAATAAATAAAATTTAAGATAATTAAGAGGAACCCATTTTGAAAATACAGCATTTAAGTCGTGTACAACTTTTTCAATTAGAATAAGACTAAGCTTAAATTAAATACCATTTAACTATAGATTGGTGTAACCAGTTAACTCATAATCTTAAAAGTCATTTCACAGAAAACAATTAACTTTAAAATTGATGAAATAAAGCATTAATTGAGATAATTTTGGAGAAAAAGTTGCTGTAACATCTCAGGCATATAATTACCTAAAAAACTTAAGATAGTTACATTTTTGAGGAGCTAGGGTGTTACACATATGAATACACAAGCACACACAGAGACAATTTTCCGAAACATGTTAATTTAAAAAGGTAGTAATGTGGTTGAGAAAAGCAAAACTATGATTACAAGGGAAAATGTAAAAAATGTAGCCATTGATTTTTTTTCCTAAGTATATTAATAATTATCTTTATAAGAAATACTTAATTGAAAAATAACAAGTTTAATATTTTTACCTAAAATTTGAATCCATAACAATGATCATGCATTGCCTCCAATTACCAGCTCTTGTAAATGATTGAAGGGCTTTTTCTTTATCATCGCTGCGTAAATACATAATACCAGACTCCTCGTAATGTCTCTCCTTGAATAAATATGCGGCATACTTTGATGCGATAACTGAAGATCTGAAGCACAAATTTAAAAATTATTCATGTTTTAATTAATAATATTATAATATGTCTACTGTCACGCCATAAATACGAGATAAATAAAGAAAAAGTCTTTAAGACAACAATAAAAATAATTAATAACTAGATTACAAACCTTTTTAAATCATTTTTAAATATCTTCAAAGCAGATGGGTACAATGAATTATCTTCTATAAATTTTAGACATTCTTCTTCACACTCATCACAACATTTACTTATGTGCATCAAAGCAGACTCGTATCTCTTCAATTTTTTATCTATTACAAATCTCATGTAATTAGGTTCCATAGATTTCAACGAATTTAAGTAAGGGATATATTCTTTTGGATCTTTCTGTGACTTTCCTACAAAATGTGATAAAAAAAAAAATACATTTATATAAATAAATAAATAAAAAGTATTTAAATATAAAATGATGGATTAATAATAGCAAATTCTTAAGTGGGACAGATAAGTACATTACCAAACAACCCAATTTATTATGTTATTAAATTAAAAGGAATATAAAAATATACTGATAGATTGAATTTATTAATAAATAATGTATATTATATTAATTATGGGAGCGGAGTAACTCAGTGAGTTGGGGGACTGCTAAGCACAACGTCCCAGGTTCGAATCCAGTAAACATCAACTAATTGTTCATCAGCCATAGATCGATTGGCCCTATGATCGGGAGACCTTTCTAGGACACACTTAGCCTCTATAAAGTGGATATTCTTAATTAAATAATTAATTAAGGAGGAAAACCTGGTAGATGAGCATGATCCTGGACTGATCAATTCCTTACACATTGTTGGTCTTGAAACAGTACTTTCTAATGAAGTACAGAACCAAAAAGAAACCTTCATAAGTTGCAGTGGTAGATTTAAAAAAAAAAATCAATAATGATAATCATTATGTATAATTTATTTATAAAAATGAGGGAATGGTTAAAGGGAGTTATTAAAAGTGTGTTAATGATGTCACATATTGACTGACGAAAAGGTTACAAAGTTTTGGTCAATGCATGCATTTTTTCCTTTTGTTATGATCCTACTTTCAAATTGGTCTAGAAGATTATAATTTATGCCATTTGATATATTTTAAGATCTTTTTAGTACCACAAAAACTTGAAGTTATCAGTAATTTTCTGGGAACTTGATTATTGGAAAAATTATGATCTGGTATTTAATAGTATTTAGGGATACTAAATATAAATATAAAAATCCCCGTAGCACCACAACCTATGGGGGAGAATTAGGTTCAGTACTTTTTAAGGGATAAATATACTTTCTTTATACTTAAACAATTTTTTTTTTGTCCTTTACTTGAAGTCCTATATATTTTTAAGTATTTTCAGAGCCCTCAAATCAGAGCTCATCCAAATATCTTTAACATATTCATATTTTTTTATTGTACATAAAAATACAAAAAATAAAATGTATGTTTTTAGTAGATGCAGAATAATAAAAACTAAAAAATGTGAAGAAAAAAATCAAACCCTATATTATACTAGAACAAATATTCAATATAAAATCACAAAAAAAAAAAAATGGTTAAAATCAGTGATCTCTTCTCTTTTTGGACACATTAATGTTTTCATAATTAAAATACGAATCGTTCTCAGTACAACAAATTATTTAAATATTCAATACAAATTAACTTATTCCTATATGTAAAAATAATAAAAATTAAAGAAAAATAATCTTACCAGCAATTTTCAAGGCAGCATTCAAATCATAAACACCCAATGCTTCCATATACAATTTATTGGAATCGACAATGAACATTAAATGTTGCATTGCGACTTCGTTGCTGGCTAACTGAATCGCTTTACTCATTTCACCAATTTTAACTAAAGCACTCAAGATCGGAAAAATGTATTTCTTCCTTAAATCCTCAGTTGACATAACAGATAAGAGAGCTTCGCAGACGGACTTGACTTTAGAACCGTTGAGGAAGGAAGTATCCTACAGAGAAGGATTAGTATGAAAGATAGTCAGGATATGTACTCAATAATTATGTTAACCAAGTTTGCCGACGTTTTGGCCCAAACGTGTGGGGCATCGTCACGGCTAATAATTAAAAAAAATACAAAATTATATCAGAAAAATGGTAATTATAAAAGAATGTAAATAGGATATGAAAAAAGTGTTATGTACTGTGCATTATATGACACAAAAATCACAATATTTATTTAGATGTAGATTTAAATAAAAATAATTGTGGACTGATGGCTGACTGTAGTGAATGATTGAGGAGAAGATCAGCAAACAAAAAATAAATAAGTATATTTATTTTTACTTTTTTTTTTTACTGATCACCCCGATTAATCTTCTTTAGAATTAAATAAAAATAATTGTACCCAGTAATTAATTTAACTACCTAATTAATTTTAATAATATCGATAAAAATTTTAACATCCTTAATAATCATAAAGGGCACTACAAACCTTTTTCTTGTAGTATTGCTTATATAAATTTGCAGTGACATCTTCACCAGACAACTCAGTGACTAGTAGAGTGATCCACTGAGGGTCAATTTGGTTTACAAAATTGTTAACTTCGTCTAAGAAAAGTTTTTGATTATGGTCAATGATGAGATTAAGGTCTAATCTCTGCTTCCTCATTAGAGATAATGCAGTTTTAAACTGCTTTGAATCGATCAGCGTGCCAAGAGTAAGAATAGTAAGAGCACGAGGTTGTATGGTTTCAAGGTTCCCTCTGGGAGCCTGCAGAACAACAGAATTATCAAAAGTAGTGACAAGCCTGGAGCCTCTTTCCAACTTCCGTTCAGATATTTCGACATTCTGAAAAAAATAAAAAACATAAAATATTTTCAACTAGCATTCGTATTTTTTGAAAGTAAAATATAAATCATAAATTGCCTCTTACCTCCGAATCACTACACTGTAAAATCACTAATTTGTGTGATGATGTAGTCACTAATAAGTAAGGGTCTTTCAAAATGAACGAGGTAACCTTGCAAGTTATCGAAGGGAAGTTAATAGGGACGTTGTTTAAGTATAATCTAGACAACTCTGACAAACAGAAAAGACCAGAAGAATGCACTTTGATGTCATAACATGGTTCAATAAGAGATAAAGTCTCGGTGACGACAAGAGACTTAGTATTATAACTGAATAACTTCCCGTCGGTTGTTTGAATAACAAGTTTTTCTGCTCTTCTGTTGCATGTTATAATGTTTCCTTGAAATTTTGTAACATTTCTGAAACAAAACCAAAATATTTTTTTTTTTTAAATGTAATGTAATGTAAATATTAAAAATTTCATTGAGAAACTTAATTCAATAAAACTTTTCTTAAGATGAAGTAAGGTAAGGTGCAATTGAACAATATCATGAAGAAAAATATTTAAACACTCTCCAATGAAAACACTCTCTGCCAAAATTAATCTAATACATCAACTAAAGAAAAAGTCAAGAATTTTGAAAAATGATATCTCGCTCAATTCAAATAGAAATAAATAAGAGAAATGAAATGAGTAAGAATTAAATGTATTACTCATTGTTTATTCTTTAATTTAATTTGTTATAAATATATACTTCTTGATGGATTTTTCTTATTTCTCAAGGACAATTATTTCAATGAATTTTTCCTTTAAAAATAAGGAGAAAATATACCTTAAATTTAGGTAATAGTAAATATTGTATTTTATATATGTAACAAATATAAAGTAATAAACAATAAAATACCTCAATTCTAGACCATCTTGGGAGATTGACAATTGATGAATATGAGTTTCTCTTTTGACGGAAGAACAAAAAACTAAAATGTCAGGGCTAACCCATTCCCAATGAGACAGCGAAATCATCTCTTCAGAGATATTGTGCTTTTGAACCAAATCTGTAAGCATTAATTATATCTGTAAATGTGCTGTTAACAGTCTAGAAAATTACAGGCAAGCTAAATATAAACTAATAAAAATTTCAACTTAGTTTATCAATCATAGAAAAATAATTGTTAAAATCCTACCAGATAAAATTGTAGGACTTGATAGAGGGTCTTTGAAAAATGCAACATCGCCATTAAATAGAATCGCACACAGCATATGAGGTTGGTCCCTGAAAAATATTTTAAAAAATTTTGTTTAAAAATATTATTCCATAATATATATACCTTTTCCTAATAACTAAAAACTCTAATTACTTTTCGTGTTTTCTTTTTTTTTAAGTGTTGATTTTAATTTAATAAAGATAAGTATCTTATAAATTTTTTAATTAAAATTTTAAAAACAATTTCATGCCATTATCTTCATATTACATATTTTTTCCAATTTAATTTTAAGGCTTTTAGATACATTAAAAAAGTAAATTTGTTTCAAATGATCCTGATTTTCTTTATTGACATTCATGTTTTTAATCCCTCTTCTCTTTCCTTCTTACTTCTTACTATTATATGCGATATTACTTGTGATTTCAATATCATTTAGTTTTACGTAATTGTAAGATGAGTTTCCTTTGTAACAACAATACTTTTTTTTTCTCGAACTTGCGAATTTCTGGTCTATAACTAGCATTGAAAACTGGTGATTAAATTTTTTTTTAAATTCTCATCACAAAGCTCTCACCTATCATAAAGTAACTACACCTTATGGAATTTCTATACCTAGTTAAGTTTTATAATATTTCCTTCATGTATTTTATTTTATCTCCACTATGTTTAAATATTCTTTTATGTTGTATTCATAGCACTAAAGAAGACCTTAAACTTGGTTTGAAAAAAAAAATTTAATAGTAGATTTATTTTTGACTGCAGTACCATTTACTGCCTAAATTACTCCCTAGTTAAGATACAACAATTTATATTAATATAAAGGTTTTGATATGTTCAATTTAATAGAGAGAATTGGACTTTTCTCTAGATGCTCTCTTCTGTATTATGCAATTCAAAAATTAAATTTTTGATTAATCTATTAATATAATTGTAATTTTTTTTTAGTTGGATTAAATGTAGTGTAAAATTACGTTTAAGGCAAAACTAAAATACATTAATTTGAAACCTGTCATATTTTAAAGGTAATTTAATTTGATTTTAGCTTAGTCATAACAAGTGTAATGTGGATTGGTTACCTCCTACTAAATGTCATAAAATTGATGAGAGCTTAGAAGAAAAAAATTATGTTATCGAAAAATTACAACCTATAGTCCATCAATGAGTATTTAAATACTTAAAATATAATGAACAAAGCCTGGAGGTGAAGTAAATCAATAAATCATTGCTCAAACTGTGGATTTATTGAATATCCTCTATCCAATGCTTAAGATGGCTTGTCTGCAAATTTTGCTATTTTTGGAATTGTGATTTTCTGTTAAATCATTTTTTTAATAACATGAAATAACAATAACAGCACTACCGAGGCTTAAACTGAGTTTAACAACATAAAACCAATTTAAATAATAAATTAGCAACCTTAAATCGGCAACCATAATTTTAAACCAAGGTTTTTTCATTTCGACACAATTTCAGATATGCCACTTAGGCATTAAATCAATGATATTTAATTTTTATTCTTATTTAATTCACATAAGTTACCCATCAAGTGGAGCGAACATCACATGATTCACTGCATCAGAACAATTCAGTTTGTACGAAGACATTGGTGGAGGTATCACTGCTTCTTTGAATGATGTCAGCAAAATAGAATCTATAATACAAAAAATTCATTCCATCACACTTGAAACGATTTTGCTTAATGAAAAGATTAAATTATTGCTGTATTCTTAAACAAAATATTGACAAAATTGCCATTAACATGATGGGAAGTTAAAAAATTAATATATACCACAATAGTAATAGTACTTACTATTATCGATAACGCTAACATATGATTTATCCTCAGACTGCGAATGATAACTAGTACTGACCAAAGACGTCCATTCTAATATTTGTAAAATCCCTCCTTCACACAGAGCATAAATTCTGTTTGGCCGTTCTTTATCCCACCAAACATTACGCTGCAAATTATTAAAAAATTCTATACCAATCAAAGCATAAACAGTGACAAGGAAAATATAAACAGATACTTACAGTTAAGGATACAAATTTGAACTTCTGTTTTATATACCAGTGATAATTCCCAGTGACCCATAACATAACTTCTTCAGCATGGTTTTGTTGATTTTCACAAATTGTGCAAAGAATATTTGATCCTTCATTCCAAGAGATATGTTTTACCTAAAAATGGATAAATCATCGGTAACTGTGTAATCAATGTAGGATTTCAAAAGACGCCATGAGAAAAGAGCAACATAGAACAATACCCATTGCAATTAATAATTTATCTTTAAGAGAAAGCAGCAAGAACATAATTCAATGAGCTCTCCAATAAATACATTTTGATTATTTCATACTTAGAATCTGACAGCACCAAAAAAAAATTAAAAGAATATATAAGCAATATACTTTTGTGTCGGCTGGTAAAGTGAAGTCGCCATGTTTGAGACCATTTTTTTCCAGAAAAGAAACAACTTTTTTGTTCGGTAACTGCTGAGGAAGAGCTATCAAATTTCCACTTGGTCTCCAACAGATAGGTTCATTTAAACCTTAAAAAAAAGGGGGGGGAATAATGCATAAAATATTCTTCATTATAAATATATAAAAACAAAAATTAAAATATGAACAACATTTTTACAATATTAGTATTATTTTTTATAAACAATATACACTTGAAATTTCAGTAAATGTCTTTTTAAATGAAATATCTCACATACGTACCTCTGCTAGAAAAATGAGTATAAAGAGGAAAGTTCATTTATGGAAGCAATTTAGTTTAATTCATATAGTTGTTTGTTTTAAAAATGTAACTAAATCTAACCATTCAAAAGATGTATTTCGCTATCTCCAACAATAAAAACAGTGTGATCATCAGATTTGGTACCCATCCAACATGTTGGAGAGACACATTTCCTATGTCCAGTCAAAATTCTTTTGCACTAGCATTTTGAAAAAACTTCATTAATAGGAGGCCTAATGGCTTACAAGATATGATCAGGTGAATTATCTATTAGTTGGTTTATTTCTGCAGCTATGATGAAATGAAATTTTTTTATGATTAGTGTGTATTAAAATTACCGCTATAAATAAAATATCATTAAATTAAATTAACTGTTCAGACCGGAATCTTAAAAAGTACGAAGGAAGTCAACATGTTAGTAGTTTAAATTTATATTATCATACAACTATTATAGTATATCAATTGCATTTTATTTATACAAGTAAAAGAATTCATTTAATAATAACAAAAATATATTTACTATTGTACATTAACATATAATTCTATTTTTCAGCTATCCAATGTTACAAGTCATAATATTACACCATAATTACAAAATAATAAAATAAAATAAAGACAACATACCAGAGATATCTTCGCTTGTGCTTAGTAAAACTCCATCCATGTTAAAAATTTTAACTTTCCTCATATTTTTTTCCGAGCACCAGTAACTAGCAGCAAACATATTACTGTCCCCTCTCCATGTTAAATTAACAGAATGATTGTCTTCAATGAATGACGGGTCAACAGAAGTGGGTTTCGACTTAGCAGCATTCTTCCCTTCAGATCCATGAAATTGGGTTTCCTTTTTTCCCCAACCGACACTGATCAATTCATTTTCTCCACGACAAGAATCGTTGAGATCAATCTCAGCAAGTGAGAAGAATTCAGAATTCAATAAAATCAAAGAATCACTGTCACAGACAACTGCTGCAAGTTCTTCATCGGGGCTCCACTGAATATCAACAACTTTGCACTCCAAATCATGACTGATACTACAATGTTGCACTCCGTTATTGTCTATTATAAGAGAGTATATCTCACCATTTTCAAAACAAATATATATTGTATTGTACAAGTCTCTATACCACATGCCGATAGTCTTGGGGACATTTTTGTCAGGAAATAAACTCTCTAAATCGTAATATTTCGAAGCTTTTTCAGAAATCAAATCAGCAGAATACAATATATTTTTTGATATCACAAACACATTACCAAGTTTTGAAGATAAATCATTGTCAGCCGATGATTGTCCACTAACTATTAAATTAGTGTCTTCGAATACATCACAGTGTATTTTCAAGTTGAGTAGAAGTTTTAAGTTCTTCATTGTAAATGTCAACAACAAAACGTGATCGGAGGTTTTATAATGTTTAGTCTATACAACACATCCAAAGAGGTACGGTCTATACAGATATTACTGCCAAGAGTACAACTGAAACATGAAATGATATAATACGTCATTTCAACTCAAACAAAAGGTATATATTTTTTAAAGACAATACCAAATATTTATTATTAATATTATGTGTTGAATATTTCTCTCAAAATGAGGTCATTCTGAACAAATAAATGCAGTAAGTTTTAATATTCAATTTGATGAGTTATCTTACAGTTTTTATTAAAACCATTATCGATATTTAAAATGATTGTGATACAAGTAAGGGTGTAAATCATATTATGCAAACATCCATCCATCCACCCTAAAAGCCGATGGAACCGCTGCGCTATCGATTAATAAAGGAATATGCTGAATTCCATTCATAGAACAATCGAAGAGTTTAGGAATGGCCAGATGGATTTCCGATTCCCATAAATGAGATCAATGCTAAGTTTAGGAACTTGCCCGAACACAACTATGTGAATAATATTTTATTTTATTTTTATTTGTTATCAAGCGTTTTGTAGATATAACATGTAAACTTGCCTTATAGAGTAGATAGAAAATCAATTATAAAAACATTAGTATTCATTAAAACCAGGGATTGAAACTTTTTTAAAAATTTCCATTTTGACGGTTTCCAATGAATTCCAAGTTTGTTGTAAAAGTATAACATGCATTTATTTACGTTCTTAAAAAAAAAATCAATTAGATGAAAAATAAACAGAAAAAAATAATTGGGAGTAGATTAGAGTTATAATTTGTTTTAAATGAATTGACCGTGATCCAAATGTGTTGCTTGTTTGAATAGCTAAGAATAAAAATATTTTTTTAGAAATCGACAGAACTTTTAAATAAAAGATTTTCAAAAATTAAAGTTCTATAACATCTTGACTTATAAAGATGCAAGGAAAAAATTTCTAGCTTCTAAAGAACTGATAAACTATCGACAATAAAAATTCCAGTCATAACGAAAATTTTTAAAAATAAATTTTTTTTCCGTTTCAGCTCTAATTAAAACTGACCCTTATTTAGGAAACATCAGTTGAGAAAGATAAATTGTCTTTTGGTTACACTAAAATAATATAAAAATTCCTATTTAACCAGAAAGTTAAACAAAAAAAAAAAAAAAAAAATGGAGTGGACTAAAAACACTTTTTAAACTCATTTAATAAACAAAATAATTTGTATTAATATATTCCATAATATTAATTTTTTATAAATAAGAATTTTGAGGGTTTTTATTTTTAAACGTTGGTGTGAGATGTGCGTCCTCAATCTGCTTTTATTTCACCTTGTCTTTCTCTGTTCTAATGCTGCCTGAATTTGTTAAACGTTGACTAGTTAATAATTTATAATCGTGGATTGATGGTTGACTGTAGTGAATAATTAAAGAGAAGAATGGTTGAAGTGATCAGTCAAAAAATAAATAAATATATAGAAATAAATAAGTTTATTTATTTTTATTTTTGCCGACGTTTTGGCCCAAATTTCAGTCCTTTATTAGGTCTGGTTTAGACCAATTATTTACCAATAATTATTTAATTATTTATAGACCAAGACCGCAAGTTCTATTATTTACTATTGCTCTTGCGGAATCCTTTCGTTCGACCAGCCCTGATGAAGATCTGAATTTTGGGCCTCAAAGTTGGCAAAAATAAAAATAAATATACTTATTTAGTTTTACTTTTTTTTTACTGATCATCCCAACCATTATCCTCTTCAGTTTAATAATTTAATATTTTTTCGGATGTCTCTGTTTCCGGAATCTCCCAATTTTAAGCTGACGATTATTATTGTAAATTTTTATTTTTTTGTTACTTTTCATTAAACTGAAATGCCTGATAAAAAAACAAAAAAAAAACAACAACGTATTTATCAGTACAAATTGTCCATTATTTACTATTCACCATTTATTTAGTAATTGAAAACGTCTTAATGATTAAAGATAATTAGTTCAAATTAATTGTTTTTTTAACTGATCCAGAAAAAACCGCGGAATATTAAAATGCTCACCGTTTCCCGCCTTGAATACACGATTCAATTAAATTTCAAGTACTGGGTTCGGCAATCTTATCTTTGTATTGTGTCTTTGATTATCAGTTCCCTGTTAAAAAGGTTTAACCGAACATCCATTTGGCAGTTTCATTACAGCGTAAGGGATTTAAACCTGTTCGAAATGTCGTCTTATAAATTGTTTCTAGTGAATTTGTACGTTATATTTTTGTCTTCGATAGTTGTCGGTAGTGGATTTCATAGGTGAGTACAAATTTAGGTATTGCAACATTGTTAAATTCTGTTTGTAATAAACTCTATTCCTAGCATGATACTCGAAAACATTTGAATATTTCAGACTCATGGTCAAGTATTATTAAGAAGTGAACCATAAATTTATAACATATATTAAAAAAAAAATTGTAAAAAAAAAAAAAAAAATAATCTGAGCTCAGTTCTAGCGTGGCATTACTTTGTTACTTTTAGCATTTTTTAGGAAAGGATTCAATCAAAATTTATCGTTTTGTGGTCTGTGCTTTACATAATTGGGCGCCGAGTAAATTGGCTTTAATACAAATAAAAATTTATTTTTGTATTGTTCTTCTATTCTTTTAATTATTTTGTTTAAAATATTAAATAAAATGAAAATTAATAAAAGTCATTAAATCTCATTTTGACTTGAGGTCGAAGTTCTACTTTCATTGGTAAAATTCAACAAATAGTTAATTCACACATGCGTGAAAAAAAAAAATATATATATATGTCTTATTTTATATTTATAATAAATAAGTAAAATTAATTAAGAATTAATTTAGTCTGTTGACAAGGAATGTACTGTATTTAACCTCCATTTATATAATTTTTCTTTCCACTTCCTGAAACAAACTTGTGTCTGATTATTTTATTTACAGATGAAATGCACTGTTTGGGTCTTTTTACTTAAGCATTTCCAGTCACATTTAGTAACATTTACTTTTAGTAAAATAACAGTTACTATTTAGAAATCACTTGTCATAAAATAATAAACGTTTTATTCAAAATTAATATTCAACAATAGATAAACACAAAATAGATTAACTTTGGGAATAACAGATATTTAACAATAATTATTATTATTTCATTTAATATCCTCGAGAAGATTTTCTTTTTTTCTGTTTAATATTCCTTTCTTCATCATTTTGATGCCCTTCATTTGTGATGAGAAAATGTTATTTAATTTTAAGAAGTTATTTTTTTTTTAATTTCACACTCAATAAAACAATACGTTTATGAATCAGCTTACAACTTCATTAGTATAATCGTTATAATTTACAAATCTGTAACAGTTATAAATAAGTGACAACAAAGTTTTTGGCGCTACTTAAATAAAAAAGAGCCCATTATTTTTAATATTTATATATATTATTATTTTTTGATACATGGCTTTCTTTGTTTGATTATTTTATTTCCATAAGAACTTATAATATTTTTCATTGAAAAAAAAAAACCTTTTAAATCTACATGGAATACTACCATATAGGCCAGCTATGAACTAATAATATAATTTTTAAAAATAAATGAATTTAACAATAAAAGATATTTTCTTTTGAAGTAATGCAATATAGAAATAGAGTAAACACATTTGTTCCAAAGAGGTGTAAAAAAAAAAAAAAATGTCACGCAACGTTGTAAACGATTAATTCGAGTTTTATAAGAAACATTAATTTTCAATTGTTTGTTTACTTTTCGTTATTAGCATTGGAGGTAATCTTTGAAATGACAGCACAATAATCGGTTTTAATGAAGCACACAAAGAGAGATATGGCGAATAAAAAAAAACACCCTTCAGAATAAATTTAGTTGTAATAATGAATATTTTAACCATTATTTTTATAAAAATGACAAAATGCAAGATAGTTCGGTCCTTCTTTTCTACTCTGTTTCTCAACCAAATTTCCATTTTATTATTTTTTTTTTTTTGTAGCTATTGACGGTCTTTAAGGTTATCAATAAAAAAAATGGAAACAGTGTTTATAAATAAAAAAATTTAAATGTTAATTTGTTCAAAACCTCAAATCTCCGAAAGATCTTCAACGATTGCATTGAAATTTTGATACAATGTTATAATCAAATTCAGAAATATTTTTATATACGTTTCATTACATTACGTTCATTTCATCAAAATTGTGGCCGAAAAATGTATGTCGGTATTGACTAAGGCGCCAAAACGGTTGTACTGATTTTAATGAGACTTGGGTAAAGTATTCTCCTTGAAGTTGTTTTAATTGACAACATACTTGTCTGAAAAGAAGCTGAAAAGAATACTTCGATGGATTCAGAATTTGATTCGTGAATGACTCGAAAAGTACACAATTTTTGGTTCATTGAACCAACGAGTTTTCGAAAGCTTCCTGAATTATCTTCAAAATGACAAAAAAAAAAAAATCATCTTCGGTAAGATATTATATTTGATTTTTTTTTTTTTTTTTTTACATTTTCTTCGGTTTAAATTTTTAGGAGAGCTCTTCCATGACAATAGTTATATTTTTAGTACAATTTTGAAACGAAACAATTTGTACCGACCGAAGGAGCAAAGTGGGTTCGAAATTTTTTTTGTTTTTTAAGGAAAAACCAAATTGATAGTGTTACATCTCTCACCTGGGAAAACCCTCAAGTACGAATTTTCATTGCCATTGAAAAATAGAAAATGTTTGCCTCAAATTATCAACAAATGATCAAAGTAGGTTCAAAATTATTTTTGAAAAGCGTAACGATGGATTCACATTTTCTTCTATTGTACTATTTTATTTTGCAAGTACATATAAAAGTGAATGTACGAATAAATAAGTGCAGGGGGGGAGGATGGTTGGTAACATGCAAATTCATTTGTTTCCCTCAAAAGTTTAATTATTATGTTCGAATTTCTATCACTTGGTGAACACTAGCTTTTATTATTCTACTCTCGAAATCAAGAACTGAATTAGGTTAACTTTATTTTGGAAATTTTAAATCATTTATAAACCATTTTCAAATTTATTTTAAAAAAATAAAAACCATTAACGTAAAAACTTATGACTGATATTTTTAAATATTTTTTTAAAAGTGGTATATATTTTTAAATATCATCATGTCATAACGGTTTTTTGAAGATGTCCATATGTCAATGACATCTAATGTAGTTTTTAATTTTTAAAAATCTATTTTTAATTTTAATTAAATAGTTCATTTTTTTTATTCAATTAACCTTTGAGTTTGAATTTAAATAGACAATAATAATAAACGCTATAAGATTCCCAGCTTAAAAGTCGATCGCCTTAAAATAATCAAGATAAGATAATAAAAAGGTGTTCAAGAACATTTTGCAGTTATCTTTCATAAGAATCAAAACTTATAAAAATAATTATTTGAGTCAATAATATACCAATTGAATAATACTTAAACTTATATATTATTTTATGTTTTTCTTACTTTTATATAGAACATGCGATGTTGAGACAAATACTCCTCGTTTTAATAATAGGCACTATGATATTTGTTTATTTGAATACAGATTAAATAAAAGTCATAAATGTTAAAAGATCCTACAATTAATTATTTTGAAGTGGCGTATCAGTCAATTTTATATAATTATATAATTCAATTTGAGAAAAAATAATTATACAATAAAAAGTAAATAAATTGAAATTCTTTGGTCAATAAGTAATGAGACTAAAAAGCATGGAAGCATGAACTGAAAAAATTAAGGAAGAAATAGTAAGATTTGAGATAAAAGAAGATGAATACCTAGAAATTACAGAGATCATTGAATTAGATGAAGATCCTTGGAATAGAAAAGATGAACAAAGAAGGAAGGAACCGACAGAAGAACGAATAAAGAGTGAAAAAAATAAAGAAAGTTTTAGCTTAGGGGAAATTCAAGAAATAATTATATACGCGCGGTCCTTATTAAAACAAAAAAAAAAGTAAAAAAATAAATAGATGTACTTGAAAGAGAAAACATATTATTTTTGATTATGTTATTGTTTGTTTGTTCTAAATTCATTATAAATAACTAGTGTGATCGTATAAATAATTCGATTCATATATCGCCAATCACCCATCCATAAATTTTAAATATTAAAATATAATTTTAAAAGAAAAAAATCGTTTCAATTTATTGATTTCCCGCCACTTGCGGTGAAATTAATCTAGAAATTGGTGATTTTTTTTATATTTTTTAATTTTAAATATCTTATAATTAAAATGTAAAATTTTGAGTGAGGTACACATTGTTATTTTCTTTGTCCATTACGAAATTTCATACACGTATATATATATATATATATATATATATATATATATATAGAGAGAGAGAGAGAGAGAGAGAGAGTGAGTGAGAGAGAGAATTAACAAACAAAACGTATAGAGAGTCAAACTGTATCATTGTTAATAAGAGTGCGATTACGACGACCATTTTTTTACTTATTTTTTTTTTTATGTGCAGCACAATAGACCATGAATTTAAAAAAAATTGAGTTACGCAGAGACAAAATCTTTTTCTTCTAACATTTTTTTTTTAATCTATTTTATTTAATTAGAGATGAAGATATATTTTCAAAAGTATAGCTAAATTATGGGTTCGATGGATTATTATTAAGGGAGGTACGGATTGCAGATAAAAAAATTCATGTATAAAAAATAAATTAAATAAATAATAATAAATAGAGTGTTCCATAATTAAAGGGAAAGGTTTAGAAAGGTGACAGCAGCACTTAAGAACGGCGAAAAATCTTATATAAACAATGCTTAGAGTTTTCACAGAAAATTAGAAAATTGACGTTTTGTGTTAATTTGTTTTCTTTTAGTGTCACGTTAAATAGAAAGCGATAACTAAAAAAAAAATATTTAATTTAGATATCTAACCATTGCATTATTGTTAACTAGATAAAATTTACTTAAAATAAAATATGATTTTTTTATTTTTGAAACCACTTAAAAAGAACTTTTGAGCGAATAAACACTAAGCTAAGTTCTGTTTTCAAACAAAATCATGAATTATTCCCGATTTTTTAATTTTTTTTTTATCTTCCTTCAACTATACTGCAGATACCCCTCATTTAGTTAAATCTACCTCATTTCATAAGGCGCAAGTCCATTATGAAAGTCCATAATTAAGTTTAGGTTTATTACGAAATAAGTTGAGATTCACTTCGAACTTCGTAAAATACATTGAGGTGTTTTGATAACCTGTCACTTTAATGAATCCGTGTTTTCAACGAAAATTGCTACAATAAATTATTGCAAAGCTTTAATTTATTTTGTTTCATTACCTGGGATGTATTATAATAACCATAACTACATAAATACACTTTTTAATTATTAAGAAAAATGATTTTTAGGGGGGCAAACTTTGTCTATTTAATTAGGTGCTAAAAACTCGTAAATGTACATTTGTTTTCTACTTGAATCGTAAGATAATTTGATCACAAAATCGATAAAAAAGGTTGCTTACAAAAATATTGGGACGTTTGTTCTATGTAACCTCGTTATTTTGAAATTTTGGGGGTGTAGGTCACGCACATCGGCTCAATATTTTTGAAAGCCACCTTTTTTCATCGATTTTTTCATGAAATTATCTTACGATCCAAGTAGGAAGCAAATGTGCATTTACGAATTTTTATTACCTAATTAAATAGACAACGTTTGCCTCTCTACAGATTGAACACGCCAGAATTCCAAGAGTTTTTGTAAATAAAAGAGTTGTAGGTTACGATGAGATGAAACTTTTCAAGAAGTTTCAGGCGGATTTTAATAATTCCATAAAAAGGGATCTGTACTAAGGACTATTTCATTTACTCCTTGATTACTAGGACTTGATATGGCGAAGTTCATTTTAAAGTTTATGTTAAGTTTATTTATTCCGTATCAGGTTCAGAATATGACGTCAATTCTTGCGCAATGGAAAGGAAGATGCATCGTAGTTGATATTTCTTAAGTGAGTCTGAATCACTCCGTCACATTTTTCTCTCAAGAGATCGGTTGTGATATACATTAAATAAAAGGTAATGGAACAATTGAATCATCAAGTGGTGAAGGGAACTAAGTCCAAAAATGTCTTTTTTTTTTTTTTTTAGATTAGTCTTATCATTCGAACCAAGACACGTCATTTGATGGTTAAAAGAACTGAATTTTTATTTCGGCATACAAGTTATTGTTATAAAAACCTGTTTTTCTTTTCACATTGGATCAAATCATAAGAATATCTAATAATTAAAATAATTATAACTAGTTCCTTCCTAATTAATGTTTCACTGATTAAAAATTAATTTAATAATACATATCCTGCCCGCCTATATTTTTTAACTCTATACCTCTTCCCTTCCTTGACACAGTCTGGTACTTGGGCTTCCTCCTTGACAAGAGACTGACATGGAACCCTCATACCAGACTTAAAAGACAAGAACTTAATTGATGATTTGGCCAGCCCGACTACTGAACAGAAACTACTACTATACAAAACCATACTGAAACCCATATGGACCTATGGACACGAACTGTGGGGAACAGCTAAATCTTCGAACATCAAACGCATCCAATCCTTTCAATCCAAAGTCCTTCGAACAATAGTCAATGCTCCATTCCACATCACAAATAAAACCCTACATCATGATCTCAACATCCCATTTGTCCTTGACCTAACTCCATCCAGATTCTCAAACTTCCATCAAAAACTTATACATCATACTAATCCCTCTCCAGCTCCAACTATCCATATAATCCCCCACGAAAGTTGAAACGGCAATGGCCCCGAAACCTTTTGTAAATACGCTATTGGAGTTCTGGCAGTGGCCAGCTTCTCCGCTCAAGTCCTGAGTGTATATAGCTTCAGCGTTCTCACGCTAAAAAAAAAAAAAAATCATAATTTGTGGGAATAAGTAATAAAAATTTTGTTTAATATTTTAATATTTGAGATGAAAGACTAAATTAAAAAAACAAGAACTGGCCAGGCGATACAAACAACTGCCACATCTTTTGGACTACAGATCTCCACTCAACTTACTAAAAAAGCGACTAACCTACACCACTATATTAAGACCTATTTGGACATCCGGAGCAGAACTTTGGGGTTCCGCAAACCAGACACACATAAACAAAATTCAAACCTTCACAATCCAAAATACTTCGTAAAATCGTCAATGCTCCTTGGTTGATTTCAAATCACACCGTACACACAGACATGAACATACCAAAAGTAAAATCCTACATACACATTTCATTCTTCTACTCTCAACCATCCAAATCCACTCGTTCTATCTCTATCTTCCTCCCTGTTACCTGGTGAGCCTCAAAGACGACTAAAAAGGCAGTGGCCTAGAGATCTTCTGCTGAAAAGTTAAAAATATCAAGAATTGAAGAAGACAGAATAAACTTCAACACATTTGCTTGATACACTACAACGCAGTGGCAAATTTAATGAAAAATAAATAAGTATTTTAGATTCTGGTGATTTTTAATTTTAAGCAACCAATGGTTATCAGGTATCAAAGAGGAAGCAAGTTTAGAAACGATAGGGTCCGTATGGCTATGAAGTTTATAATGGAGGGATAAGTACCTGGATTGGATCAAATTAGAAAAATAAGAAACAATAAGGTCGTTATGGATGATTTTGTTCGTGGCAAACTTAGGAGCATTGAGGATTTCGGATTGTAAGGATTGGATACTAGAGGAAATCAAGGCTTGATTAAAGCCCAAAGCTTAGCTCTATAAGTCCAAATAGGCTTTATCATAGTCACGTTTATGAGTATTTTGTAATCAAGTGGTACTTTAGAGAGTTCGTTTAGTACGTGCTGAAGTAGTCGAACGGTTTATTGTCGTTTCAGTCTAGTATGAGGATTCCATATTAAACGTTTGTCCATGTGGCGTCCTAGGTATCGGATTAGGTCAACAGGGATAAGAGGAGTATTATCAAACGATACTAGGACATGAAATCATAGGTTTACGGTGAAGGGTAAATGTGATTTTATGGGATTAATTGGACTATTTTTTAATCCTCCAGTTTAGACACCATTAATGTGATTAAGGTTTGTGATGTGTGATTGAAGAGTTTGGGATTTTCATTAGACAGATACAGTAAACTGTTTCACCCGAGATTAAACAGATACGAGGATTACCTTCTATTACGAATGGGCAGGTTCTTATAATCAGCGCTGAACTCATCGATGGCATCGAATAGATCTCTAAACTGAGCAAAACTACAGTGTCTTAATAATAATATAAAGCCACTGTAACAAAGCGATGCCATGATGAACTCAGTGATGAGTTAAGGAACTTACCAAACCATCTCACATTCTAGTTTATTAGGTGGAGACAGCGATACCGTCGGGAAGAAAGGGAAGAGCTGAATCTGTTTAACTAAACAGCTTTCCGAAAAGAAACTGTTTAATATAAACAGATACAGAAACCTGTTTCATTAAACAGCTTCTTGCAGCAGATATGTTAACACTCCTCTGAAACAGATATAGCTCTATTGAATTTTTAAACTGTTTTGATAGTTGTTTCAATGAAAACCGTCCATCGCACTGTTGCAACTTATAATGAGCTACGCAGTTTCTGTTCAATGAACAGTTTCATCAACTCGTTTTCCCATCTAATAACTATTTTCTCGTTATTTCTAATTTACTTATCATCATTAAAATATGTTATGATACGGGATTAATTTAACCAGGACGGTTCTTTCCACGCCCAGTGATATAATAAAAGGCCTCTGGCCACAGATGCAAAGAACGCATACAGCGTGCAGAGCCCTCATACCTTAAAATGCCCTTGGGCAATAAAAGGAAATTGAAAAATTTATGTATATATAACATTTATATATATATTTTATTTGTAATCAAGAAATTCCTGGGGGGTAGGGAAAAAAAAGATTAATTTAACAATTAAATCGATAATTACTATTGAGATAAAATTTGTATTCATATCATTTAAAATAGTGTAAATGTAACAAAAGACATTTCTGCTCGTAATGTTTTGAAACCTTGTATCTGTTATTTTTTTAACTTTTTTTTTAAAGTGGCATAATCTGTTGCAACTGCAACTCATGATAAACAGTTTTGCCCATTATTATTGGAGATGCAATTGATGGATCATTATTACAAGGGATACCAAATTTTACTTTTTTAAAGAATAAATTTAGCAACAAAAAAGAGAGTTGTATTGTATTTTATGCCCAAGTTTCATACATTTTTTGACAGTATTTATGCCAATACATTTTTTTTTTTTTTTTTTTTTTCCTACTCCCCAGGAATTTCTTGAATAAATACAGTATGTATATAAATGTATATATACATAAATTTTCAATTTTCCTTTTATTGCCCAAGGGCATTTTAAGGTAAGAGGGCTCTGCACGCTGTATGTTTTCTGATGCCAATACTGTGAATAAACTTTATTTAAATAATAAGGACTTTTTAAAAATATTTTAACAGTAATACCACTTGGCGAAATAAATTTAATATAAAAATTCTTTGAAATAAAAAATAAATAAAAAAGTATTTATTAATATTAGTAATTTTTTCAACAGCTGTATGAGTGTGAGTCTGAATGACTAATATTTATAGCTCAATATATCATTTGTACCCTTCAAGGACAAGTTTCTGTTAGTCATTCTTTGGTTACGTTTTGTTGTTATATAATCGTTTTTAAATGCATTTATTAATCAGCGAATAGATTCGATTTTCATATAAAGAATGTCAAATTTCTGTTAAATTATGAAAATTCGAAAATTCTTACTCTAGATTTAATTTGATGAAAGATATCCATCTATTTTTAAAATTTAAATTATCATTTCATTCGTCATTGCCAAGCCACACTGAATTCACAAAACTCGAACTCACTTCATAAAACAAGATTAAAGTAAGACAAATCACAACACACAACATTCACTCTTCGGCGATACACATGAACACCTTCGAGCTAAAGCCCTCCCTCAAAATAGTAAAACATTTATTTTTTTTTTATTTTTTTTATTTTTAGACATATAATATTCTGTCACAGGGACAATAATTATATTGATAAATGAACACATTCACTCCGTATATACAAAAAAGAAACAAAATTAACAAAAGTAAAATAATAACTAAATAATAATAAATAAAAACTATTTACAATAAAAAAATAAAATAACCTAAATATAAGTAAATTAAAAACCTAAAAATACAGTCATACCTATATACAATATATACAGGTAAAATATAACTATATTTTATGAAAAACATTATCTCTATAAATATTATTGTTTTTAATAGCACAATAATAAAGAATTACTTAAACGCCATTTCATGTAGGTAGTTAGTTTCTTTCTTGCTTCCGAAGTAATTATAGTATTATATACTTACAAAAAAAAAAATCTTTCTGGCTGAAGCAACCCCAAAATTAAATCCAGAATCCGTTAGTGATCAGCGACAACCAAATTTCTCTGATATACTTCCTTATCTTGGACTCATATTTAATAGACGGATAACCTAGAATCCACACGTCAAAATGAAACGAAAGACTATAAACAAACGACTGAAAATACTGTACTCACATTTTTACATATCGAAATTGAAAATTAGACGAAAACTAAATACACATAAATACCTACTTGAAAACATTTAGACATAAGCCTCGCGGATTTACAATTCAGAAAAAAAGACTCACTTATAAAAACTACAATCTTTTCAATCTATAATTTTATGACTAATAACAGCAGCTCACTGGTACGTAAACGACAAAACTCTACATATCTATTTACTTACGACAACAAACTATCGACCAATACATGTACTCTTTACTCCCGATTTCATATTAAGCTACACGGACACAACAGACTTGTAAACGACGTGGCCACGGCCGATATGTTCATCAGGGGGCGACTGAAAAGGAGATGGATGAGAGATCTCCTTTCCTGATTTAAACAAGTGAACAAAAACCAGGAAGCCTAAAACGCCATTTTCTAACATAACAACAAATCTGTTAATTGTCATTATCATGAGGTGCGGATGGAGATTCGAAAATAAAAAAAAACTAGTTTCAACTTTCACTTACTCTTCCTTTTCTTAGCAGAAGTAAGTATTTTCTGACAAAGGGGAAGTTAAAGTAAAAATTATAAACACTAAATTGATTTATATTTCATTGTTTTTTTTATATTTATTTTATGATGTATACAATTAAATATTAAATAATAACAACAATAGCATCTATGAAAACAGCATATATATATATATATATATAATATATATATATATATATATATATATATATATATATATATATATATATATATATATATATATATATATATATATATATAATTACATAATATTGTCGGAGTCTTTATTATGCTCATATTACGTGCGCAAGCGTGTTCTAATCTTTCAGATGCTCTCGTACTCCTTTGGTTCCTCAGTTACAACTATTCTCCGTTACGATCTCTCATTTCTCCTTCCACTAGCGGATCCAGGATTTAATTTTGGGGGGGCTTCAGCCCGAAACCTTTTTTTTTTCATAAAAATAACGATAATTACTTTGGAAAAACAGAAAGAAACTAACTACCTATATGAAATGGTGTTTAAGTTATTCCTTAAGTACTTTTAAATGTAATTACACGAACAATAATACTTTAAGAGATATTTTTAAAAAAAATTTTCCCATAAAACATCGTTATATTTTTCCATTTTGGGGGGGCTTCAGCCCGAAAGCTCCCCCCCCCCCCGTAGATCCGCCCGTGTCTCCTTCAGTTACTTATCAAATTCTTTCATATTTATATTTAAATATCTTTTATATTGGAGATGAATGTGAAATGGTCAATTGTTTCATAAAAAAAATAAATAAAGTCCTTTAAGAAAAGCTAATATTCAAAATTAGCCAATTTAAGCCCTATTAGAGAACATCAATCAGAATATAACCTACATTTTATTTAAAACTGCTTAATTGTATGCTGATATAATGAATTTAATTAAAATTCTTAGAGCCGTTTTCGATAAAATCGTAAACATATGTTTAGTCCATGATGACGAAAAAGTTGTTGTAACATCCCTAGCATATAGAAATCTTAAATATGCAATTTCACGTTCATGCGACTTTTCGTTTTGGAGCTCGATTGTTAACACACACATTCTGCGAGACTTGGTTATTTCGACTCTAGGGACCTCAAAACATGTATTTCCGATGAAAACTCAGATTCGAAAATTTTCATGATCGCAATACTTTTCCTTTCTATATATTTTATATATAGGTAAGTGGTGAAAGTAAAACAATTATTATTTATTTTCATATTGTTACAACACATTATGTCATAATGATTATTACATGCTCGTGGTGACGTTATGTTACGCAAGTTATAATACTAATTCAATTGCTATTCATTCGGCATAAATAACTCTGATCTATACATTAGGAAAAATATAAAAAACCTATATATGATATAAATAAACTAAATTACCGTATTAAATTAAATAATGTATAAACATTATAAAAAACAAAACAAAGAAAACATTATATATCTTCCATATTAATAACAGAGAACTTATTTTTCGAGAGAAAAAAATACAGATATTTTTATGAACTACTTCATAGAGAATATTACCGTAGCCAAGCGCAAATATATTTTATCTTACTCTTTAGGAGACGCAATCTTACTTATTTATATAACAGGTACTTTAGTTAAAAGAAATCCTTCATGATTTTTTTTAAAAAAGTATTTAGACACTTAATATTATTTTTAATTAGCTGCGAATTGTTTATCGAGTGGTATTAAATGTATTATCAGTAGAAAACATCCTTGGATTTTCCCGTTGTCAGAAAATTGCATTTCAACGATATCAGCTATCATCCAAGTGTCTAAGAAGAAAACGATTTATTCTGTTGCTCTTTGAAGCAACACTTGGAATACTAGTATGGGCACGAAGCTAATTAAACAAAGAATATTTCCTAAAATTGGTGAGATAGCAAAGAAATCTGTGAATGATGATATGAAAAACAGAAATTGGTGTCGTTTAGTTGCTAAAAAGATCCGTTCAAATAGTTTTATCAAAGACAAACTCTTCTTGCGGCTGAAGAATTTTTTATTTTTTATTTTAGTTATCGCTTTCTATTCAACAAAAAAAAAAACCTCACATTAAGAAAAATAAATTAATTTTCCTAATTTTCTATAGGGCAAATGAATCGCTCAATTGCAAAGTGAACCAAAACAAATTTTTTTACAAATCGAAATAAGTATCTATTTCTATGTAAAAACACCCAATAAATCCGATTGTGTAGTTATTTATTGTTTTATGTGGTTATTTATTTAAGAAATCAAAATGTCAAAAAGAAGTTGTATAAAAATAAATTTATTTTTCAAAATCAATTTTTTTTTTTCTAGGAATGTAATGATATTTGCATTTATAAAATATTTAAAAACATAATAGATCAATTAATTTTTTTTAAACTGTTTTATTAGAATAAAAATTAAAAATATATTATTTTGTTGTAATTAAAATGTTTAATTTTTATTTATAGTAAAATTTTAATATTTTTTTCTCCTCTAACTGAACCCCACTTAACCTTTTTTTTTGTTCATTTGAGGTACCCAGAGTCGAAATGACCAAGTCCAAATGGTCTGTGTTTCTGTGTGTTTGTATGTTAGCAGTCTAGCTCAAAAACGAAAAGTCCTAGGAAACTGATATTACGTATTTAAGATAGGTATATGCCTCAGATGTGTAACTTTTTTCTTAAAATCGGCTAACCGGAAATGCCCCTTTATATCAACGCTGAAACACATTTTCACAATTTTCTCAAAAACGGCTCTAACGATTTTGATTAAACTCGGTGTATCATTGTATAATTAAGTGGTCTTTAATATCAATTAGGTCTTATCCCCATTGATGTCACTTTATTGGGCTTAAATGCCCAATGTTCATATATGTCTTTCTCTAAAGTACCTTTAATATGGTTTATTTTAAAAAGTTTATCATTTCACATTATTCAAAGTAATGAAAAAATGCTAAATATAACTTTTGAAAGAATTTGTTAAGTTAATAAAGGAGAAAAAAAAATGCAGAAAAACCTTCGTTGCTATAGACTGTAGCGTCTAAACGAATGTACCGGTTTCCATGAAACTTCGCTAAAGTCATTTTCTTGACACCCTTTAAATTTATCTATATAACACACTTCAACGAAAAGAAGCTGGAAAAAAAGTAACGAGGGATGATAAAATTAAATTCCGAATAACTCAAAAAGTATACACTTTTTTGTCGATGGTTTTTTAAAGGTTTGTGGAATTTCCTAAAAAAACAAAAAAAAAAAAAAATCGTTAAGCTCTGACAACTAGGAGGAAAGATATGGTCTCTAGTTTTTTCCATGAAGAGGCGAAAATTTGGATAAATTTAAAATATACTTTTTTAATTGTTTAGACTAAAAAAACCTTTTTTCTACAGATATTTAATGAAGTATCTTTCCTAAGAACATTTTTCATAAGAAATAAGTACCTAAATGTATACCTTTATTCTCATTTCTATATTTCAACATTGCGGTTACCACCTCCGGAATCAACTTGCTTATTGTCTGCATAGATAACTTCTTCAACTAAAAATATCACTAAAATGACATCACTTAAATATATTGAAATTGGAGTTAGTCATTCTGAAGTTTATAAAAGAAAGTTGTGTGGTTTATAAAAGCAGACGGAGTGACTAGATTTTTATTGCCTGTTGTCGATATATTAAATAGGCATTTTGTAATTATAATGGTGTTAATGAATTGTTAGCTGTAAGCTTTAAGCTTTAGCTCCGTTTTAAATGCGCTTCAAAAAAATTTATAATAGCTCAGCGTTGCCAGAAAATAATTTCTATTCATAGTAGATCGGTAAGTGAAAGTTGTGTGTTGCGCGCACCAGATTTTTTAATATTTTTTTATTGCACCTGAAGACTACTATCATCGCTTATAATATTTATCTTTTTCTTTCGTAATGTAAAGTATATTTATAAATTAATCAACATTTTCTAATGTTTATATTATAATAAAAATATACTTTCAATTTAACTAAATAATCTTCTTTTCAGCATCCCTTTGAAGAAAGTCAAAGTGAAGCAAGCATTACCTTTTCGTACCGGAGCAAACAGGTTGTTCAGAGGGAGATTTCCAATGTCTCTAGATCTTATAAATTTCAAAAATGTAAGTTTCAGATTTAATAATTATATCTGTATAATGCATTACCCCTATTTTATTAAACAAAATCTGAGTTCTATCCTCGGAATTTTTTATAGTGAATTTTTATAAAAACAATATTTTCGGATCTTGAAGTTTATTTCTTTACCAAAATAACCCTATTCAATTTTCAATGTTTTTAATTTCTAGTGGAATAATCAGTGGTTTTAGGAAATATGTTCCACTAATTAAGAATTTATTAATTTTTTTTTTTAAACTATCGGTTTTAATTACAGTTGCGATAGAAAATTTAATTTTTCTCTTTTACTGAAATAATATTTAGAGTTCACACTGGAAACAAACAACTCGATCAATGTATTAAGTTTATGTTTTATAATGTCCAATTTATCATTAGTTAACCTTTAGTAATTAGCATTATTTTAAACTCATTTATATCCCAAAAAGACAAGTTTATTTTCAAAACCAATCTTTTTTTTTTCTAGGAATGTAATGATATTTGCATTTCTTAAAGATTAAAAAAAATAATTCATCAAAAAATAAATCTTTTAACTAAATGAATGTTTTGTTTGTTTGTTTGGATGTCTAGGCGCAAAACATCCAGGTCTTAAGCGCCCGATAAACTCAATAACACTACTTATTACTGTTTGGATGGTCGGAAAAAAAAAAAAAAAAAGGGTTGATAGAATAAGATAAATAAATAAGGATAATAATAGACATTTATAGATAATAAGATAGAATAGATAAATGAATAAACTTTTAAAAAATAGCAGTAAAATCAATAAATGAATTGAGATTAATAAACAAATGAACTTGAAATGAAATGAAATGAACAAATGAAACAAATAAAAATAAAAAATAATAATAAAATACAATAAAAATAAATAAAATAATGATAAATCTGCAAAGGATCATTAATTATAAGCTTGTCATATATGTTTTTTTACGAAATGAATGAAAATTAAAAATATATAAATTTTGTTGTAAATAAAATGTTAGATTTGTACTATAGTAAAATTTTATCGAAAACTTTTATTAGGTTACATCAACATATTCTAACGTTTCGGCCTTTTTGGTAATTTTCAAACATTTCTGTTAGACCGGTTATATACCACCTCTCCACAAATTATATTTATTTTTTTATTTTCCAAATAGTAGCTAATATAAACATTTATTTTTCAAGGAAGGAGATGGTCCGGGGTGGCGGTTATATATAGTACCATATATACCTCTATATATGACCGCCACCCCAGACCATCTCCTTCATTAATAATGCAACGGTCAACTATTAAATATTCAATATATTTTTTCAGTTACAATATTATGGAATTGTATCTGTTGGAACCCCGCCACAAGAATTCAATGTATTATTCGATACGGGTTCCGATCTGTTCTGGATTCCGTCTATCAACGACTCAACAACATGTGGCAGTAAGTATGAAAATATTTCGATAAAATGGAATTTTTCGTTTGTGTAACATTAATTAAAAAGTCTATGCACGGCCGGTCAATGAGCTTAACTTTACGAAAAAGACCAATAGAAACTTGCGAATACAATAATCAGGAGGTGCCCATCTCTCTCTTCCCCCCCCCCAAGGTCGATGGCATATGAACCTCCCCTCTCTTCTCAGAAACTGTATTGCTTCTGCCCTACTTGATAACAGTGTAAGTGATAGTAGAATTAGAAAAATCGTAGATTACTCCCCATTTAACCCATTCGGCCACCCCTTTGCTCTAGTCTCTCACATGTTTCCCCTTAGTCCTCCTATTTGAAACTTTTCACTCCGAAAATTCACAACCCCACCGAAATTTGGCCCCCCTCAAAATTCAAAATCCAGTCAAAATATGACTCCCTCAAAAATTTCAATGGCGCAACCTTCTGGTCTCCCCTGAAAATAACACCTTTACAGGGTGTTCCTAATTTTAGGTATGTGCTCACTAACACAAAATAAACAAAAAAAATAAACATTAACATATATCTCAAACTCATTTATTAAACAGTTATCAAAGGTTAAAGATTTATTATTTATTTACTACATTAAAACTGACTGTACACAGTTTAACGTGTTCAATAATAAATAACAGGTTTTAATAGTCTGATAAACAAATGAACGATAAGCAATGACAGTAGTCGCTCATCTGTCTAGTTCTGTGTGTTTTAGTGTGAGTGAATATTGTGACGCAGTTATCATGGGTTTATGATTTTTTATGATTTATGACAATTTATGATTATCATGGGTGACAGTATAAATTTGTTCACTTTTGCAGAACAAACAGACATGCTTTTAACTTATGGCGAGGTACATAGAAACGGCGCTGCTGCTGTTCGAAGATATGGTGAAAAATTTCCTAACCGAAGAATACCAAATCTTATAACGTTTCAAGTCATTGAAAGACGCCATAGAGATAATGACACGCTAAAACCTATACAAGTAAACACCGGTCGGCAAAGATTTCGACGAACTGCAAACTTTGAAGAAGAAATACTCAATGCTGTTCAGTTATCTCCTTACTACTAGTATCAGGAGATTGTCACGTCGTTTCGATGTTTCCTCTACCAGCGCATGGCGAACTTTACGCGAACAACAATTGTATCCATTTCACGTTTCGAGTAGGCAAGATTTATTACCACAAGATTATAACAAGCGCAGAAATTTCTTCCAGTTGTTAATTCGACAATACACACGAGATTCTAACTCCCTGAACTGCATTTTGGTTACTGATAAATCTTGCTTTACAAGAAACGGAATTCTTAATTTTCGAAATACCCATACTTGGGCTGAAGAAAACCCTCATACGACTGCCGATGGACATTACCAACATACCTTTTCTTTAAACGTCTGATGTGATCTTCTAAGCGACAACATCTTCGACCCCTTCTTTTTGCCGCCTAGGCTGTCAGGTTATATCTTACTTGCATTTTTTGCAAAATAATCTTCATGAACTCGCAGAAGATATTCCGCTAGGCATTAGGCAAAGGCTGTGATTTATGCATGACTGTGCTCTAGCCCACTTTTCTAATAGTGTCACTTTTAAATACAACTTATGGAGACCGATTGGTCGAAACGGACCTCTTCAATGGCCACCACGATCTCCGAATTAAGATCTAATTTGTGATCCTACGGCAGATGGCACGCAAAAAGAGATAAGAAATCGGATCGTGGAAGCCGCAGTAACTATCAAGCACCATCCTGATGCTTTACGAAGAACCAGAGAAGCATGGATTCGTCGTGCTGAATGTTGCTTTCAACAAAACGGAGGCCCCTTTGAACAGTTACTCTAAATGTTGTAATACTAATAATTAATAAACCTTTAACCTTTGATATCTGTTTAATAAATGAGTTTGAGATATATGTTAATATGAACTTTTTGTTTATTTTGCGTTAGAACACATACCTAAAATAATGCCGTGTAATTACGAAACACCTTGTATAGTGTTGCAGTGGAAGAACCTTTATGGCAATTTCTTTAGATTTTTCTTGTTTTAAGATCCTTAATTCATATTTTCAGTTAGAACATAACCCTGAAACACCCTGTACATACACCCATATATATTATGTATACTGATTATATATTACATAAGTAAATAATAAAAAAATGATTCTTAGGTGCTGGAGACCATTCTCAGTTCCGAAATAAAAATTCACGAACTTACCAAAGCGCTAATCAAAAGGTTTCCTATCAGTACGTTAAGGGTCACCTAGACGTTGCTCTGGCCAAGGATACGGTTACGGTAAGTCAAGGCATAATATAATAATTATAAATCTATATTTAAATAATAATTTCTTTGCAATTTTTTTGTAGTTATTAAATGAAACGGAGCCGTCACGTCACGAGACGGACTTGTACCTCATTCGGGTAAAGTCAGCTCGAGTCGGCTAATTGAAGTGTTGTAGCATTTGTATTAAAATATAGCAGAAACTCAAAATTTGACCTACATAGGGACATGTTCAGCAATTCATCCTATTTGTAATAAACCATAATTAAAAACTATATTTTAACATGAAGCCAAGTTAGAGATTCGGAAAGGGAAAAAGATAGCTCTAAAAAAAAACAAATAATGACAGTTTTGAACATTTGCGCTGAAATATTTCAAAATTTAAGAACGATGGAGAATTCATGAACCAATTAGCAGAAGTCGATTTAGGCATTTTTTTTAAATAAGCCGTAAAAATAAGAAATTAAGTATTTCTATTAGATTTTATTTTGCATTCGATGGTGTATGGCAAATTACTGACCCCTGTTACAGAAGCATTATTTGAAAAAGTATCAGTATTGTATAATTGTCTTACTTATTTATTACTAATTAACGTCTTTTATGTGCTTGTGTACTTTTACGTATTACTTGTGTACATACATATACACACAATTATGATTGTATATATTGTAAATGTTATTACTTTGTGATTAGGGACAAAAAAATATTCTAACTTATATTATTAATGCCGCCTTATTGATGGTTTCACTTCTATCGTGGGGTCTTAAGCACGCACCTTAGTTTTTTTTTTTTTACTTTCATTTATGTATATATGTTAGTGTTGCCCAAATGTGAGACCCAGACGAGTCTTGGTCTTGCAAACTCAGTTTGGTCATGGTCTTGGTCTTGCACAAGAGTCTCGCAACAGTCTTACAGTACTGTATTTTGTAGATAGGAGAAACCTAACTAAGCCTGAATGAAAAATTAGAGGAATTAATTGCAAAACTATATTGGTTATACCAATTATTTACATATAGTAACTAAGATTGTCGAGTATTAGTAACTATTTTGCCTTAATTTTTTATTAAAAACATCGATTTTTTTACCAGTCCTGCTCTTGGTCTTGCAATAGTTAGGCGGCATTGGTCTTGGTCTTGCACTTTGCAAGACCAAGACCGATTTTGGGCTACACTAATATATGTAATATATAGTAAGGGTAAGTATTGCGATAGTGAAAATTTTCGAATCTCAGTTTTCAACGGAAATACATGTTTTGAGCCCTAAACTAAAGCTCTAAACGAATGTACCAATTTCAATGAAACTCCGCTAAAGTGATTTTCTCGACAACCTTTAAATTTATCTACATAACATATTTCAACGAAAAGAAGCTGGAAAAAAAATTTACGAGGGATGGTAAAATTACATTCCGGATAACTCAAAAAGTATACACTTTTTTGTCGATGGTTTTTTAAAATTTTATGGCATTTCCTAAAAAACCAAACCAAATTCGTTAAAATTGGACAATTAGGAGGAAAGATATGGTCTCTAGTTTTTTTCCCTGAAGGGGCGAAAATTTGGATAAATTTAAAATATACTTTTTTAATTGTTGAGACTAAAAAACTCTTTTTTCTATAGATATTTAATAAAGTATCTTTCCTAAGAACATTTTTCATAAGAAATAAGTACCTAAATTTATACCTTTATTCTCAGTTCTATATTTCAACACTACAATCACCCCCTTCGGAATCAACTTGCTCATTGTCTGCATAGATAACTTTTTCTACTAAAAATATCACTAAAATCACATTACTCAAAAATTTTGAAATTGGAGTTAGTCATTCTGAAGTTTATAAAAGCAAAGAAAGTTGTATGGTTCATAAAAGTAGATGGAGTGACTAGATTTTTATTGCCTATCATTGATATATTAAATAGACATTTTGTAATTATAATAGTCTGACTTGTTATCTGTAAGCTTTAAGCTTCAGCTCCGTTTAAAATGAACTTCAAAAAATTTTATGGTAGCCCAGCATTGTTAGAAAATAATTTCTATTCAAAGTAGAGCGGTAAGTGAAAGTTGTGTGTTGCGCGCACCAGATTTTTTTAGCTGTAAACATCTAACTAAAAATTATCTATGGGAGTACCATCTGTAAATCAAACTTTACTGTAATAGTTTTACACATAACTGTCAAACGATAAACTTTTTCTTATCCATGGATTTGTATGGTTCATAGGCTTTCGGTAAATCAGTCAAATTGGCTTTAAGAAACAATACACCAAGCTTTTTTTTTTTTACGACGGAGTATACGATTGGATGTCATTGGGTGATACTTCAATTTGCTTTACTTTTCTGTCTTGCTGATGCCTGAATTGGCGAAAGGTTGACGGTTTTTTTTTTCTTTTTCTTAACCTTCATTTTGGAGGCATAAGACTATGTGGTTGGTTTATTATAACTTATAAATATAAAAGTTACAAGAATTAAAAATAAGAAGAAAAATAATGAAAGTAGATAAATTTTTTATCGCAGTCCGTAAGTTACGGAACGAATTTAAGAAGTCAGATTTAGATATAAAAAAAAATGTTAAAGACATAGATGGGCGTAATCATAATCAACGATTAAGATTACAGTAATCATGATTACATGATTACGATTACAGTGATCTTGATTCGGTAATTACAGTGAGCAGGTTTCCCAATATGATTGTAATCGGGTAATTGTGTCGCATATTTGCTATTTTTATAGAACTATTGAATCAAATATAAAATTACGTTTTATTTTTAGTATTAATTTCTGATTAAAGAGCAATAAATATAAAAGGTCGTAAAGAATCGTTAGATATACCGACACTCCTTGGAAGATAATTTCATAATATCATCAAACATTATTAATCATATTATATTCTGTTACATTTCAGCGTGTTTTAAAGTATCATCAAACTTTATTATTCATATTACATTTTGTTTACATTGCAGCATGTTTTAAAGTATCATCAAACTTTATTAATCATAATACATTTTTTTACATTGCAGCATAATTTCATAATATCATCAAACCTTATTAATCATATTATATTATGATACATTTCAGCATGTTTTAAAGTATCATCAAACTTTATTAATCGTATTACATTTTTTTACATTGCAGCATGTTTTAAAGTATCATCAAACTTCATTAATCATAATACATTTTTTTACATTGCAGCATAATTTCATAATATCATCAAACTTTATTAATCATAATACATTTTTTTACATTGCAGCATAATTTCATAATATCATCAAACTTTATTAATCATAATACATTTTTTTACATTGCAGCATAATTTTAAAATATCATCAAACCTAATTAATCGTACTATATCATGTTACATTTCAGCATGTTTTAATGTATCACCAATTTTTATTCATCATATTATATCTTTTTACATTGCAGCATATTTTAAAATATCTTCAAACTTCATTAATCAGATTGCATTATTTCACCTCTACGAGGTAAGACAGTTAGATAATTCTGAGACTTCATTTAGATTATTGACGTCTGTGTATCCCTCAACGTAATATGTCAATCTAATCTTATCAGCGATATCGTCATTCTGTGAGTAATTGGTAAAACATCTTGTATATAAATATAGTAGAATATTCGAGTATAATAACGCTTCTAATAATTAGAAATGATATCAGCTATTTAAATTAACTTAAAATCCCAGAGACTTATTTTATTTAAATAAAAGGGTCTGTTTGTTGAACATTCCATGTAATAAAAATCTGGTGCGCGCAACACACAACTTTCACTTACTCTTTGAACTTTGAATAAAAATTATTTTCTGGCCATGTTAGACTATTATAAAATGTTTTAAATTGCATTTTAAACTGAGCTAAAGCTAAAAAAACACGAATGCTATTAAAATAACAAAAGTCCTATTTCTTATATCACCGGTTGATTATGGATTGTACGATTCGTTGATTATGGATTGTTCAATCCATTGATTATGGATTGTACGACTATAAGTCATTAAACTGTTATTTTCCATTGCAAAGCTAATTAAAACGGAATTAAGAGATTTGCAGTGTCTGTCATAGACAGGTCAAAAGTTGTCACACTAATTGTAAGTGGATTCTGTTGGAATATGGCAAAAAGAAGAATTATCAAACTATTCACTAATTTAATTTTCTAAAAGGTTACATGATGATTTTTCGGAATAAATGGACGATAGATATCTAAATATTTAAATATATTATGAGATCTAGAGTTATTAAACTACAGTAAATATATTTAGGGTTATAAACGTATCTATGAAATATTTTTGTATTTCACTTCTTTTTTCACACAAGTACAATGAAATGGTAGAGGAATATCACAAAGAGAAGATCTATCGAATTATTCACTAATTTAGTTTTCTAAAAAGTTATATAACAATATTTTGGAATTAGCTTTAATACCTAATTATTTATAGAGAAATACTTTATTAAAAGTAACGCTGCCCTACTACATAGGGTTGCTTCGTACACAGCATATTTATCAATCCATATGGACATTAATTTTATATTATATATATATTTTTTTTTCTCCCCCTTCATAACAATACTCTTACAAATTATCAAGAATAAGCCATACTAAACAATAGACTTAGCATAACATAGCACTTTCCCAAAATAAAAAAAAATTCCCTTTTTCTCTTTAAATTCTCAAACGCTAGGAACGCAATATAACATCTCACACATATATAACACAGCAATTCCTTGAATGTAGCCAAAAAGATAAGACGATTACGGACCAATTTAAAATTTAATAAATAATTACTAAACTACAGTAAATGTATTTAATATTACAAACACATGATTTATACATCCATGAAATGATTTTATATTTCATTTCTTCTTTCACACAAGTACACTGAAATAGTTTTTTGAACAATGCCATCAACTTGCTTAGGTGGATTTTAAATACATTTTAAAAAAATTAGCATTACCTTATTAACACATTCAAAATTCAAAAACCGAAACAAAGGATATAACAATTGCACAAAAACGTATTAAAAAAAACTAGAGACCATATCTTATCTCCTAATTATCCGATCCGGAGGAGGGGGGGAGGGGAGGTGCGGTCAAATAAATACTAAATTATACAAATAGAATACTAAATTATACAATACAAGGCAAAAATTAAATAATACTATTTGTATAATTTAGTATTTATTTGACCGCACCCCCCGATCAACTCCTTCTTATACAGAAAGTATAATTTGAAAAATTGTACTTAAAGTTTCGTTGGACTGTTTCAGGTTTTTCCTTCTTCTCTGGTTTGAAGGTTTCACCAAATTATAACCCTACAGAAATATTGTATAACCCTCAGAAAATTCACAACCCCGTATAAATCTCCCAAAAAAAATTATGAACTAAATCTCATCCGTTGAGAAAACAACAGGACTTGTCAATGAAATTAAATGTCTACTAATATTAATAATAAAAGAGTCTACAGTTTGATAGATTTTTACTAAAGCGTTTTATACGAACGATGTATGTTTTAAACCATGGATGCTCCCCTCCTTTAAGAAATCTTATGTTTCTCCACTTTTTCAAAAACGGAGCAAGTGGAAGCAACATCATGCTTAATTTTTTCCTTTATTTATTGTTCAAAATCTTCCCAAATTGAATTTTCATAAAAAACTTGGTTCCCTTCCAAAATTAGTAACTACTTATCAAAATAATTCGCTATGGCACCCTCTTCTGTTCTGCCTATTTTAAATTTAAACTATATAAAGAAAACTAAAATTGCTTTAGCGGAAAACATATTTTTATTCTTTTCTCTTTCTGTTATAAATATACAATGGCTTTCTCCGCCATAAGTTCCTTCCTTCTCTTTTATTTGTTGTTTGAATTTGATTTAGAAATAGATATAGAAATTTTTTTTTTTTTTTTTTTTTATATTTGTTTATTTAGAAATATTACATTCTGTCACATCAAGGACATTTATAATAGTGTTCAGAGAAGGCACACTCACACTCTATGGCACACTCACACTCTATAGATATAGAAATAGAAAAATAACTTTATTCTGGGGCGAAGTCCCTTAAGAATAACACAATGATACAAAAAAAAAACTTCTAGCAAGAACTATTACATTAAATAATAGAGACATAATAAAACTTAATTATACTAAAATTATATGCAAAATCAAACAATAAAATTATTTACAAAAACCTAGAGCTATATACAATACTGATAAGAAATGAAACGAAATAATTGTCACTTACCTTAAAAAAAATAAAAAATAATAATAAAAAAATAAAAAAGATGGGAAGAAAATTATTTTGTTATATATGAACCATTCTGCTCTATTACTTTCTTTCAACTCTAACGAAGAAGGGACATTATCGCATTCCAAAATTGTTGAGACTTCTTTCAAAATATTCATCGCGGTGTATTTTTATTTCGATTTTGAATTTATGGCATTTATTCGCGGAAGGACCTTCTTAAAGAAAGAATCAAATATTGGTTTGATAAATAAGTCCTTTCGGTTTATTTTTATGTCACTATGATACACTTCTTATCTGATGAATTAATCCCTAAGGTAGATTGTTTATCATGTTTGCAATATGTCAACAACTATATGTATTAACTATTGTTAAAACTATCTTAGTATTGTGTTTGCTATTGCACTGTGAATATGGAAGAAAATATCATTCGTTATCGACATATTTTGTTGTACTATTTTAAAAAAGGTAACCTTGATGCAGAAGCTCTGAACAATTTGCAGTGTTTATGGGGATGATGCCTTAACGGAACCACCTGTCAAAATTGGTTTACCAATTGTCATTCAAGAAATTTTGACACGATGCTCAGCAGTCTGGTCGCCCACATGAAAATGAAAAGAGTAATGTTACTGCCATTGTTGATCAAATTCCCACCAAATCATTGCGAGATATTGCTATTGCCTTAAATGTGTCGCACACAAGCGTAGAAAACCATTTGCACAAGCTCGGCTATGTTTCCAGGCTTAATGAAAAACGGATATTTTACGATAATGTAGTACGTAGAAAATCTTGGGAGCCTAGTTGTGAGGCTCCTAGAAGAATGTCAAAACATGGATTGCTTCCAAAGAAGATAATGCTATCCCTATGGTGGGATTTCAAGGATGTTATTTTCTATGAGCTATTGCCATCAGGACAAACAATTGATTCAACTCTATACTGCTCACAATTAACAAAATTTGATCAATAAATAAAAAATAAACGCCCAGAACTGGCAAATCGACAGAGTGTTGTGTTGTACCAAGACAACGCTGGGCCCCACACCTCATTGGTCACCATCCTCCCTATTCACCAGACCTAGCTTCAAGTGACTACCACTTATTCCGGTCTCTGCAGAACTCCATGAATGGAAAGAAATTCCAAAAGGAAGAGGACACCAAAAACCACTTGGGTCAGTTTTTCAACAATAAACTTCAGACATTCTATGAACATGGCATTATGCAGTTAGTGGAAAGATGGGAAAAAGTCATATTAAATAATGGTCAATATATTGTAGATTAAAATAAATTTTATGTCTATAATACATTGAGTTTTATTTCACCCTGAAAAATCGAAAGGACTTATTTGCTAACCCAATAATAATCGGATGGGGCAAGGAGTACGGAGGATGAGGTAGAATGTCTCAGTCAAAATGTAAGAGTTTCTGTCTTACCCGCGCAACATGCGGTGTTCGTTAAAAAATTCTCACCGTGATAAATGTCACAGGTCCGAAAGCGAAATAAAAGCGCACCTCGATGAATATTTTGCAAGTAAGTCTCAAAAATTTTGCAAAGAGAGAGAATATGAGAGATGGGAGTAAGGGAGGGGAAACCAACCTTAAACAATAAATAAAAGAAAAGGAAGGAACTTATAGAACACCGTAATAGTTGTGTATAAGATTTTCCGTAAGATAGTCTCCCCTTGATTCGATATGCTCCTGACTCTAATATGTTTAAATATTTTTTGCGGCCTTAGATTTTAGTAACTTCAAACTATATTTATGGTAAGTTGTGCATTAAGGAACATTTTTCAACTCCCAGAGCCGCTATAATGATACGACTGTGGAGTTTACGGTTTTTCAGCGTATAAAAAATGAAAATCCATGTAGCTACCAATTACAGGATCAAAAGCTTTCTTTAGACATTTCGCAAGTTCAGTATTTTATACAGGAAGAATGCTTTCTAGGTTTTATTTTTAATCTTCATATCTTCAGAAAGATTTTTCAGTGGGGTTCTTTATTTTTCTTATTATTATTAATATTTTATTTTTTCATAAATAACTAAATAAATTTAATATTTTTGTTACAGGTTGGAGATATAGTGGTACAACAACAGCTTTTTGGACTCAGCCTTCGGGGCGATTGCGATGGACAAACTTTCGACGGGATCCTCGGGATGTCGTTCACTGCTAGCGAGGAAAGGACCACTCTCTTCGAGAACATGATCAAGCAGAATCTTCTTTCTCAGCCTATATTTTCGTTTTACCTTAACAGGTATGTTTGTATCCATTGCATAATTATAACTGTTGTACTTACAAATTTATTCAAAGTACAGAATTTTTGGAAGGATAGTCAAAGAGGTAATCCTCAAAATCCAACCTATTCTCCTAAATGCAGTCCCAGGCATTTCGAACTGCATAAAACTCTAGTTATAATGACTGATCCCACTTATCAGATAAAATATTCAAATAATTTGAATTAAAATAATTTTTGTTTTCTTTTTCTGTTACCATTACAAACTTTGTAGATATTCTATTCCCTTAACCAGCCTTCTCCATGTCTGCCTATCTCCAGCTATTTCTTTCCAGTTAGCTGCATATTTGTTGATTAGATCTAACCATCTGGCCTTTGGCCTTCCAAGTGGTATCTTGCCTACTATTGAGGCAGTCATTATTGTTTAGTGGCTTCCAGATGGATTATTCGAGCTGTATCCACCGCCCATCTTAATCTCATTGCCTTCGTAATATGAGATATGTATTGATCAGTTTCTGTAAGCATTTCTTTATCATCCATCCCTTAGTACTATTTTTTCTAGGATCCAAGTATCGCAGCAGTATCTCTTAATTTGAGATTTCTTGTGTTGGTTTTTTTCCGAAATTTTAATACCTTTAACAGACAGAAGAAAGCTCTTTTTGAGTTCGTTTTCCAACCGTTGGTCATTCATTGAAGTTGCTGTGGCAATTTCCTTTCTACGCAGATCTTGTTATCGAAATGGTATTTTTGGCCTATTATCATAAATTTTGTTTCACTTCACTTATAAAAGTATTTAATGCTAAGAAAATAAAAATTTATGCTATTAATGATTTTGAGTGTATTGACATAAGAGGAATACATTTTAATGCGCCAAATTTAAGTACGTCCGCTACCGTTTTTGAGCTATGTGGGACAGATTTGCCACTTTTTAAAATTGTGATATTTGACGCCTCATCTTGTTCCTCAGGGGTCCTCACTAACAATAAACCTTTTCTCTATCTATAATAACAATATTCCTAATTCCATTCACTATTCTCAATATCACTTATATGTCGATGATCTCCGAACTTGTATCCTACTGAGGCCCTCGAAGTGACCCTATAGCTACAAGAAGATATAAGTAATCGTTCTTAACTATCCACTTCCCCACCTCAGCTAGAAACCTTGGAATGTGTTTTTATTAACACCTATCCTGGAATAGTCATTTTTCCCAAATCAGCCAAAAATTCATTATTATCCTCAAACGGTTCCTAAGATTTCCTGACTATATGCCCCTTAAAACCCGCCGGTTCCTTTTTCGTCAAGTTTATTATAGATGAAAACAAGATTCTAATGAATTGTTTCATTAAATTTATCTTCGAAGACACCAAGCACTCCCAAGTCTCCAGTTGGTACGCCAATTTAAGATGGATTTATCTTATTCTCGACGACAATATTGTCTCGATGTCTATCTTTACACATTTTAGAACGAAAAAGTTTCCATACCCTAGTTGTTGACTTCTTGTTCATCTTTCCATTCTTTAAACACAAGATTTTGGCCTACCAAATTGTACGTTTATTCTCACGAATTGCTTCCTTCAAAACGGTCTTTATCATTCGTGCTACCTTGCTTTCTAAAATACCTTCTGTAAGCTTTTTTACTTTCCTACCTATACTAGGTAAGGAAAGTATTGCAATCGGGTCAAATTTCCGACATGCGGTTTTCGACGGATCTATACGTTTCACAGCTCCGTGAGTCCGAAAAACACATTTGTAGCCATTGGTCTGTCTGTACCAAGATTTTCTCGAGAACTACTGAACCGATTTTGTTACTTCTTTTTTTATTTTGTAGGATTTTGACTACTGATGCCTGTGACAGAAATTCGTTGCTCCATGCGCAATATCTTGCGCGCAATAAATGAAAAACATGTTTTTCTATAGACTGTAGCGCGAAAATGGCTCTAACGATTTTGATGAAACTTTTCTATTATGTTCTAATTATTGTCCTTCCTAATTATTTTCGTATATAGACTAAACGGCGCTAAGCCTATCGTTTGAAAGGTAATGAAATTCCCTACAATGCCATATAAAAATCGTTCATTTTGGATAACTATTAACGAAGTTACAGCTATTCCAATGAAAGATTACGAGTTCATTTCTTTGTGTCAGAAAGGGGTGAACGAGAGAATAAAGATGACTAAGTGAAAGTAAGAAAATCTGCCCGCCACACACAATATTCACTATTATTGTTTGACAATACTAAGCTATGGCAAAAAGTTTTTGATCAACAATATTAGTGAGTATTGAATTTTTTACACTGATCTACCTTAAGTCAGTTTCATTGCTTTAGTTTATCAAATAAATCGTACTCAAATCTTTTGTTTGTTCAATTTGCAGGAAAATAAATTTAGTTTAATTCTTTTTTGTTTGTTCATGAACATATGTAAAGATATAATAACTTTTCTGAAATAGGTAGGAAAGTCGTGTGAGTGGACACACCAGATTTTTTAAACACCAATTATTTATCTATCTTCTCAATTATTTATAGTAAGCAACGCTAACGTATGTGTACTAGAGCTCAGCCGAGGTGTAGACGTGTGTATTGCATTCTGTGCGACCTTGAGGTCTTGATGGAATTCAGGGAAAGTAGATTTCTAGGTAAGGAAAGTTTGTTTTCGGCAACGAACCTGCGGTATCTCTATGCTTTTTATTTATAACCAAGAGCCCTGATTACTGTCCCGATTCCGAACGAGGAGGTTTCTCCAAAAATATTTGTACGCAGGCATGTAAAGTTTACGCAACCCTGATAATTCAAAGCAAACCTTGGACTGATACCAGATAAACGGCCGACATGCCGTTACCCGCACAATGGAAAAGCAAACACCTATCAAATGACCTAAATCATTGAATCATCAATACACAAATAGGATTACAGCGGAGTCATTTATTTACTTTAGAAATTAGGGCAGAGGAAAATTAAATAAAAAATGAGAAGTTTTTTATTTAAAGTTAACCTATTACAAGAAAGAGTCAATTTCGAAAATTATATGAGGCTGCTATAACAAAGATGCATAAATGAAAAAAAAAAGAAAACTGCGTTTTAAGTAAACGATGGATGAAGTTGAACTTCCCCTTTAATTGCAATGATTTTTCTTCACTGCCAATTTTTTTTTTATATAAATATTTCTGAATCCATTCTTAAAGTTTAAACTGTTATATTTGATGTTTAAACAGTTTATATTTCATATTTAAACATTTATATTATATATTTCAAAATGTTTTAAATTAATTTTTTAATGATTAATTACACTCTTTTACAATCAAGTAACATATTCATAATGGTGAAAAATAATCACATGCTCATAGAATATCTTTAATATTGTGGTTCATTATTGGGTAGTCAGCTTGAGCTTCACATGAAAATACTGTCAATTTTTAGATTTACGTTATACTTCCTTTAATGTTGAACCTGAGTATAGAAGGACTCCAATATGTTAAAATAAGTGGAAACATGACCTTGCTACTTCAAAATCGATAATATTTAAATTTCATTGAACAATAAAATCAGCCACTTTTTGATGGGTAATAATTATTAGGTCTACAAGTTTTTATGTATTCATACAACATATACAGATAATAGAGAAACAAATATTAACAATTTTTTTAGTACACCAACTTTACTATCTTGGTTCAACACTTGAAAGCAATGGAAGTGCGAGGAAGGATATTGAAAAAAGATTGACAAACAGGCGGACAGTATGCTCAATGCAGTTGTCTGGGACCAAAAATATTTACAATAAAGCAAAGAAATTAATATATAAAGCCCTGATAGAGAGTTTAATGCTCTATAGTTCGGAAACGTGGCTGCTCGAGAAATCACAAAGCAAAATATTTCTAGCTCTCTAGCTGTGGAGATGGATTTTTGGATGAAGTCGACTAGAGTCTCAAGGATGCAAAGAATCAGGAACGAGTCATCAGAAAAAGTATGAAAGTTAAGAATAATATACTAGAAATAATGCAAGAAAAAATATTACAGTGGTATGGGAATGTGAAAAGGATGAACAGCGAACGACTACCCAAAATGGCAATTGAATGGGAGGCCACGGGTGGGATGAAGAGAGGAAGAGCTCATGTCAGAAAGAGAGATGTTATGGCTGAGAATATGGTGGGCCGAGGGCTGACGGAGCAAGAAGGAATGGACAGAGAGAAGTGGCGGAAACGACTGTGTGAGGAGTTCATCTGAGGGAACCCTCAATTTATGAAGAAAACACCTTTAAATAAAAAAAATAAATATTAATAATAAAAAAATAGAATAAATCTTAACCAAGCTCTGTCCTCCACATGTAGAAGGTAAGGACCAGGATATCCCAATGGCCTCTCTTTCAATCGCGTCACTGGTATTGGAGGCCAATGAAGACTGAAAGAGAGCTCTAGATTTTAAAAATCTAGGCATAATTTTACAATCACCGAATAAATATGAATTATTCAATACATTTGTTTGTTCAAATATTATTGAATAAAGTATTGCTGATCAGTTTAAACGAATAATTAGTAAATTAACAATCATATAAAATATGATAAATTTTTATTAATTTGTTATTCCATTAAAGTTTGCCCAACTATAGCTTTTTTTCATATATTACCTTTACCTTCAAAGCCTAGTTAACATTTGTTTGGATGTTTAGTGCTTGGCCACTTAAAGAGAACAGGTATATCTATTAACTACCAAATTTATTGACAAAAATTCAGATAATCCATGCACTTAGTTCTATTTTTTCAAAAATGTAATTATACCCCTTTAACTCAATGGTAATCATATAGTGTGATATTATATTAATTATAATATATATATATATATATATATATATATATATATATATATATATATATATATATATATATATATATATATACATACAGATATATACATACATGTATACATATTATAAATTCATGAAATTTTAGAGGGATGTTAATAAGTTGATGAAAAGGGGTCCATATCACAGACTATTATATTTTGATTTCTGACTAACTTGGAATGGATTAAGATGTTCTTATACTAACTTTTTCTCATTGTATGCATGGTTTTCTGTGATAGGAATTGGTATTCTAATTACATTCATAGTTTTTATTTATTATTATTTAGTTATTATTTTACTTTTGTTAATTTTTTTGTATATACGGTGTGAATGTGTTCATTTATCAATATAATTGTTGTCCCTGTGACAGAATATTATTTGTCTAAATAAATAAATTACATCATCAATTAGATTATTTATTAATTTTACTATTAATAATTAATTAATTTATATACAAACTTATAAATTATTAATTCTAATGCATAGTTCATTTTTGGGATACAGTGTGAATTCCAAATAAGGTTTGTACCCTACTCAATAGAACTGAATTTTATATGAATCATTATATTTTTATTTCAAATTATCACATTATGATTATTATTATTATTTATAAGGAATGTGGACAGTAACAGCGGTGGCCGGTTGATCATCGGTGGATTAGATCCCAACAACGGAGGAAACAACACGTTTGACGTTCATAATGTAGTGGAGGATTCACAGTTCTGGTCTGTAAGGACGGATGAGTAAGTAACGTTAAAACTAATTATTTTATTTTATTATTATTATGAAAGGTTTTTTATAGATTCTTAAAAAGAACTTCTATCACTAGTTACCTTTCGATACTCCAAGATGATGATCGGAGGAATAGGGCTATGGCTCCCCTTCTCCCAATAAAAACAGAGGATGTGTGAAAACAACATTTTGCTCCTCCCCTCCCTTCAATAATTGGGAGAACAAAAATAAAATCCAAATGAATAACAATTAATTTATATGCATGTATTAAGTATTTAAACTAATATCAATTAAGAAAATAGGAAAAGTGGACTAGATGATTAAGCTAAAGCCGAAAAGTATGTACACATGTATTTTACCACGACTTACATTCCTATTAATGAATTATTAGTTTATATTCAAACAAAATTATATGTAGCAATATATCCTAGGATTTTATGGTTCATTCATGTGTGCCCTTCCATTTTTATCTATACATTTTTTCATATATACAATTATATTGATGTAGAGATGGTTCACCGTTAATATAATATGAGAAGGAGTTAATTAGGGGGTGGGGTCAAATAAATACTAAATTAAAATATAGTAATTACTTAATTTTTGCCGACATTTCGACCCACTTGCAGGTCGTCTTCAGGGCTACAAAAGATACAAAACCTGTTGAAAATAAAAAATATAAATAGATATAAAATAAGAAGTTGTCAGATACAGAAATAAAAAGATGATATCAGAGATATAGTGGATGATATTTAAAAGTCTTTTTAACTTCATTGTCACCCACTATATCTCTGATATCATCTTTTTATTTCTGTATCTGGCAACTTCTTCTTATTTTATATCTATTTATATTTACGTTTTATTTTCAACAGGTTTTGTATCTTTTGTAGCCCTGAAGACGACCTGCAAAGTGGGTCGAAACGTCGGAAAAAATTAAATAATTACTATATTTTAATTTAGTATTTATTTGACCGCACCCCCTAATTAACTCCTTCTCATAAAATTATATTGAAGAGATGGATGGTTAGGGTGATCAGTCAAAATAAAAAATTGTAAAAATAAATAATTATATTTATTTCTATATTTGCCAAAGTTTAGGCCTTCATCAGGGCTAAGAAAAGAACCAGATAACAAAAAGTATGAGAAACTATAAACTATTATTGTTACTGATCACCTCAACTATCCATCTCTTCAATTTGTCATTACATCAACCCACAAAAAAAATATATATTGTATCTTTCACAATTATTATGTTAAATAATGGTAATTGTCACTCATTATTTTTATACATAATATAAACTTCCGAGCCTTTTTTTTAGGGGAGGAGTCCATTGCCCCGCCTCCCCTCAATGAAAAGTCTGTTCCAATAGCTATTACCATTAAACTGTTCATGATTAAACTGTTCCAAGACTTTTTTTTTTTTTTGCACTTCATAGTAACTCAATGAGGAGATTATATATTTTTAATTTTACATATTCCATGCCCCAAGGGATATCACTATTAATATTACATCTATACATATTTACTCATAAAGGTGGATAATAAAAGTCATAGGCAGGCATTATGGCAATCTGACAATATGTAAAATAGATACATGTCTTAAATGTACTTTTCATTTATTTAATAGTTATAATAATTATTTAAACAAAAAGTATAATTTTCTATTACTAGTTGTACATTTTCAGGATTAGGTTAGGATCTTACACAATTTCGAAAAGGATCCATGCTGTTCTTGACACAGGAACTTCATTGATAATTGCTCCAACATCAGCCTGGCAAGAAGTTCTGACCACCTTCGAAAAATACGATGTGGAAATGGATGAATCTTCCTTATTAGTTGTAAAGATCTTGTCGAAATATTAATGTCGATATCCATGCTTTAAATGAAATTGAACTGATTTTGATAATATTTTTCAGGTCAAATGCAGCAAAATTGACCAACTACCACAGATAACTTTCGTAATAGATGGCAAGTCGTACAGTCTGTCAGGAAGGGACTATTTGTTAACAAATGTAAATATTAAATAAATATTTTATTATTGTTTAGCCATGGTTTTCTTAGTGGAGGAAGGGATTATTTTTAAAAATGGGGTGGTTTACAAAACGTTTTGTTTGAAGAAGTTTTAATGCAGGTGTGCCCAAAAAAAGGTGGTTGTGCCATTAAAATTTGTAAAGGTGGAGATTTTTCAAATTATGGAAAAAGGGAAAGACCACATCAAGTATAGTTGCAGGTTAATTGGAACATTTATAGTTCTACTTAAAAAAATTTAAATATTTGTCAAAAAAAGAAGAAAAAAAAATTTCACCGACACAAGTTCCTTCCAATTTTAATTTTCTTCAAGCCTCGCTTTTCTCTCCACAAGTGGGGGGGGGAAAGACTGGTTCGGAGTTCCCATGGCTGATTGTAAATAGTGTATAGGTATGCCTGCGTCTAAGATATTTTTTTTTTTTTAAGAACATTTTAATTCGATTTTATTTTATTATTATTATTATTTATATTTTCTTCCATCATTATGATATTTTATTTTGTTCTTACTTCGCTGTATATTATTTTGAAATTACCTTATTTATTTTTTGATTTTGTAAATATGGTGTGAATGTGCTCTCTTAACTCTACTGTAAGTGCCCTTTATTGAGGCAGATTGTAATATTTATAAAAAAAAAAAATTGCTTCAAAACATCCAATATTTGTGTGTGGAATATAGTTGAAATATTAAAAAAAAAAAACTCTTTTTTAATGACAGTTGATTCCTTCTTGATTATGCCCCTGATGGTCGGAAGATGCCCTCGAGGCCGACCAAGGATGTCCTATCTGTAATACGTCAACCGTTTGTGCAAAAGGAGGAAAAGACCCAGAAACCTAGAAAGAAACAGAGACCAGTGGCAATTCTGCTTAAACACTACCCTACTCTAATAGCCACAACAGGTTGACCCAAAAGAAGAAGAATACAAATTGTTATAAGGTTTTGATATCACGACCTCCCTCCAAAGTAAAATACTGGCTACGTCTTGTTTGCGAAATTCTATCACCAAATTTATACAGGGTTATTGTAAAACATTGTAGAATTTTCGAAAAGAAACATATTTTTGTTAGGTTTCAATACTGGTTAAAACATCTTTGTATTCAGACAACTTCTCTTTAGTCTGAATTTAACAATTTTTCAGTCTGTCAGATGATTTTAATTCAAAATAAACTCTAGTAGATAGTCACCTCTATTCCCAAAGTAACCATGGTTCATGGTATGTAATCATTCCTTTTTTATTTAAATTTAAATAAATCATTTTATGAATAATTAAGGGATCAAAAAAAAAAAATAGTTAAAGGAATAAACTTTCAAGATGACAGCACTTGATTAAATATTTTTATCATTACCATGGCTATTTAATTATATATCTTTCAATTATCTAATACATATACATCTAAATTTTTAAACAATTATTTTCCAGTTACAAACTAGTGGATATTGCTTAATTGGAATAAGCACTGCCAACATTAATAACGAGTGGATACTTGGTGACATATTTCTTGGAAAGTACTATACCGTATTTAATTACAAGGACAGGACGGTTTCTATATCTTCCCCTGGGTAAGTTAGACAATATTTAAACAATGGTCTATCTGTTTTATACTGAGCTTCTGTTTCTAATAGCTTATAGCAATTTGCTAATTAAGGATATGATTTAAACTAACAATTATTGATTAGAATCAATATCTAAATTATACAAACCAAGAACAAGTTAATGTCAAAAAAAAAAAAGTTAAATTTAGTAATATTTGTATTAATGGAATGAGTAGGTTCCTAAACACAGCACTGAGCATTGTTGGCATCGTTTAGATGACCAAACCCACTTTAGAGACAATGCAATCAATGAGTTCAGCACTGAATTTAGAAACTTGTCCATTCTATATTCATTTGGGTATGAGTCATTTGAGTTAATTAAATTGTTATAGCTTTCATGAGTAGCCAAGCTGTTTCAACATAAGCTAAGTTTTTTTTGTTTTTTTTATTATTTCTTTTTTTTGTGTGTGTTTGTACAGGTCTTCAAACGTACCAAGGGGCAAAAACCAGAGCAAATCCAAGAATAAGTGTGTCATTTATCTTTTTCTTTTTTTCTTTTGTAGTTGATTATTATATTGTAGCAATATTTTGTATTTTAATATTAAATTTTACAAAAAGATTTAAATAAATACATGGTTTCTAGTCAGAGGATATAGGTATATCAAAGAACAGGTTTGAATAGAGCGATTCAAACATCGAGGTCAACAAATGTTTTGGGAGTAAATAACAAACTAATTCCTAAAAAATTAATTGGAGGATAACCGATGGAAGATGTCCCAAAGATAGAACCTGTTAGAGGATTACCTTAATACTAAACTTCCAGAATTTGGTTTTAGTGTGGTTAGTTGAAAGATTTGTGGGCAACGATTGATCTGTATTGAACCAAATGAGTTAATCAAACCTTATATTATACCCAAACCAAGTTCAAATAAATCAACAGGCCTTGATGACATGGCTGTTTAATTCTGTTAACCCCTGAACAAACAAACTAACAAAACTTTATATCTTTATTATTAAATACATAATCAATAATTTTTTTAGACCATTTTCATTCCGAAAGTTTTCCGAAACATTTTAATTACCCAATGGTTCATAAAAAGACTTATAGAGTGATGATTTTATTTAATTAAATGGAAAAAAAGAGAAAACAAATTTAACGATTTAAGATTAAAAATTTGATTTAATTTGAGAAACAATATTTAAAAATAAAAAAAACCCTAAATTGTTCCAATTTAAGTATCTCAAAAATTAACCCTGTAAAAGTTGCATCTGGTCAACAAGATAATTTTCTGTAAACTCAAAAATAAGATCTTTGACATCAAAATAAAAAAAAAAAAAAATCGTGAGCAATATTCTAATCAAAATTAAAATTAAGTTAACGTTATCTAAACTTTACAACAAAATTTGAAAAAAAATATATATAAAACTAATTGGAAAAATACAAATAAAATTTTTAAAAACACAATATTGCTATTTTCATTGATTGTTTCTTTCATCACTGCATTCTGGGCATATTGTGACTCAGTAAAATTTGAACATTGAATTATTGCACCTATGACAATTTTAAATATATTTACTGCCCCCTGTTTATCAACCCCTGTTTATTTTGATTTTTAATCATTATAATTATTTTTTTTTTTTTTTTTAATCTATTTATTGAATAATAATACATGCAGCCACTGCTGGAGGGCTATAAGCATTAGGGCTAAAAGTTCTCATTCATACAATATATACAAATAATAAAGAAATAAATATAAATATAAGAAGTAAATAAATAATACTGATGAAGAAGATAAATAAAAAGAAAAGAAAAAATAATAATAATAAACAAATAAAATAAAATAAAAACTTCTAAACACAATCATAACTATATACAATATATACATTCGCCCAAGAATCTCCGAACCAGGCTTTTTCCCCCACACGTGGAAGGCAAAGCAAGACTCCGGAAGATCCCAGCGCCACTTTTCCAGCCGCATCACTAGTATTAGAAGCCAGTGGAGACTGAAAGAGGGCACTAGAGCCACAGACGCTCAGGACATGAGTGGAGAAGCTGGCCATTGCCAGGACTCCAAAGGCATATTTACAAAAGATCTCGAGGCCACTGCCGTTTCAACCTTCGAGGGGGATGGTATGGATGCTCGGAGCTGGATAGGGATTGGGCTAGAGGATTGGGATGATGTATGAGGTTCTGGTGAAAGTTGGAGAATCTGGATGGGATGATGTCATGGACATATGGGATGTTAAGGTCATGGTGTAGGGTCTTGTTCGTGACATAATATGGAGCATTGACTATTGTTCGAAGGACTTTAGACTGGAAGGATTGGATGCGTTTGATATTCGATGATTTAGTTGTCCCCCACAGCTCAAGTCCGTAGGTCCAGATAGGTTTCAGTATGGTCTTGTAGATTAATAATTTGTTTTCTGTTGAGAGATGAGATGTTCTGTTTAGTAGTCTATATAGCTGACCAAATCGTCGGTTAAGCTCTTGTCTTTTAAGTCTCGTATGTGGGTTCCAAGTCAGTCTTTTGTCCAGAAGGAAGCCAAGGTATCGGACTGTGTCTGAGTAGGGAAGAGGAATTGAATTAAAAAGGATTGGCGGACAGGATCTGCGTCGAAGAGTAAAAGTTACATGTTTACATTTTGATTCATTAATTTTGATGCGCCAGTTGTTGCACCACTGCTCAATGAAGGAGAGGTGTCTTTGCAGGTTCCGGGAAGCTATTAGAGGATCCGAATGGGAGGATAGGATGGCAGTATCATCAGCAAATGTTGCTAGGAAGGTATCAGGACTTGAAGGGATGTCAGCAGTAAAAAGGATGTAGAGAACTGGGCCCAAGACACTGCCTTGTGGGACACCGGCCTCAATTGGATAATGTTTGGAGAGTTCAGTGCCGCAGCGGACTTGAAAGGAGCGATTTGAAAGGTAGGATTTGAGGACTAGATACAAGGCTTGAGGTAAATGGGTTTTGAGCTTGAAAAGCAAGCCATCGTGCCACACCCGGTCGAAAGCTTGAGCTACGTCCAGAAAGGCACCAGTGCAATATTGCTTGTTTTCAAGTGCAGAGGATATGTGGTCCACAACGCGAAGGCCTTGTTGGACAGTGGAGTGTCTTGAGCGGAATCCAAACTGATGGGAAGGGATATTGTGGGATTCGAGTATGGGTAGGATGCGTTTGAGAAGGATTTTCTCAAAGATTTTGGAAAGGATCGGAAGTAAGCTTATCGGTCTATAGGATGATGTACAATTAACAGGTTTACCTGGTTTAGGAAAGAGGATAATTATGGAGTGTTTCCACACCAGAGGAAAGTGGGTTGTGCGGAGGATACAGTTGAATAGGTATGTAAGGAATATAATTGCTTTTTTGGGAAGTTGTCTGAGGATCTGGGAAGTAAGGAGATCGTGTCCTGGAGATTTGCGAGGTTTTAGGTTCTTTAAAAGGAATTTGACCTCAGAGGGGTTGACGGCTGTAGGAGGTAAGGAGAGAGGAATCGGTGAAGAGAGGAATTCTTTAACTTCAGCAGTATGGGAGGGATGGAGTTCAGGATGAGGAGTGAATGTGTACGATAGATGTTTAGCAAACTCTTCTGCTCTATTCTCATCTGACGAAGCCCAGGAACCATCATCACGGCGGAGGGGGTGGGAAATGGATTGGAATTTAAGGATTTTTTTAGTTACATTCCAGAGGGAGTTATCACTTGCAGATAGTGAGGAAAGATAGGAATTATAGGATTGTGATCTAAACGTAGCCAGTTTTTGTTTTACCTGCTTGGAATAATAGTTATATGATTTCCGATCATCAGGATGCCTGGTTCTTTGCCAGATGGTCCTAGAGCATCGTTTTCTATTAATAAGGTCCAGTAGGTCTTGGGGTAGAGGATTTATTTTGCGGTATTTTTTAGAAGGATAAGGTGAAGATGCAGTCCAAACTGCTTGTTGGATCAAGGTAGTCATGGAATATACTGCTTCATCTAGGTCTGCGGGTGTTTTTAAGGAAACTCTGAGGTCAATATTATCATCCAGTATTTGACGGAAGAGGTTCCAATTAACTGGCCCCCTGATAAATGAAGGTGGAGGTGGTTTGGGAATTGGTGATGTGGAGACCGTTAGGATTAGGGGACTATGGTCTGAGGAAAGATCATCAAGTCTTGAGATGCAATAATGAAGGGACCCTAGACCTTTGTGGATGAAAAAATCTAGGAGATCGGGATTGCGGTTAGGATCTGTTGGCCAGTATGTGGGAGAATTGGGTGAGAGGATGTTGCTGTGATGGGAATTAAGTGCAGATAGCAATGTTCGTCCTCGGGAATTTGTGGTTCTGGCTCCCCATTGCTGGTGTTTAGCATTTAAGTCTGCACCTAGAAGGAAGTGGTGTCCTAAGGAGTTAAGGAAGGAAGTTAATTGGGATTCTGAGATGGGTATTTTAGGCGGGGAGTATGCTGCGACTACTGCTATTGGGTAAAGGGAAGTTTGGATTATCACGGCAGAGGATTGTAGGAAATTATGGGTTAGCAAAGGGAATAGATGATGGGAAAGGGATTGATGGATAATTATGGCAGTGCCAGCATGTGCTGTTCCATCAGGATGGTCGGTTCGATAGATATGATAGTTGGGGATGTTAAGTGGTCGTTTGTTGGTAAGTCGAGTTTCAGTTATTAAGGCTATATCAATGTTTTTGTCCTGTAATAAGATTGTTAGTTCGTTGACGTGATTTCGAATACCATTCGCATTCCAAAGGAGAACGGAGAGGGATTTGATTGGGGACATTTAAGGATTTCTCGACAGTGGGATGAGGTTGGATACAACATTGGTAAGCAAGGAAATGAGAGGAGTGATGAGTGACCTGAATTCAGAGAGGAAAGAAGTCAATAGGCTTGTGAGGTCAGTGGCATTGGGAGGAGGAGGAATGAATGTCTGGTTATTAGGCCTAGGTTCAGAGGTGGGATAAGGGTCTTGTGGTTGAGATGTGAATACTCGAGGTTGAGGCTCTTGTGGCAGGGCCTGAGTTTGTGTGGGTGCAGTGTCTCCTTTGAACATCTGAGCATAGGACACTCTTGTATTTACAGTTCTAGAGGGTTGTCTTGGTGGCCTGGATGGCCGTTCTTCTCTTGGAGCTGCATAAATTCTTGCTTTCAGTTCCTTATATGTTTGGCAACCCTTGTAGTTCGCTGGGTGCCCTTGGTGGCATAAAGCGCATACTGCTGGTGTTCTTCTGGACTTCTGGCAGTCCTCAGTTTTATGTTGATCACCGCACCTGACACATCTAGGAATGTGGTGGCAATAGCGTTTCGTATGACCATAAGCCTGGCAGTTATGGCATTGTACAATGTCGCGCTTAGTGTAGGGCTTTTCTACAACAACGCTAGTGTAATAAAGGCGTGTGACCTTGTAGATTTCTTCGACCTGGGGCGTTCGGTCAAGGTCAACGAAGAATAGTGGGAGCGGTATTTTATTTTTTGTACCAGGCTGTTCTCTATCTTCCTTGAATATATTCACTATTTGTCGAACACGGAACCCCATCTCAGTTAGTTCTTCTTTAATGGCATCCAGCGGTGTTGATGGGTGTAATCTCCTGATCACCACCCTGAGCGCTCTCTCTTGGCGCAGTTGATATGTGTGATAATCCGCCTTAGTGTCTGATAAATACTTGACAATTTTTCTGTACGTATCTGGGGTGTCAGGCATTAATTTCGTGTCATTAGTGCGGCTTTGGCATACGTATTTACCTGAGCCCACTATATTATTTAATTGTTGACACATTAATTGGAAATTTTTTATATTTCTAACGAATATTGGTGGAGGTTTAGGTTCACTAGGGATGGGTACTGCTTCCATTTGTTCATTCTGTGTGTTTGACAGCACTTGGAATGGATTAGCTGTAAAAAAAGGCGATTCTTCTAGCGTACCTTGTATTGGTATAACTTGTGTTGACATATTTTGTGATGATGTGCCAGGTTGATTTTCAACTTCGTCAACTGAGCTCTCTGGTGTAGCTGGCGGGGTATTTTTTTTAGAGCGTCTAGCCCTTTTCTTGATGGGTGAACTCTTTGTGGTATCGAGACTCCTAGATCTTAAAGTTCGATTGTTACCTTTGCTCGACATTACCATATGAAAATAGCGCATCTCATATTAATTTAATTAGAGGTAACTGTAATAATTTGAAAAAAAAAAAAAAATGTCCTTTATCAATTACGTATATATTACGCGAGTTTGTAGAAGTCTAAGTAACGTAGATCTGCTTCCGCCAAAGGGCAGCAGCCCACTGGTCGGATTAACGAATGTATATGGCCGGCTTGTTATCTATCACTATCCTCAGGTCTATTTACACTGTTCACAATGCCGTTATAAATAAGTGATTACTCACCTTGTTTATGTCCAGTTTCAACTTAATTGTTAACTTAACAGTTTACACTACTTTTTCACATATAACATGAATTATTTCACTGTTAATAAAGTCACTTAATAAGAGACGAAATAAAGAGTATATGTGTAAGGTTAACGCATGCGCAGAACTCATTATAATTATTAACTTTCAAAAAACATTTTCATTTAAAGGAATTCACATATTGCAATTGTATTATTACTGGTAAGCATAGATAGAAATTTTAAATTCAGTTAAAAGTCAATGATTACAATTGATTATTTGTGGAGATTAAGAAATGACAAACCATTTTTAAATAAAACTATGATATATTTTTTGTAAAATAAAAATTGTATAAATCGACAAAAGATGAAAATGGTTCTCCTTAAATTTTTATTTCAAGAGACAATTGTAGACGTTTAATCTTGCTTTTCAATTAAAATAATGTTTTCCAACCCATGAAACTTTTCACTTAAGAAAATATAAGAAAAAGTTTTTGTTGAATTAAGTTAGGTGTAGATATTTTTTTAATTAGGATAATGCCTTAATTTCAATGCCTATATTTATTTTTACCCATTTTGCCCAAAATATAAATCAACAGCATATCAACACATGATACTAAGTTACAATTAGTATTTGTTAATAATTAATAGAAATAATTGAAAGAATGCTAACCAAGGAAATAGAAGAATTGAAGTGAATTCTATCAAAAGACAATATATCCATTTAAAAAAAAAAATTAATTTATTCAATCATTTATAATGGAGGCTTCTTATATAAAGTAACGAAACTGACATGTCAGGCATGGAGAAGGATATCACCCAGCATTATCTCTTCCCTGATTTAAAATGTTGATTTTTAATACCTATTTGATAGAAGAAAATTGAAGTTTTAAAATAAACTGAATGATTTTTGTATGTAGAATTTTAACTTGCCAAAAAAAATCTTAATTCATGAGAAGCGGATATATTAACTTTTGAAAGATTGATCCTCAATTATTTTTTAATTTTCTTAATCCATAGTAAAATAATAATCACAATCGGACAAAAAATATATAAAATAGTGGTCAAAATTTAACTATAATTTTTAAGTGGCTTTTATTTGAACCTTTTAGATATTCTTTTCAAATACTTTTGAAGTTTATAATATACTTAAACCATGTGGGCGTATTTATCAATTTATAATATTATTTATTTTTTCAGTGGCGCTTCAGCAAATTCTGTTTGGATTCCAGGATTGGTCTTATCTCTGGTTTGCTGCTTGGGTATTTTCAGAAAAAATATTTAAAGAAAAAAAATCCATATCTAAATGATTCAATGTGTGTGCCACAAAGACTTTCTGAGTCAAAATTGAATTGACAAAATGTTAAATCCACTTAATTCAAGAGAATTTCTTAATTGGCATAATTTAAGGCCCTTTCTGGTGGATTTAATAAGAAATTTTTATAACATTACTTTTATAATACTGTTAATTACTGGATACTGATGCCATAGAAAATGTTATTGTAGTGTGTATTTTTTATAACTATATAAATGAGATTCAACTAATATATTAAATGATAAATCAAAATAAATAATAATAAAAGAAAAACAGAATAAGCACACCATCTTACTGTTTAAGTCAAAGAGATCTGTTTTATCAATTTTCATATATCTATTACTTAGTAAGAAGAAGGTATTGGCTTAATAATATTTTGTTTTTTATGTCTTTCACTTTTAGTTTGAATTATATAATTTTCTTTTATATCTTTAATAAAACGTTTTCATAATTTTTATTAACCTTTTGATTTCTAATTATTTGTCTCAGTTAAGAGCAATGAGTAATATATCACTGAATATTGTAACAAATAAAAAACATGTCTGCAATAGAACAGGATCAGAATATACACGTACCTATTTAGGACAAGTTCCTAAACTCAGTGCTAATCCATTGGTCAATTTACGATGCTCATCAATGATCTCAGTGTTGAGTTTATAAACTTGCACACTGTTACATTGATGAGTTTAGGAATGCCCTGATGGATTTCCGATGCTCATCAACGAACCAAATACACTAATATGTAATACAATGTACATTGTACAATGCACACATATACAATAGTAAGATGTTTAGGCTCAACTATGAATAGCCAAAACTACTAGTATTGTAATAGCATACAGTATAGTAATAGAATTAACACTTTTTAATAATAATAATAAAAAAATAATGGTATTAAAAAATAAACCATTAAAGGTTGTCTAATTCAAATTAAACATTACAGAAACAAAAAATTAAAATTACTAAGCATTAACATTGTACTGTAGACAATGAAAATGAAGTATAAAATGAAATACTTCAAAGAATATTCTCATCAACTACTTAAAAAAAATAATAATAATTGCCATGCATTATTGAAACGTTATTACTCACATGAGAAATTTCCAACTAGCCTTCTTTCTTGTTGGAGTTTACCTTCTGCTTCTTTCTTTAAAATAAGGAAATTTAGGTACGAAAGTGAACAATACAATGATCGAATACTTCTCACATGAAAGAACAGCTCACATTTCATTTATTTAAAATAAACTAACCACTCAAACAATTGTGAACTGCATTATAAATAATGTTGCATGGAGTTATAGAAAATACTGGTTTTTGATTGGCTTAAAGTTACCTCCATTGCTAATTCATATTACCTAATACAGATTTAAAAAAGAAAAATTATATTTATAAAAAAGAAATTTGTTCTTTCAATTATTTTGAATAAACACTATTTATGTTAGATTAAAATTATGGTATGATTTTTTTCTATCCGAAGTATATCTTTCAATAGTTTTCACAATTAAAGTAAAATTACTATTTCTTTCAAAATAATTATATATTTTTTGCTACTATTTCTACTTTTTATTATTATTCTAATTAATGGCTCATAATCTTTATTTTATTAAATGTATAAACTTATATCAGAGGCCAATTACAGACAAATAAGTTTCTTATTATGGACCAATATAACTTTGAATAAGTTCCATTCGTTGTAAATCTTGGCAATTTAAGAGAGATTGAATTCTAATGTAACTCAAAATTTATTAAAGGGCACAAATATTTATATAACAGTTACACATGTTTTAATAAATTTTGTAAACAAATAAAATAAAAACTAATTTCTTTTAATTTAACTAACAACTTTTAATTTAAGTGTTTCATGAGTTACAGTTTTGCCACTGCATTGTATGGTGTTACATATACATTAATAAAATTGGATGAGTTTACTAAATATATTCCACAACTAATATTCAGTAATTATTGAATTACAAAATATACTTGATTAATATTAATTCATGTTTATGTTTAAACCGAAAACAATTGAAAATTAAATTGTTTTTCATCATAAAAAGATATTTTAGTGACAGACTAGAGCGCTACCTCTTGACACTTTGGGGTACTATAAATTAGTTTTAGTTCTTAATAAGAGATAGCGCAAGAATTCATTTTTAGAGTTTAAATTTATTAAAAATAAATATTTAAAATTGGCTTCCTAAATAATTAAAAACTTAATTATTTCCTTATTGATGATAAAAATAGGTAAAATGGCCTCTGATACTTTTTCTGTCTTTGAATTTTAGCTATTACTCCTTAAATATCCATTTATTTTTTTACAACTATATTAAAAAAATGTATACATCTTTTAGATGTTTCCTTTAAAATTTCCCACATTAGTATTATTTAAATTATGTACATTCCAAGACTATTGACAGGCTTTTAGGTAATAAGGAACAAATGCTTTTCTGACTTGACATTCATTCAGTAACACAGGATCGTCAATCTGAACATAAATCTTTGTTTTTAGACTCTGAAAGATTAACGGTGACCCTGAATCTATTAAGATTTGTCTGTATCAGCTTTCTCCTATAGCCATGAATTTATTTGGTGGGGAAACTTTTTTCCAGAAATGATTTATAAGCCATATATAACATATTGTCAAATTGTCATAGACAATTAGAATTGATTGTTCAAATATATTGTTTTTAAAACGTACTAAATTGCAACAGTCATTAAATAGGTTATTTGTTCTCTAATTACAATATGAATTAATTTGAATGTTCAATTCTCAATAAGATTATTTCAAGTTGTTGGCATATGCACTTTTTTTTTCTCACCATTTCTGGCATTGCTGCCATATGGGGCGGCATATACACACTGGAAACAACTTTTAGGTAAGTATAAGTCTATTTTAATGCGTTTTGACGTTTCACTCAAACGGAAACCTGCAAAATGTGGGGTTTGGACAAAGCAGTCCAAACCCCAACCAACTACTTGAATTATTTATACGGTTGGCTTTTTCAATTGAAAATTATTTTAAATTTTATTCCTTGTGATATAAATTTAAATTGTGATATAAATATACCTAAATTGTACCAACCTTCACAAGAATTATGTTTTTAATCTTTTTTAAATTTGTTTCTCAAAATATTAAATAATAATTTTGATGAAGTCCATAATTCCTCTTCTTCCATTTCACTGTAATTTTTTGACTTTGACATTAAAAATATTTTTTCCCTATTGGCTTCATAATGAACATAAAACTTATAAATAACTCAAGCTTTCCAACCACTGTGGTCTTGTCTGCTTTGGTTACCTATTATTTCTTAAGTTCTATAATATTTTCTTTATCCAGTTTCATGACAAAACAATGGAGTAAATGAAGGTTGATGGACAAAGGAACAGGTTTTCATATTGCAAAACACATAAAATGACCTACCTTAAATTATAAAATATTCAGTTCTGTAACAACAGTTCAACAACCAACCTCAGAACTTTTTTTTTTTTTTTTTTTTTTTTTTTTTTTTTCCTTACGTGGTAACCCCACACAAGGATCGTTTATTTGATTTTCCTTCATGCTCCATGCCTTAAAGACATACTACATGAATTACATTTGTTTACAATTGTTTTTTTTTTCTAGTTTCACATGATTTACATTTTTAGTTCAAATTTATATACATTAACAAAAAAAAACACAAAGAATAAACACACAAAAATTAAATCAGAAAATTAAATATTAAACACACAAAGTCAATCCAACAAAGCCAAAAAGAAATCACCCACGCTGCCCATCCCTGGTTAGTAAGTCGAAGTCGATCGATCTAATAAATCTAAGAAAGTCTGTCTTGAATTCAGTAAATAACTTTTGTTCCGTCTCAGGCCAATTTCCTCTTTTGATAATTATACTTTTTATTAACTCAAATCGCTGTCTGTCAAATCGTTTACATTCATATATTATATGTTTAAAATTTTGAACCTGTCCGTCTTCATCACATAAGTCTGTTTGTATAATGTTGAATCTTTTAAGATATTGTTTTGTATTCCCATGTTCCGTAAGTACTTGCGTTAGTTTGTAGTCATTACTGTGAATGTGTCTGTAATTGTGAATTGAAATGTGTGGTATAAATCTGTGTAAGCTTGGTGACTTAGCTGAGGTCACCCATATGTGATCCCATCTTTTGATGAAATCCAACTTTAAATTCATATTAATATACGATAAAGGAGCTTGATGATACGATGGCGGCAAATCGCTTTTAGCTGCTTCTTTTGCAAGGCAATCGGCTCGTTCATTGCCCTCAATCCCACAATGTGCTTTTACCCATTTTAGAGTCACTACTTTCCCTACAGTTCTCATCATTAACAATTTGTTTCTAATTTGGTCAGTCAAGTAATCATGAATGTCCCAATTATTAACAGAGTCTAGCAGAACTTTGTTGTCTGTATTTATAGTAACGTGAGTATTCGTTTGTAGAGGGTATTCATAAATGTATTCAGTAACCTTTAAAACAGCGAATTTTTCTGCCTGATTATTTGAGCAATATGATTCTAATTTATATTGATGTTCTATATTCCTACCATCTTGAGCTCTGAACAACCATGCACATCCAACATTCTCGCCGTCCTTACTACCATCAGTGAAAACATCAGTATTTTCAGAAGTAATTCCCGGTCCAGTCCATAAACTTGTTGCAGGGTGTAACCAAGATTTACAGTCAGTGATTCTTTCTATTTTGTCTAGGGTCAGGTCTTTGTATCCTCTCTTTCCTTTTCTAATGTTATATAAGGTCGTTCGTTCTTCAATCTTCATTTGGATTGGCAACAGCCCTGCCAATAATATTGTGGCCTCGAATGATAGTGTACGATAGCCCTTACATATCTTAATCGCAATTAACCTCTGAAGCCTTTCCAACTTCACCAAATTTTTCTTACGTTCAACGGCCGGATGCCAGACATGCACAGCGTAGAGCATCTTAGGAAGTACAGCAGCTTCATAAATTTCCTTTAACACTTTCGATCTGAGTCCCCATGTCGCTCTTGCAGCCACTGATAGTCCATTTATAATCCTTAAAGTGTTGTCATATAGATTATCTATATGTCTGTTCCAATTCAGTTTTCTGTCAAAGAGAAGCCCCAAATATGATAATGTATCACATTGCGTTATTCTTACTGTATTGAGTCGAATATCCAATTCTGGTACAATTCTCTTTTTTGTGAAGATTATATATTTTGTCTTGTCTAGATTAAATTTAAGTTTGTTGCGTCTAGTCCATCGTCTCAGCCTTGATAATGTTCTCTCAGAATGTAAACCTCAGAACTTGTAATATTTATTTAAAAAAAATAAATGTGGAAGAGAATATAGGGTATGGAGGTGCAAACAAATGTTTTCTTCATGTATGTACAAAAATATAATTAATTTTATAGCATTATATTTTCAAATCAATTTAAATATTCTCTTAAAAATAAAAGAGCATAATATATATAATATAAAAAATATTAGTTTTATGAACAATTAGTCATACTGCAGAAATTGATAATATTTGGGAGGAAAAAAAAATGAGATTGTTGAGAAAAGAACTTTATTATTAACCAAATAATGTTGGTGTGAACCTTATTTGAAAGAAAATAGTAATGTTATGATTATTATGCCTGTAAATATCCAGTAATCCTTCCAAAACCTAAAAATCCCATTTTTGATAAGTTAAATTTATATATTTCATTTTAGAAAGTATTATTAAACTCAATTTAGTTTTTGGATAATCTATTATATTGTCTGTAATAATATAAGTTATAGTAGGGAATGAGTTTATATAGTGAGTGGAGTAGTCAATAAAAAAAAAAAAATTTAGTTTCATATTTATTCTTAAATCTTGGATCTTCAATTTGGTAGTCATGTTAGAGGTCTCTCAAACTCAGGCATCCATTGCATGCTCAAACAAGACATAAATTAGAATGGAGTGAAGACAAATAACAATAAGTTGTTATTTTCTATATAAAAGCAAACTGAAACATTGTAATTTTGTTCTTAATATTTTAGACCCTTTCACTATTCCTTAGGCATGGGTACTAGACTAGCTAGGGGGGGGGGGGGCTTCAGCCCAAAACGTTTATATATATATATATATATATATATATATATATATATATATATATATATATATATATATATATATATATAAAACGATAATTACTTTAGAAGAAACAGAAAGAAACTAACTACCTATATGAAATGGTGTTCAAGTGATTCTTGAAGTCCTATTAAATGTAATTACATAAGCAATAATAATTTTAGACATAAATTTTAATATTTTTTCAAAAGATATGGTTATATTTTTCCCTTTGGGGAGGAAGCCTTCAGCGGGAACACCTCCTCCCCTCTCCTATAGATCCACCTGCGAGTATGGGTTATGTTTTGGATGTTCAGAAAATCTCATGGATTAGAAGTGATGGTAATTCTAAGTAGTAATTTGTCAGAGGTCAGTCATGGTCAAAATATAATTTGAAAACATTTAAAAACTTATTTTTCATTATAGCAACCATTTTGGCTACTATGAATAATTAAATTAAAACCATAAGTAAAATTTTGTTTTTATATTATTTTTTTATTTTGACAAATTATTTAGAAAGAATCATGGATTACTTCTATTTAAAGTATAAGAACAAGAAGATATGAATTGTTTTGCCTAAAGTCTGTTCTAATAAATAAATTAGAAGCAAGTTCATAACACATTCATCAAGAAAATATTTACAATTGAATTTTCCATGTAAGATTTAATTAATAATTTGAGCAACTTTATAATGCAGAGTAGGATTTCAAAAATTAATAGTTACTATTGGAAAATATATTGAATGTTAAATATTTTATTCCAATCTAGTTATCATAGCACCGAGGGATCTGTGTAATCTATTTTCTGATAATTTTTTCGATGAATTGGTTTGCAGCTGGCATTGTTATGAAAATATAAAAATAAATAGATCTTTTCATCTATTATTCCCCTCCCCTCACCTGCCTCACAAAACCCGATAGTTATTTCAACAACAAAAGGTTTCATGTATACTAAAAAGTATCCATTAAGATTACTTTTAGTTAGGAAAGTAGCAACTTCTTTCCCTCCTCATTATAGCATGTGATATTTATGCTTACAAAATTAAAAGTTTTTAAAAACTTTTCTGCTAATGTTTCTATATTGATGTTTTTTAATTTATTTTGTTCCTATTTCTCAATATATTATCACAACATTTATTGATATTTGACATTAAATTATTTTTTGTCCTTTTCTTAGCTCTAAAAGGACAGCTTTTAACATGAGCACACATGAACAGTAAAACATTCATTATTAAATGCTTTTTTTAAATTTTCACCTTACCTCAGCCTATCTTCTTGTAACTGTTTCATTCATTTAATTATATTGAATAACTTACTCCTGGGGAAGGATAGGATATCCCCCAGCAGTACCTCTTCCCTGGCTTGAATCTATTACCTTCGTTTGTCAAGGAAGGTCTCTCATAAGCGCCTTGCATTTTGAGTTTCCTCATCTCATATTGATGGGTATGTCAACTGAAGCCATATCTCTAATTAGTATGTTAGTATGTCCGTGTAAATTATTGTAAAATCGTTTGTAGAGTTCTTATATGTTGGTCAACATGGTAGGCAGAAGGAAGTCGTCACGTACCAAGGTGGCTTTAGTTATAAGTCGTAATATTTTTGATTGAAAAGTTTGAAGTTTGTGTACGTTAGTCTTTTAGCTATACCGTATATCTATGAGGAGTAAGTCCATATCGGTTTCAGTAAGTATATGTATATATTTAATTTAGTTTCTGTCTTAGTTCTACTTTTGAAGATTTGGAAAAAAGTGGGAAAAGTAGTTTGAGTCGTCTATTGAGGGTCTTTCGTTTAAACTTCTCAATTACTATTTTTTTAAAATAAATGTTCTGTAAAATCTTTACTTGCTAAGTTTCAAGGGAAAAAAGTTCTAGTTCTGAAATTAAATAAAAAAAATCTGTCATATTGAACTGATTAACAATAAAAAGTTAAAGCTTCATTTTAAGATTTGATTAAAATCACAATCAACTTTCTTGATAAAAATATATCCCCAAAAAAGGTTATTACATGACCTATTTTATAAAATATGTTTTTCTACTTATAGTAAATGGTACTATAGAGGTAAATAAATGTATAAAAAATATACTTAATCGACATTTATTCGCTCAACATTTTTACATCCATGGAAGTGTAATCAGCATCAAATCACACACATTAATACTTAATATACATGAGGCAATTGTGCTAAGTAATAATGTACAATATCTATAATTGACATGTGACATGAGGCTTATTGATATAATTTATCCTAGTCCAACTCTAAAACTAATTATAATTAGAATTAGAATATACAAGACATATTTTAAATAATTTATAATTAATTAAAATAAAATATATAAATTATAGATGCAAAAATACTGTTTCAAAAAGTGATTATGCCAATATCAAGGAGGGGAGGGGTGTAGATTTGACTAGGAATTATTTACAATAAATTGTAAGAAAAATAAAGGTTACAGAATTTTCATATTTACAAATCCATGGCGGTTAGTTTTGTTCATAAAAAGCGGATGAAATATTTAAGTTAATAAATGCACTTTAGTTTTAAATCTAATATTAAAAATATAGCCTTCACTTCTTCACATTTCCTTCAATTCCTTAAATCTTTTTCATTTCTATCCCTGAGATACCTAATTTTATTTCACAATTAAAAATACATCTATTATACAAAATGGTTCAAACATTTTTTTTTTCTCTTTTTTTCTTGAACATTTTCTTTCTCTAAACAAGCCCCTGCCTGCATGTTAATTTAGTTACAAATTTACAGCCTAGGAGTAACTAAAATGAGATAGCCTAGCAGCTCAATATGAGCCAAAAATCGCCGACCTGTTAATCGTAAAACGTCAGATCCAGTTCAAGTTAATCTTTCTCTAATAGACAAAATACTTACTTGGAAAACTAAAATTAGGATCTAAAAATTAACTACCTCACTATTTACAATTCAGTAAAGTCAAGGAAACTTAAATATATAATATTAGCAAAAAAAAAAACAAAAAACAAATTAAGGACAACAAATGTAAAAAGGTTGACGGGTCTCTTTCTTTTATTTTCTTTTTAACCGAATTCGAAATCCAATTATATCGAAACATGGCACACGGAAGAATGGCTGGTGATAACTTGATGGAGGTGCCCCAAGAAAGTAGCCCCCATTGGAAGGGTCGGTCAAGTTTTCTTACAAGTCATTTGATTCATCTCAAACGAGACTTGTCCTATCAAAGCTACAACGCAACACGGCCAAGGAGAAAAGTTTTTTCATTTTTTCCCTTACAAATACAAACCAACAGATCACAGAGACTGAAGTGTTTTTTTTTTTTTTTTTCATTTTGTTTTATTATACAGACTCGATCAAAACTAAAGTAAATTACAAATTCAAAAAAATAAATACACGATTTTACAGTATAATTAATTTACTACACCTTTATACACAATTATAAAGTTAACAAAAATTAATGTACTGAACTGTAGATAAATGAAACATTAATATTTTTATATTAACTAACATGCAAAAAAATACATGCTTAATAAATGACTTTTCTGCAAAATGGAGTGTTAAGTTAATACAGAAAAAGAAAACTTTTCCTGTGGATATGTCATATAGAGATATGTATTGGAGTTGTTCAGTAGACATAAATCTGCTTGAGCTGGTCTCTGAATTCTGCAGGAATGGTATACACTTCCTGAGGTGACTTCTTCTTCACAAGACGACGCCATTTTCCCCTCAGGTTCTTTCTGAAACCCTTGCAGTCCGCCGCGTCCTCGGATGGAAGCATTATATTGGTCTGCAACTGATAAAAAAAAATAATTATACATTTGAACATTAAAAGTTTACAGATTAAATATGAATTATTTAAATATATAAAAATAATTTTATAAAAAATGAAATGAAATAAGTAAGAAACGATCCATGACCTTGTTGGTATAGATAATAAGGAAACTTATTAACTCAAGGGTGATGGAATATTCAAGTAAAATATTTTTCATACTTCTTATAAAGCAAGTGAAAATCATTGCAATAGGTAAAACAAATAACCATGTATTTGCAAATTTGCTAAATCCAGTTAGTAAATTATTTAATACACACAGATCAAACTGTGATATGTGAATTATTTTTTCCAATTTTGGACTTGATAATTTGATGAGGATATAATTAAAACAACTGACAGTTCTATATGCTTTTGTCAATGATATTTTCTAAATAATATAATTGTTTGTTTTTGTGAAAATTCACTAAGTATCTTTTTATCTTAACATTTCATAATAAATCAACAATATATGTACAAAAAATATGTTTTAAATTTAAATTAAAAATATTTTTAAATTTTTCTTTTTCTTTTCCTTATTTTATGTTGTTTTATTTAATTTTTATTGGAAAAAAAAGCATAACATTCATACATATAATGTGCGAATTTGCGTGGTGTATGCGAACTTTTGCAAATAAACTGCTTCATAGGGTTACTATGCAACAGAGAAAAAAATTGAAGGTGATAAATTACAAAGCTACTTAATTATATTTATTTTTATAATTTAGATATTACTTTGCTTTACAGAGTTATTAATATTCTTTATAGTTACTATATCTCATCGTATAACAATGCCTATTGTATTATAATTATTTTTATAAAAAAAAAAAATCATCTAATTTATTCTTAGCTCTGTTGTTTTATGTGCAATTCTAATTTACTTAATTCATTTATTTTTATTAAATTACTATTATCTTATCTGTACTTCACATCTCTTTGTCTTGGTTTATTTATGTACTTCTGTCAATATCTTATATTTCTAACATAATTTAATTTTTAGCCTCAATGATGACCCACACAATTGAAATGTTGAAAAACAATAAAAAAAAAACCTAGGTAGCAAATACTGAATAATTTCTTATTTTAGAGATTTTTTTTTTTTAAATTGGACTCTACAATACTAAACATAACTTTATATACTTTGTTTTACAGATATTTTTTTTAAGCCAAAGAGGATCGATAAATAACTTATAGAAAGATGGATTGACCAAACATGGTAGGTATTATATGGAACTAGGAGGACAAGACATTGCTTGGGGGCAGGGAAACGTGAAAGCTAGTCCAAGTATAGTGCAGCGTTGCCAGTTCCTAAGGACGCCAAGCGATTGAGTTTGCCTCCTTCCATTAAGTTCAATTTACTCAGACAACTAACAGGCACCATCAAGTGTGTCCAAGATGTCGAATTGAACTTAATTGTTATAGTCGTACTATGATATCCATTGGTCGAAATAACAATACAACGTTGCCATATCGAGTCCATATTCAAGACAGAACTCAAGCTTTTCACCTCTCTCTTCTAGAAAAATTATTGAGGGACGCATCAAGGGTATATAGGTTTCAAACTATTCCATTTCCGAAGAACGTTAATATAGAAATTGATATAAATTAAACGAAAAAAAAAATACAAGGGCTTAATCGAAGATCGATAGCATTGTTGAATTTATCAAAAGGCGTAACAAAACTAAATTGTAAACGCTAGGAGAAAAAATTTACTGGAGGTGACAGAATACGAACACGAATGGTTTCATGAAAATTTTATTTAAAAAAAAATTAAATTAAATAAGAAACAATCCATGACCTTTTCATGCAAGGACAATAATAATCTTGCATGTTAAGATTCAAATCCTACATATCGATTCAATGGTATATTTAATCAGTTACTAGCAATAATACTCATAAAATTAACCTTATCAACAGATAAGAAATCCGTAGATTTTACACCGACAATATTGTCTTATTTTAAATCTAGTTGAAAACTGAATTTTATAAAACGGACAGCTTTCCACACAAATCATGAATGTTATTACTGATGATACACAAACAGAAATATTTAATTAAATAAAGTTGAATTATGTATGTTGAAGAAGAGAACTTAAAACGGAACGCCATGCTAGCTAACATGGCAACCGGAGGTCAGACATCTGCTGAAACCCTGAACAGTGTTGCCAACTCAACCCGTCACGGAACACAATGAACAAGGCAACAGCCGTTTGTGCAATTCAATATCCCGAGAGCCATGTCCTAAATGAACATTATTACATAAAACACCTTCATGCAACGTTGTAAATAAATCGACAGTTTTATTCGATATTTCTTCATATGGTTCTTGCATGCATAAATATGTTACCATTCAAATCCCCCAATGGGAAACCTCATTGGATTAGGAGTGATAACAGCTATCACAATATCCTTAGGACACGTGAATTCCAGTTGTTCGTTAACGGTCAGAGGTGGCAAAACTGATAACAGAGGGACACACATAGATTGATATGTTATAATACAGCTGAATCTCAATTATGTGGAGTTCATCAAAATGGAAAACACTAATTTATCAAATCTTTATTCACGGAAAAGTGATTTTAATGAGATTAAGATAGTATAGTGAAAATATTATAGGAATAAAAATATACTATTGAACCTCTTAAAAAATGAAAAACAAAAAATATGCAAAGAACACAACTTTCTCTATCTAAAAGAAAATTTCAAAATCACTTAATAATGGATCCAAACAAATAATGTTTGAATATAACAACACAACATTGGATCAGCTATTTAAGCAATTGGATGAGGGGGACGCACAAATCGAAATCGATCGATAACCGTTTATTTAATCAAGTCGTCTATGAATAAAGGAAACGTTCTTTCATATTTTTAGCTCGTCGTTAAAACGGCGTTTATTCAGGAGAGAAAACATAAAATTACAGAACAAACAGAGCATAAAGGATTGGACAAAATTAAAGTTGTGAGAACAGCTTGGTAGTAACTCCAAGGGGGATTATGTTCCCAGATGAGTTTGTGAGAACGGATAGTAGCGTCCATACCGTCCTGATAGAAAACGTCGCTTAGGGACAGTCGACCTCAAAATTAAAAAAAATTAAACAAAAACTGACGCCACAGACCGTCGACCTGTCCTCATTACCCTCCCCTCCCCCTTAGAATGTGCCTTGAATAAAAACAATGCTATAATAATGAGAAAAATGTCGGATCTAAAATTGGGAAACATGAAGAAACAATTCAATTTTAATGCAAACATGAAACTTGACCTTAACGAGAAATTTAATTCAGATAAATAATCTAATCTTGATTTTTAAAAATTGAGATATTATGATTGATATAAGAGAAACTGTGGAAAAATACTATTGAATTTATCGAGAGTGCTTCCATATTTAAATTCATTGTTAATAGTAATGAAAGAAAAATGTACAGAGACGGAGAATTATGTGCTTTAATATAGAATGGGAATTAAAAGGCTTTGAGAACCAAGGCCTCTCATGATAGCACGTGGCAACACTGCAACTGAGGTTTCGTTACGGTTACTATTATCTTTGTAACGGTCTCTCAACCACTCGCTGAGGGGGGGAAATACGTTATCTACAACCCCTGGTTTGAATTTGATAAAGGGGTATGGCATTTTTTAAAGCTGAAACCTATTTAAGTGGGCCTCCTTTTAAAAAAATTATCCAAACAATGAAAGAGAGAGTATGTGTCCAGCTGTCAACTATTTCCTTTTAACTACAGGGTCAATTACATTACAAAATTTTAAAAATGAAACATGAATCCTCCGTGGATATTTCTAAGACCTCCAATTGTACATATTTAATTGAAAGGTGGTTTTAAGAGGAAATTTGGAATATGGTGGACGAGTCTGGAGACTTGACCTCTTTGCCTGGACCGTTATTCCAAGACATGTAACGGTAGACCAGAAGGAAGAAGTAACTACTGTTAATCATTTATTGTACTTTTTAACCAAATAATAAAGAAAGTTATTTGAAAGTAACCTATAATTATTTTTGTTTCATTATTTTGTTAGCTTCATCTTATCACCTCTCAACCATTTCTTCTACATAAAACAAAATAACTCTATTATTTTTACCTTTTTCTTATACTCCTGCTGCAAAACTGTTATTGTAAACATAACAGTTATTAAAAAATAACGCATTAAGAGTATTGTATCTATTACTATTCTGTCAGCAGCTCCTTATCAGTTAACAATATCTTAACTACTCAATAAGCTATAAATCCTCCAAGCTTTGCCATTTACGATCAATTGAATTATATCGTTCACAGATTCTATTATTTAGAATGTCGCACCGAATCAAATTAGGTTTCAACTTAATCAAATTAGTTATGGTAAAGCTTGGTTGGAACTGATAAAATTATTGATAACTGTTTTAAAGAATACTCACTTGGTCGTTGTTGCAGAGACCGATTTGCGAAGATCCGTTGGAGTACCTCCAGAGGAACGGGGGTGGGTCCATGGACTGAGAGGATGGGGGCGGAGTTCGGACCTGTTGTTCCAAGACTGCATTGTTTGTATTATTGGTGTTGTTATTGTTGGCCGTTGCAGTATTGTTGTTGGTCACTGCAGAGTCCTCCCTCTTTCTCAGCTTACTGGAAACCAAACGGACGGATATAAATGATCCATTTAAGGAAACCATCTTCAAGCTGGAACGGAGTACACCGCAGTTGAAGCGGTTTTTCAAACTCTTCTCCTCTTTCAAACTGTTGTTGCTGTTGGGGTAAGCTATCACACCACCAAAACTTACTGATTTAGACATTTTTATTTATTTGAAGCGAAGAAAATTAAATACAAGTTCTAAGTAAATTCACGCACACGCACTATATAAAGTAAAGAAAAAAAATGAGATGAAGAATGCCTTTGGTATATATATCACAGATAGTTTTTGTTCACTCAGACGAACCACAATGACACAACGCGAGTGGTTGACACGCGCAACACGTCAAAACACAACGAATATCCAGTTGTGGGCGTACAGAGTGAACAAAGTATGCGACTTGTGGCTCCTTCTCAGAACTACCATACTACAACATGCACTGATTAAGACTGAGGAGGACGGCTGGTTTCCCCTGGCTTAAATAGGGCTCCCCCCACCACTTACCCCCTCCACAGCCAATGCCTCCGAGAGCGGTCCTTTCTGTTCCAACGGCCGTGCTATTATTATCGTCCTAATATTAAGGCACATTTATCTAGTCTCGTTTCACTCCTCAATAATCACTTCATAATCGAAAAGGGAAAAAAGGCTACCAATAATTTTGGTTTTAATTTATCGCAAAATTATGTGTCTATTCTCATTAATTATAACTTAACGCTAACTCTTGAAAAATTTTAATTGCAGTCATATGATCGAAATATATCATCCATTATTTAGTAACATGTAATAATATTTATTCCATTGTTTGAATCGTATTGTAATTAACACTAGCAAAGGAAATAGTATATTATTTATTTGTTTTAAACACAATTTATGCACTTCATGATAATATTTTTTATTTCTTTAATAATTTAATTCAATTGAATTGAATATTTTAAATGTTTTGGGCTAAAGCAATAACATTCAAATTTAGCCGGGATATATAGATATGTATTTTATATATGTATATTTAGAAGGCTTTACTGCGTTTTGTTTACTATTTAGGAAGCATGTTGTGGTGAACTACTGGTCCTGGTGTAAATATGTTTATTATTTTTACCTATTTCATAAAGAGAACGCAGATTGTTTGCTGTATTTGATGTAACTAATACATATAAAGGAACGGTATACAATTACTACTACTAACACTACCATCAGTATATTTAAAACGCGGTATTCCACTAGCGCAGCCAAGGAAGTGGACCAAGAATCAATATAGTACGGCTGCCTTATCCCATCCAATATAGAATAAATTAAAAATAAACAGCATTGCATGCTAATTTTGAAAGTAACTAATTACGAAACGCGGAAATCGATTACTAGTAAGAAATTAAATTAAAATATTTTTTTTAGAGTTGGCTGTATCCTTCCGGTAATTCTTTCATGATCCAGAGACCATTTTAATAACAACATTAAGTATATCATCACCCATCATTTCCAAATCATATTCAAGTTTTTCCTAGTCAAATTCAATTATTTCCACGTCAAATTCAATATTTCCATGTCAAATTCAATTATTTCCAAGTCAAATTTGATTATTTCCGAGTCTAATTCAATTACTTACGAGACGAATTAAAAAAATTTCAAACCAGGATCAACATTTTAATACATCAACATTTTAAATATAATTTTTCAGAATTTTTGATAAAATAGTCTATTACCATTTATATCGAAAATTTGAAATTAATCTAAAGCCAAAATGGAAAAGCTTGAATTTAGTTTCTAGAATGATTCAATTCCTCTTAGAAATATAGACAGGGAAAAACTTGAATATAACTTGGAAATGCTATATGTGATTTTTAGGTATAAATTTAAACATGTCTAAACCACATACTTAAAGCATTTGATCTCCGGTTTTTCCTCCACATCAGAATTTAAAATAAAATGAGATAACATTATCGAATAACAATACTAATCAGTGAAGTCGTATCAATAATCTTAAAATGATGTAAAAATGCAAATTATTTGCATAACAATTATATGATATAATCTTGGATCGCTTCATATTTCCAACTATGCAACAACAGTTTGATAGGAGATTTTATTTTATGATAAAATAAATTAATTGTATTGCATATAATAATTACAATATTGTATGCGAGGCATATAGATGCCTGGCGATTATTTATATGCCCCTAATGTTATTGAAATATTACATTTAAATAAAAATAATAAATAATATATTTCACAAAATATTTTGCTACATTGTTAGTAAAATACGCTAGAAAAAAACAAAAAATAAAAATATACATAAAACAAATACAAAAAATAAAAATAAGTAAATAAATAAAACTTAAATTATCATATAAAATATAGAATTCAGTTTCTTGTCCAGGGCTTCAATAGTTTTCTGAACTGATTTTTAGATTTATTCATGTTTTTATTTTTTTTTTATAAGGATTGAAATTATGAGTTAGTCTTTGGTGTAATTACTTTAAAATATGCAATGAATAGATAACTGTTTTTCGTAATACTTCAGACTGAATTGATTGATTTTTTTTTAACTTTTATTTTTTTGTCTTGTCTGAAATGATAAAATAGCAACAAAGCGGTTCTATAAATAATTAATTTAGTAGACAGTGATAATTTTAAATATGTGTCAAGGAACCACGAATAAAACCCGTATAGCTGTTTAAGTTTTCTTTCAATCCTGGATGTTTAGTCCATAATCAGTTGATTCTCCGAATACAGGAAGGAATAATGACAACAAAATTACATTGATAATATGATTTTTTTTTTTAATATCTGAGGACAACAGCAACGTTTGTTATGTCAGCAAGCTTTGTCATCCTTACAATCTGGAATAATCAAAAAGATTTAACAGCATTTTTATTAGATGTAAAAATATCTTAAAAATGTCTATTTCTGAATGAAATGAAACAAAATGAAAATATATTTTATTATTCTGGGACTGTTGTCCCTTTAGAACAAATTGTAAGTACAGATTGCATGTCTGCGTGGTCATAAATAAATTATGTATTTACAATACGAGTTAATTAAAAATAAGAATATAGAAAAAGAGATAGAAAAATATAAGAAAATGGTACATATATATAAGAAACTAAAATAACCTAAATAAATTGAGGTAGTCTCTGCGGATACTTCGATAGTTCTCTAAGGTATATTTCGTAATCAGTCGGATTGAGAAAGGAGTAGGTGTTTAAAGAGGAGAGGTTTGAAAGAGGAAACTGATTGTGCGTGTCGAATATCAGCAGGGATGGAATTTCAGAGGGAGGCTACTTGAATTGCAAATGATTTGTCATTTGACGCAGCAGTTCGGTGAGCAGGAGGATTGAGGTCGGAAGAACGAGATCTAGAGATGGAGTATTAGAATTGTAAGCTATGAATGTAGTATGATGTCGAAGCAAAATATATTGAAAAGTATAGGACCCAACATACAACCTTCAATTAGTCCATTTTTTAATTGTTATATTTCAATTATTTAAAATAACGTTATACTTGGGATAAAAAACAGTTGAAAATGTATTGAGAAAACATTAGAATCATTCTATACCAAAAACTTTGAGCTTTATATCTAAGTTTTTGACCTCAATAAGAATTATTTCAAACGCACCAAACATTTCAGTATCAAAACCCAAAATCGGTCTTGGTCTTGCACTAATGCTTGACAATTTTAGTTACTCTACCTAAAGAATTGGTAAAACTAATATACATTTGCATTTAACTCTTCTAATGTTTCATTCGGGCTTAGGTTTCCCCTATCTGAAAAAATACAGTAATATCTTTATAGTATTAAGCTAATAGGTAACTGCAAGACCGTTGTGAGACTCTTGCGCAAGACCAAGACCTAGACCAAACCTGAGTTTAAAAAACCAAGACTCGTTTCCGGCTCGCATTTTGGCAACACTAGTCAAAACCACCACCTTTTGAGAACGCCTAAAAATTTAATTGAATTGAATTCATTTTTCGAATTGGAATATTAGTCGTCCGATTTTGTTGAAGATTTTAAAGAAAGAAAAAAAAAGTTGAGATATTTACGTTTTTCTCTTATTGAATAGTAATTTTTTGGGAATACGTTTTATGTTTGGAATAGAAAGCGCTACATGCTATTTTTCTATCATTCTTGTGTCAAGTATAGCACTGCATTATCACCATCTCCTAGCTTCTACAAATTTGTCAAAGATCAATTTGATTAGATTATCCTGTAATTTTTCAGTTTTTGTGTTAGAAATTTTTCGTAAATTTTTAAAAAATAACGTATACTTTCAGTAATTAAGGCTTATAATCTGAGGAGAGGTCAGACAAGCTATCAAGATAATGCCTGAGGTCCTATTTACGTCAATCCGGCAGGCAGTGCACAGCTGAAATGAGGAGATGCCTGAAAGAGATTATTCCATATTGTAGCATTATTGTGAAAATAAAATTATGAGGGGAATAATGACGCTAATGTTCTCAATAAGTTACACTTGAAAATAACAATAACAAGAAGTGTCGATTGACTGAATTACAGCAAAAATAAATATAGAACGTGAAACATAAGATGTACAAAATCTAGTGCAATTTAGTTTCACGATGAAAATAATCTCTTGCGAAGTGGATATTCTTCAAGATAAGACACTCCTCTACAAGAAGATGCAATATCCTGTGACGGTTTAAATTAAATATATACATCATCTCGTTCAGCGCCACTTTCGAGTGGTGGGTCTTTTGTCAGAGACCATTTCCTCGAATTATTCTTTATTTAAACTCACTTATGATTATCCGATTAAGCTGAAATTCAGTAAATATGTGATAGCCTGATGACTATGCAAAAATATGTGCGGTTGCGTAGCTTTCGTGACGTAGGATAGTGGCTTGCCACATGTTCTCTGTTTTGGTGGACAAGGTCTATTTATTTTGCGATAGTTATATATATATATATCTCAGTGACGAAGAACCAATCTGTTTCTGAAAAAAAAATTTGTATGTTTTGCTAGCTAAACGTGCTTATATGCTTTATCAATCTAAACACCTTAATAATGTACGGAAATTAGATGTTAGGTAAGCCTACACAATGACCTTAATATCCCATTTGTACTTGACCTAATCCCAGACAAATTTTCCAACTTCATCAGAATCTCACTCATCATCCTAATCCTGTAGCACAGTCTCTATCTAGATCCGGTCATCTCTACAATCCTCCTCGGAAGTTAAAACGGCAGTGGCCCCGCGGCCTTTTGTAAAAATGTATATATTGGAATACTGGCACTGGCCAGATTCTTCACTCATGTCCTGAGCGTCCGTTGCTCTAGTGCCCTCCATCAGTCTCCATGTACATATTGTGTGAATGAATACTACAGCCCTAGTACCAATGCCCTTCAGTGTGGCAGACTTAATACTCAATTAAACAATAAAAAAAGAAAAAAAAAAGATAGGTTATAAATGGAAAAATGTAACCACTCATACTTGCGTCTGCTATTCAAGAAAAAAACAAAAATTCCGTCAACGATTAGCCAAATAAGGTATAATTGAGAAAGAAATAGGAGATCTGTGATGAATTTTCTGTCATGATGAACAGATCAATCCATGACATCCAAACACATACAGAAATAAAGAGAAGCATTAGCGGATCCAGGATTTAATTTTTTTTTGGGGAGGAGCTTCAGTCCTGAAGCTTTTATTTCATATATATAACCATAATATTATATATAACATTAGAAAAACAGAAAGATACTAAATACCTATATGAAATGGTGTTTAAGTGATTCTTGAAGTCATATTAAATGTAATTAAACGAGCAATAATACTTTAAGACCTATTTTAAAAAAATATTTTTCACCGTAAAACATGGTTATATTTTACCATTTTGGGGAGAGAGGGATTCAGCCAGAAAGCCCTCCACCGTAAATCCGCTTATGAAGGGAAGGTAGCACAGGATATAGGAAGCTTGTGTTGTGTTATAACCTTTCTTAGCTGTGCAACCTACCCTTTCTTTCAGTATGTGTTTGGATTTCATTGGTTTATATGATCCTCCTTTTCTTTTCTGATGCCTGAGTTGGTAAAACGTGTAAGTTTGTTTTTTACCTGAATTTTAGAGACACACGACTAATCTAATTATAATATAACGATGTTTTATTATTTCTAAATAATAAATAAGTTATATATAAAAAATAATGTAGAATGCAAAAATATATTTGCTGTAACTTAGTTAATATTGGTCCAATTAATGAGAGAAAAAAACCAAAACTAGCTTTGTAAGCAATCAATGATGTTTCAAATAATTCTCTGGAATGCGTCCCAGAATTGTATAATTTTCGAATGATCAAAATAAACAAAGGTCAACCGCTTTCCATACGGACATGTGCAAATACTTTGCAAAACATTAAAAATATTTAAATGAGGGGGCATTAATGCGCAGGCTGCCTAATTTGGCACACATGCATCCGGGACATATATAATTTTAAAAAACAAATAAATAAAATTATATATTTTTAAAAAACAGTTAGCGCGTTTAAAGTATTTAAGAAATTTCGTCACACTTAATTTTATTTTATTAATAAATATTTTTTAATGTGTCGATATGATGATTACAAAAAAAAAAATAATGTTTTTATTCTATTTCATGAATTTGGAAGGATAAAATTTTTAGCCAGACGCCATTTTGAACCGGAATGGAGCATGATAATATCGAGTTCCGACCATAATAGGATGATGATACTTGGAAATCTCTGGGGGAGAGTGTTTTTTTTATCTGTAGTCGATTACGAATGTTTATTATTGAAAGTTAAGTTATAAACAATGACGTTAAATTTTTTTTTTCTCTTCATATTTTTGTTCACACCTTTCCATAGTCTTGACGATAAGCAGATGTGATGTTAAAGTAAAGGCAATTGGCATTTTAGGCATGAGGAAGAATAGAACCCAGCAGCACCTCTTCCTGGTTTTGGTTTACTTTCTTACTTCAGGAAAGGAGATCTCTCATCCACCTCCTCTTTAGTCCTCTCCTGTTTGGCGTTTCAGCTGTGACCAGGTTCCTAATAAGTCCGTTGTGATGTACGAGTAGTTTAAAGTGCTGGAGTAGAGAGTACGTATGTGTTGGTCGATGGTTGTCGTAAGTCGGTGTGTAAGGTTTTGTTGTTTACGTACCAAGGAGCTGATGTTATTAGTCTTAAAATTTTGGATTGAAATGATTGAACTTTTTGTAAATGCGTCTTATTCGCAGAACCGTAAATTTGTGAGGCGTATGTCATTGTAAGAGTGAAATATAGAAATTTTTGAGAAAAATAATTATTTTTTTAAAGGCCGCACATTTAACAGTACAAGTTAGATGAAAAAATTAGAAACATATGTGAATAATATGGATCCATATTTTAGATCACTATTTGGATAATTATCAAAAGTGCTAGGTTTTATGACTGTAATAATGGATAATTTATAACAGTTATAAAACAATCACGCTCTAATTTATGAACTATTCAATAAAAACAGTGAAAAATGTATATTCTGGGAACTGAAAATATTCTCACGAAGTCCAGAACGTATTAATAAAATAGTTTATATAGCATATGGAGTTACAAAAAATTACATAAAAAAATATATATATAAGAATTGTTATAAATTGAAGTTGTTACAAAAATTAGCTTTTTTTAACTTTTTAAAAATGAGAAATATCCGTCTTTGATATGAAGATACTCATATTGTTATTATTTTATTAATTGACAAAATATGCTAAAAAAGAAAAAAATCATTAAAATATGGATAAAGAAAAATAAATAAGATAAAGAGAAAAAGAAATATAATTATATAAAATGGATTATTGTAATATTTTAATAATTTATAACAGTTACCTAACCGAGGATGCTCATATTTAATTCGCAAATATTTTACTTCCTTTGAAATAACACACAGTAGTTGATAACACAATTTAACTCAATAAATTATCAAACTATTAATCAATGTCATACAATTTTATTTGTATTTTTTTTTTTTTAACATAGGTGTTATTCAGGTTAATAGAATGTGCTAAGAACGAAAAATAATTGTGTAATATGGATAAAGATAAAAATGTTTAATTTCGGTGGCCCGAGAAATCTCCATATATATATATATGTATGTATATATATATATATATATATATATATATATATATATATATATATATATATATATATATATATATATGTATGTATATTATGTACTTTAAAAAAATCAATGGTCAGAGTCTCCACTAAAGACATGAGTGAATGTGACTAAAGCGCTCTCGCTCAAACTCCACTGGCTTTAGCACCAGTGACGCTGTTGAGAGAGTAGCGCAGGGATCTCTTAGAGTCCTGCTTTTCCTTCTATAGTTGGAGGGAGAATCCTGGCTTTGGGTTCCCTATATAATTGTATATAGGTATGATTGCTTTTTTATGTTTTTAATTTACTTATCTTTAGGTGATTTTATTTTTTATTGTACATAGTTTTTTATTATTAATTAGTTATTATTTTACTTTTGTTAATTTTATATTTTCTGTATATATGGTGTGAATGTGATCGTATATCACTATAATTATTGTTCATGTGGCAGATTATTGTATTTATAAAAAATAAAAATAAGTATTCAATCTTTTATATATTAATTTTTCGAAAAGTTTAGAACATATTGGGAGAAGACTTATCGGTTGGTAGGATGAGGGATTGAAAATGTCTTTGTCCTTCTTGTGTATCATTTTGATATGTGAGTATTTCCATTGTAGTGGGAATTTAGTTGTCCTCAGGATACAGTTATATATTGTTGTAAGGAACACTAGTGGTTTCCTGGACATTTGCTGGAGCGCCTCGGCAGTTATTAAGTCATAACCTGGGGCTTTTATTTTGGGTAGATGTTTAATTTTCTGTGCAACTTGTGAAGGAGTAAACGAGAGAGGTGGTAGTGTCAACGGTAGTGGTATATCTAAAGCGCTTAGCACAATGGTTTCATGTTCTGTGTTCGTGAAGTCAGTAAATGGTGTAAATACAGATGATAGATGGTCAGCAGATAGTTCAGACTTTTCCATATCCGACAACTATAGACTAACACATGCATACTCTCTACTCTCGTTTTCAACTCAAGCTACACGGACACACAAACAGACTTCGTTACGACTGACAAGCCCATCAGGAGGAAACTAAAAAGAAGCTGGATGAGAGATCTCCTCAGCTAAAGTAATGACCAGAAAGAGGTGCTGCTGGGTGCTATCCTTCCTCATGCCTGTAATGCCAATCCTCATCATCACAACGCATCTGCTGATTGTCATTACCATGACAAGTGCGAATAAACAATCAAAGATAAAAAAAAAAAAAAAAAATTAAAAAAACAACCACTATATGTACTTTTTAAAAATTACAACGCATTATATAGCTACTAAATATTAGCACGTGACAAAAACAAATATATATATATATATATATATATATATATATATATATATATATATATATATATAAAGCATTATTGTTGCATTGCTGTAGTTACGTGTTTTATTTATTATTATTTTTCAAATAGGCTTATTTTTTTAAAATAAATATTCACTACGAGTAAAAATATTAATCTTACATTGCGTATAACTAGGGAAAAACTGATTGATATCGCAGAACCGTTATCATTATCACAGCACAACAGACATTTATCTAGTCCCGACTTCCCCTATAGCAAAAATCTCCACGTGTTATGTTCTGACGCTAGGGATGGGATATCGAAGGTTCATATCGATATAGTCATTGATATTAATATGGACGTATAACTTATCGATACCAACAAAGTGTAGGACTTGAAATATCGATAGTGGATACTATAGATAGTAAAATATCGATATTTAGATAATATCGATTATAGATGACCTAGCTACCCAGGGTTTCATATTCCATCAATTTATGTGGATTTTTTAATTTGATTCAGTTTAGATGGTAGTCGTGGCCTCTGACTCAATTTTTCTATACAATTCTTTATCACCAAATATTTCATCGAGTCAACACTTATTCTAAATTGTGCCCAATATGCAGCGATTACAGTAATAATGTTTTTTTTTTTGTTAGTTTTTCTGAATGAAATCTCAGATAGTGCACGAGTCTGTTATCTCAACCGTGCGATATCTTCTAATCTGACTTTGATCGCAGAATATTTCATTGGAGTGGTGTGAAAAACATCTTGAGGAAGTTAGATCCAAAATGAACGATTCCGTCATAAACCTCTTTACACGTTTTAAATAGGGATTCCAGGTATACGAGCAAGAGGGCCCGTTGCGTAAAACATGATAAATAATGCTAAGCAGAGGCGAGAGGGAGAATTCTATTTAAAGACGTGGGTGAAGGGGGAAATGGGGAAACAGATTTTGATCGTCGGGGATTCCCTCAGAGATCTTCGGCTGGGTTTCTCCACACGACACAAAACTAAAAAATAACTAAAAGAAATTCTGAATTTAAATAGTGATACCGATGATTCAAACAAGGAAAATGTATTATTTTTTAAAATAGTTATGAGACGATAGCCATTAAAGAATGAGAAAATGGTCAATAAATCATGGTATGAAAATATAATCAATTGAAAAATCAGAGTGAAAATTCAAATAAAAATACAGTGGTACACAGTTAAATAATTGGTATAAATCAATGAAGTAAATAAAAATAGTGAAAAAAGGTAATTAATTACGAATTATTTAAAAATTATTAATAACAAGAAAAAAATGAGAATAAGAATTACGGATATAAAAAGATCTTTCATAAAATATGATCATAACAACATAAACTAATAATCGTATAATAATAAACTCAAAAATCATTTAACGAATATAAGAGGTAAAAAAATAAGTTATAAAAAAAAAAAGTATTATACGAGTAAAGTAAGTACGAGTCGTTTATTTACAAACTGAATCCTAATCATTATTAACATTTTTTTTTTAAGGAAACGCGAAAGACTTTAATTTTTATTCCAATTGTAATATTAAAAACAATATCTAAAAAAAAATCAAAAGAATAGTGTCGGTTTTGGAAAGAACCAAACTTCACAAACAGTGTTTGAACAAAAAAATGTTGATACAGGTTTGCTTTGCAGAGAAAAATGGTGTGAAAATGATTCGAGAGGAAAAAATCTATACAAATAAAAAATTAACAAATCAAAATTCATTACAATAACATAAATATACTTTTAATTTTTACTTAATTTTATATTGTATATAGGTATGTATGTGTTCTTTTTATCTATTTATTTTTATTTAAATATAATTATTTTATTCTTATTTATTGTATATATATTATTTTTCTGTATAATTTATTTTATTTATTGTAAATAGAGTGTGAATTTTATCTGTGAACACTATTATAAATGTCCTTGAGACAGATTGTAATATTTTATATAGAAACAACATAAAATGGGTGTAAAAAAAAACCCAAAAATATAAAATTAATAGCTTTTGCCAAACGCACAAATTTGATTACAAGTTGTACGCCGAGGTTTTAAGTATTTAATATATTAAAAATATTAATGCTTGTATGATACACATGATAAATATAAATATAATTTTTATCTAATTGAATTTATAAATTTCTAAAATTTATGTTGAAAAACAAAAGGATTAGTTATTAAATTTGAATTTTTACTGATACCAAATACTTGAAAGCCTTTAGTGCTCGAACCACGCCCTGAAGATGACCCACATGTTTGGCTTGAAACGACGGCACAAATAAATAAATAAAAAAAATTCATAAAGACTGCCTCCTGACTATTCATCACCCATGATTTTTAATTTTAGGTTATATCTTTCTTTGTATAAATAGGTGCAAGATTTACCGGAACCTGATACAGATAATAAAACGTAAGTTGACCGTGAGGAAAAATCTTTTAAGAAAAAAATCTCGACTCCAAAATGATTAAATGTTTATCCCTGCGCTCCCTCTGTAGTTACTGTTCACGATATTTACGGAAAAACTGTGCTTGGCAAAATTGTCTACAGATTGCCAAATCGGAAGAGAATTACTCTATTAAATATATCCTAGCCTGATTTTATAATGCTCTATCTAACATTAAACATTTATTTAAATCTGACTTCCAGTGCTTGAGTTTATTGGTATTTGATTAGACTATAATTCAGCTGGTCTTTTCTCTACAATTATCTTTAAGAAATTAATACTTCTTATATTACATAAGTCGGCCGACACGAACTCATTCAGGTAACATCTCGAAGGTTTACGTCAAAGGCATCTTTGTAAACAAAGCAATTTCAAAGGGAACAAGTTACAAATTTTCCCGCTAGTTCAAATACAAATAGTTGTAAATTGAACCGGTGAATAACATAAGACGAAATGAGTTTGCTCAGATAAGGTGTTAGACAGAATTCTCTTCTCCTAGCCACGACAGAACAAATGTAGACGGTTATTGTCATACAAAATTCTCTTTTCCCTGTCACGAGAGTTGGAACTAATCTAGACGGTTATTAGGGCATTATCGAAGGCCTTATCTATTAATAGAGCAGCTCTAGCCGTCATTCATGTCACCTTCGTGTCGCTACAATCCGGAATACAAAATATTGGCATCGATTCATCTCTACCTGCTTCACTTCGTTACCTTTAGGACAAGTAGCCATCTGTCGTAATGCTCTTAATTTATTTTAGCTACTTTACGAATAAATAATTATAAATAAAATAGCAAACAATTAGCATATTAAGGAACTATAACTCATAGAAACATCCCAAAAAGAATGCATTAAATCTCAAATACCATTAAATAACTAAATATATCTTAATTTCGTCATTTTAGACTCCTTCGGTAAAAAGAACGAACGATTAGATAAATACAGACCTGAAATACACATCTCTTACTAATAGTCTTTAGAAAATTAGGCGAATAGGAAAAAAAAAAAATAATAGACAGTATTTATGCGATCTGATCCCGATCCTGAACTGGAGGAAATATAATTAAGATTTTCTTTTTTTCAAACATTCAGAAAAGCTTGATAAATCGATTATGTGAATATTTCATAGTTTTGGAACTTATAGGTATAAAAAAAAAACGTGTAACCTATCCAGTTATAACCTTTATAAAGGAAAAAATTTATGATTGGGAGATTATCTAAAAGAAGTTTTAAGTCTCTCAAATTCTTTTAAATAACCCATCAAAGTTTATCCAATTCAGTCATTTATCAAAGACAGAAAAAAACAAGGACAAACAGTTTTTTAAGTTAAGGATAATGAAATATCAAATTAAAAGTGAACAATGCTATGATAAAGCCAGTTGTGGTATTCGGCTGCGAAAGCTGGCCTCTTACCACCACTCAAGATAAAGAATTAAGTAAAGTGAAGAATGAAGTGTTATAAAAGAATTATTTGAGACGAAAATCCTCCGTAAGTGATCTGGGATCGGAGTACTAACGCATGGAAGAGGAGGAACAATAAAGAATTGTTTACAGTAAGAGACCATTCAAAATCTTATGACAGGACGGCAAGAGAGGTTAAGATGGGTAAGACATGTTGCTCGAAGTAATCGCCAGGAAGCCTTTACACAACAATGGATGCCTCAAAGAGTTCAAGAGACAAAGGTTTAGATCTTAGTTTAAGCGATCAAACATCTACAAGGTCAGCAAAGACAAAATAAATGACTGAAAAAAAAAATATATTGAGAGCGATAACGTAGACTTTACGATAGACTGTAGAATGGTTAGCGTGAAATGAAAAGACTAATTGGTTTATTTGATCCGACTTCGTCGTTTTTCTGCGTTTTTATGTCTCCTAGACAAGTTGAATATTCTAAACTTGTATACCATTACTTACAGAATTATTTAGCGGAGCAAATCATTTAGCCTTCGCTATAACACTTTATGGAATTAATTTAGTTAGTAGGATGATTAATTATTTAATTGATTAAAGGATAGTGATAGATAGATAGTAATTTTAGTGTATCCATATGAAATCTACACGTACCTGTATTTTTCAATATACTTCATCGTGTAAAAGGCAATGTTTTTAATGTAGAGGCAGCCGAATATTATTCTTTAAAAGAACTATGCAGCGATTACAATAACATGTTATGGTAGAGATGATACCAAACTCTCCAACATCTTATAAACGTTTGTTGTACAATAGAAACTATTGTCTCTTAACAGTGAGTAGATAGCAGCATGCCCTATCTCTGTTGTAAATCACATTTAATGTATTCAAATATTAAAATTATCTCTTGGGACAATAAATCTGTCGAGTATGCTCATTGAGGGGGAGGAACGGAGAGGGGGGGATGCGTCATTTCATTACTACATCCATTCTCAGGTACAAGTATTTGTATATTACGTGTTTTATCCCTTGGTCTTGATGACACTGAAAGTAATTATCTGACATTTTATATTTTTGATTATATCTGGAGAATATATTGTAAAAAAAAATAATAGTTTATTAAAAGTAACCCATTAATTTAAATATAGGAGATCCTCTTACGCTTGTTGACTTTGAAGAGCCATAACCCACGGATCTAGACCGATACGTCACTGTCCTTGAATCCCAGTCTGTGGGAAGCGCATCGCCAGATTGGTTCTAAAAGGATTTTTCTTGCATACCGCTGCAGCCTACAAACGTTTTTGCGCGATATTTATTTAACTAGCACTAGAATTAATTAATGTTTAATTATTTAGGTTACGAAAATTTGAAAATTAATAGAATTAAGTTGAATATATATTGAAAATTATACAAATATGGATGTGTGTATTTAGTGACAAATAAAAATATTTAAATATGTTACGGCCTCCATAAGCACTGCCTAACCTTATTGCGGCTTATAATTATAAAAAGGTTCACCAGTTATAATATATAGCGTCTACCAAGAAATAAGAAACAAATTTGAGTATTGGAAAAAAACAAAACATTTCTTTATGAAAAGTTCCATTATATTGAAGAAAATTTGGGTACATCATATTATATAAAGAACTTAACTGATGCCAATTCTTGTGCTCAACCTCTCTTGTTTTGGAATACCAATTTCACGAAAATAGGGGGGGGGGGGGGGAAGCATGAATCGCAGTTATAGTGGTATATGATTATGCTTGTGTTTCAGGTTGTGATGAACGAGCGTATTGAACTTCAACATTCTCGAGTCAAGCAACGCGGGTTCGAATCCAGCCTGACCAGATTGAAATTTATTTCGTGACGGATCCACGGAATGAATCTTAACCTTCCTACTGTGATTAGAATAGGTTTGATTGTTCTTATAGAACAAGTCCATCTCCCCTCCAAGTCTAGGAGATAATCGAGAAAAGCGTATGCTTGGGTTTGTCATATTTTATTTATTTTTAGTTGATTTCATTTTGTCCTATTGGGCTTTTCTATCACTGTAAACATTGTACTTGAGTGATCCAGAATGTAATATTATTATGTAAACAACTAATAAAAAAAAAGAAAAAGCTGTTTATTTTTTCTACTTTGACAATGCCTCTACTGATTAAGGTTCTGATCTCTACATAAAATGGATGGGGCTTTATTTCTTAAATAAATTTCTGTCAACAGATTTGATCAACCTGAATTAGGTCCGAAAATTAACTCCATTTTATTCATCAAACAATAATCTAACATGCTTTTTTTTTATTTCAATTATATCGTCAAACGTCGGCGAAAGCTGTACAAACAATTGTCAACAAACCTTTAGAAAACGAGCGCAAACATTTCGCTGGGTGTGATTAATGAAAACAACAAAAAGATAGATAATAGATTTCTAGTGACGTCATCACTATAGAGGATAAAGCGTACGCGTTCCAAAAACAAATAAAATAATTTATCGTAAGATATGTGGTGTGAGCTATATATATTTTTTTTTTTTTATAATTTATAAAGATTTTTTAAGCAATTAATTTTTTAATTATTATTATTTAATTAAGTTTTTAAACTTTAACATAAATATTATTGTGTTATAAAAATATATTTAGTGAATATAAAAGTGTAAATTTAGGAAAATGATAGCTAAAAAGATAAACTAAATTAATGGATTTAAAAATTAGGAGATTTAAATTGTTAATAGAAAAAAAATAACTTTGACTTACTTAAGAACGGTTCAATATTAATATTCTGTAAATAATTGAAGTTTTAAATAAAATAATTATAATTGCAGACGGTTATAACACATTTTGTTTTATTTTAAACGATTTTTTTTACCACTTGAAACCTAAAATGTAGGTGTGTAGCTATAATTATTAGGTGGGACACGTTTTATATATTTATAAAAATAAAAAAGCTAAGTAAAAAAAATCAAAAGCCTTGTATGTCGTTCCCATTGTATAATGATTTATTTCTTTAAGTGGAATGAAAAATTAAGTGTGATTAACGGAAAAATAAAATAAGAGTCTTGGAAATAGAAGGTCTGTGTTGTTTCTTCCTTTAGCACGCAACAGAGAAACATTGTAAACGAAGATCTTTTCCTTGCTTAAAGATCATATAACCATTTCATGTCGAAGGCTTGGTTTAGAATCATTTGTAAAATCTTCCTTCCCCCTCTCCCCCCCAAAATAAATAACAATAAAACAGTCTGCTAAATAGAACAAGTATAGCTTGCTCATCATTTCTATTTTAAAGTCAATGATTTATCGTTTGGGAATAAAATCATATGTACAAGCAGTTTTTGTATGCTTGAAAAATAGTTGTCTATATTATATATATATATTATGTATATATTATCCTCAATTTTTCTTGAAAATTGAGCCTATCAGAAAAGTAGTTTTTGAAATATAAGTAAGTTCAAGAATACACGTTGGTGCAGGTAAAACTAATTTTTAGAACTTAATAAAATTTAACATGCTTTCTTTTTACACCAGTCCTCAATTTTCTTTGTCACATAGAGCTAATTCTCATGAAGCGTTTTCGGAACATTAATTTTCTTCCAAAACTGCTTTCATTCATTCATAGGGGAAAGCAGTGAATGAGCTGGGATAAAATTGAGAAGGGACTATTCACGTACAAACCCGTAAAATCACTGAACATTTCAAAAAAATCACATAAAATGGTAGTCGGTGTTATATTCTTCATATGGATTGAAGTGTAGACGTGAAGGCACAACAAAATGTTTTTCCCTTCGTTTTGAATTGATTCGCGAGTGAATATTCTCGAATCTAAAGTAAAAAAGTTTGATTCACTTCCTGCACGTTTAAAAAGCTTCCCGAAGAATTAATTCTTCTTAGTAAGAAATAATTGAAGTGAATTCAAAGTTCAATGCTTTCAGATTTTACCTATTTATCAAAGGAATGCAGGACAGGTGACAAGGAAATATGATTAATGATTTTATTTTTCATTAATTATAAAGTATTACAGTAATCGTTTTATGATTGATTATAATTATTTAACAAGATTTTGTGCTTCAATGGGAATTAAAATAAAATAGATTCTATAAAATCCACATTTTGAACACGGTCCATTTGTTATAGTCCGAGGTACAGACCCCTTTTTATCAAATTATTATCATCGTAAATAGTATCATCTCATCGTAACCTACAAATATTTTATTAACGAAAACTCTTGGAATTGGGGAGTTTTCAATCTGGAGGGGGCAAACTTTGTATATTTAATTAGGTACTAAAAACTAGTAAATACTCATTTGCTGTCTACTTGGATCATAAGATAATTTGATCAAAAAATCTAGAAAAAAGTGGCCTACAAAAATATTGGTCCTATATAACCTCGTTATATTGAAATTTTGGGGGTGTAGGTGTTGGTCAGTTCAATATGTTTGAAGGCAACATTTTTTTTTTCTCTTAAAATCTTACGATTCAAATAGAATACAAACTGACAAATCAACATTTTACCAATACAGGTGTCATAAAAAATAGAAAACATAAGATCATATAAATTCAAAACAGGGATGCATCTATAACAGTTTAACTTCGTAGAGGCAGTACTTTAATGTAAAATAGTTTACGCATATGTAACATAAAGTAACGAAGCATTTATGTACTAATCCCAAATTTCTCTCCAATATCGAACCATATCAAACCTGTCGTTTTTAAAATGTAGACATGTTGAAGAATAACATATGTTTGCTCGTGTGCAAGAATAAATAGTATGAATATGGCCCATCTATGTACAAATGAGCACATATAAAAAATTAAGAAAATTGGATTAACGGCAGTAGTGACTACAGTCACTGAACCAAATTTGTTCCTTGAAGTCTGTAGACTTTAGGGAGCTTAATGTTTCATCTCAAGAGAATCGTATCGAAAAAAATGCTTTCCTTTTTGTTTTGCGAAAAAATTTAGCTTCCTTACTGATACAACCCAATAACTTCGGTAGTGATTAGAGTTGCCAAAATTCGAGATCAGGACGAGTCTTGGTCTTGCCCAAGAGTCTCGCAACAATCTTGCAGTTACCTATTAGCATATATTACTAAAAAGATATTACTGTAATTTTTCAGATAGAGAAAACCTAACAAAATCCGAATGAAAAATTGAAATAGCTATATGCTAAAGTATATTGGTTATACCAATTCTTTACATATAGTAAATAAAATTGTCAAGTATTAGTAACTATTTTCTCTTAATTTTTATTCATAAAAATATTTTTTTTTTACCAGACTTGGTCTTGCAGCAGTTAGGCAGTCTTGGTCTTAATCTTGCACTTTGCAAGACCAAGACCGATTTTGGACAAACATAGTAATGTTGAAGCACAATCACATTACACTTATTAATCACGGTGCAGCGCACCTAACATGTGGTAGCCAACACGATAGTGTGAGAATATCAACAAGACTGAAAATATCACACCGTTGTACAGTTTGCACAATAGGAATCGGTACAGCATTTGCTGCTGTAACTGCAACTATCGTGGTAAATGTTTTCATTGGAACGAGGTTTTATAAATGGAAGAGCTAATGTTGAGCTTTGAGGTTCCAACAAACCATCGAATTCCTATCTTATCCGATCCTGACAATCCAATATCCTTCGTAAAATTCTTAATGCTCCATACTTTGTCACAAATAAAACCATTCATAAAGACCTTAATGGACCATATGTCGCTGATTTAACCCGAGCCAGATACCTATCCTTTCATGATAAACTCCAGTCCATCCGAATCCACTTGTTTCCACCCTTGCTTCTTCTTCGATTCCTATTAATCCTCCTAGGCGTCTGAAAAGGAGATGGCCTCGTGATCTTCTTACCTAGAATTATTTAGGGTGTGCTACCACTGGGTAGTATCTCTTCAAGCCTGTTCATGTCATTATTTCTAATTTGAGCATATTTACTGGTTGTATTTGTATACAGTTGTAAATTTCATTAAATAAACAAAAAAAAAGAGCTAATATACTTTAATTCATAATGTCTCGTTATCCTGAATAAATTCATATATTTTTTCAAGCGGTAAACTAACCAACATCTGGATTGTTTATGAAGCTAAATCTGCAAAATGAGAACGTGCAAAATAAATAATGATAAATAAGAAACTTTTTAATAGCCATAATTTGCATTGGAGAGGTTTTAAATATTGCAAATGATCATTAAAACTATAATCTTGTGATGTCAGGAAAAGATCTTTGGTTACTTGGAGGATGGGATCGTAACCTTCCAGGCAATATTGTGATATTGCATGCTCAGGAAACCGAATAAAATATTTCACGAATGGAAATTTCTTGGTTTCGTAATGAGAGGCAAGTGTAAGGATTTAAATTGAAATAGATGGATTATATACGGCGTAGCTTATGGCTCAATAGTAAGATAAGAGGGCACTCGATAGTATTGAAGGTTGATAGATTGTTATAATAAAGGGGGGTACAAGATGGCAGGTGGTGACTAATGCTGAATCATTAAAGAGATATCTTATCAATGTCAGCTGATCTCATCTCTAGGCTCCTGCGGCTGATTATAGGGCATTAGCGGACCCGACACCACTGTCTCATCGATATGGATAAGACGTACGACGGTGTTAGTACAATCGTGTCGCATTAATATGGATCCTACGATTTCGTCTCATCAATATGGATATGAAATCCTACAATATTGTAACAACTGCCATAGCCAAACCCTTTTCTCAGTATGTTGACTTTCATAAAATCCTAGGAACTAATACGTATACAAACATCGAAAGTGTTTTCTACAATCCTTAATATAGGGAAGTAGAGTTACTCTAAAGTGTAAGGCAATGAACTTCGAACTTCCAGGCTAAGGAACATGATTTATTTATACTGTAACAACAGTCGGCAATCGATTCTGGCCTTTCGTCAGGTAGAGAAAAATCTAGTGGTTGAGCGTATTCACATGGACTTCAACACTTGCTTCTTTAACAACCGTTAGTCAAGAAAACGAGTAGACTTACCAAGTATTGAATTCTAGAAGTTTTAGAAGTTGTACTGGTGCAATTTTTTTTTTTATGTATCCTCACTACAACTAGTGGGTCCAGGAAATAATTTTTTTTTTGGGGGGGGGAGTGGGCTTCAGTCCGAAAGCTTTTTTTTTTACATATATATAACGATAATTAATTTTAAAAAATAAAAAAGAAAGAAACTAACTACATGGTGTTTAAGTGTTTCTTGAAGTCCTATTAAATGTAATTACACGCACAATAATACTTTAAGAGATAATTTTTAATATGTTTTCTATAAAACATGGTTATGTTTTACCATTTTGGGGGGAAGCTTCACAATGTTCTTGCAAACCCAATCTTGATCATGGTCTTGGTCTTGCGCAAGAGTCTCGCAGGTACTTATAAGCTTATTACTATAGGGATATTACTGTAATTTTTTAGATAGGAGAAACCTAACTAAGCCCAAATGAAAAATTGGAGGAGTTAAATGCAAAAGTATATTGGTTATACCAATTATTAACATATAGTAACTAAGATTGTCAAGTATTAGTAACTATTTTGCCTTACTTTTTATTTAAAATTGCAAAGTGCAAGACCAAGACCGATTTTGGGCAACACTGTCCAAAACAACAGAAGATTCTAGAATGAGAGGATTTCTTTCGGGCTGAAGCCTACTAAAATATTTTTTTTACATTGATTCTATGAAGATTCTGAGTTATATACTTAAACAATTATAATAGGTGCAATAATTTCACAGCTTAAAATAGTGAATGAAACGCTGTTATGATCATTTATTTAATAGCTGTATATCTTTTGTAAATAAGAGCCTTTCAAAGTAGACTGAGAGACATCCGCTGAACTAGGGTTTTATGATGGATCTTGAAATTAATTGTCACGGAAATTATTATAGTGACGACTTTGTAATATAATTTAATAATTTTAAAATTAATTAAAGTATGATAATTATATAAAATAATTTATTATGCTATTATATATTTAGTAAGTTGGGACCCCATGTCCCTACTTTCATGCTGGCACTGGAAAGGAGACATCCCTACCGCTGCTCTCGCTTTCACTTTCTAACCAAAGGCTTTGACTCAATCCATCTGTGGAAGGATCACAACTTTCATTCTTTTAGAGCAATACTATCCATAATAATAAAATAATCTAATGCGGCTTACCTATTTTCTATTGCCTATTACCTAGTAGTTCATCTTATATCTGATACCCGAAGGATCAAGAGGCCTCTAAGAACCCAACCTACCCTTCTAGCTGCTTGGCCATGATAAATAAATGACTCACCTACTGGCACTGTAATATAATACTGCTAAAATAAACATAAAGCTAGATAAGAGACATGAGGTGATTACGTTATAAATGGTAAAACGCCATGAGCCTCCAACATACTGGCGAATAGTTAATTTTCCAACGTTTTGCCAATTCGGACATCTTCGGGGGAGAAAAAAACAAGATCACATCTATGCAGGTACAAAAAACAAAAAAGAAAAAAACAAATGCATTTCACGAAGTCATCCAAATTGAACTGAAGGAAAGAGAATGTTATAACAGCTAAGGAAGGTTATATTGAACAGCTGATTGGCATGAATACAAGTGATGAAAGTGATCACGGGCGGATCTACGGAGGGGGGAGGCTTTCGGGCTGAGGCCCCCCCAAAATGGAAAAATATATCCATGTTTTATGGGAAAAAAAATTTAATTAATACCTCTTAAAGTTTATTGTTGTGTGATTACATTTAAAAGTACTTAAGGAATAACTTAAACACCATTTCACATAGGTAGTTAGTTTCTTTCTGTTTTTCAAATTAATTATCGTTATTTTTATAAAAAAAAAAGGTTTCGGGCTGAAGCCCCCCCAAAATTAAATTCTGGATCCGCTAGTAAAAGTGATTACTTATAACTAAAATAAGATAATACAAAACGTATTTAATTAAATTAATAAATAAATAAAATGTAAAAATTTAAACTTAGAATAAAATGTAAAGCAGAAAAAAAGAATACGAAGTTATATAAGAAATGAAAATAAATAGTAAAATCAAGAATTTCAAGAAGAAAGAAATAGTAAAATTTTCTATTTGCAATATCTTAATTTTGCTATTTATTTTCATTTCTTATATAACTTCATATTCCTTTTTTATGTTTTACATTTTATTCTAAGATTCCCATTTTAATACTTATGTCTCCTTTTTTGATTATGTTTACTTCATCATTCCACACTTTGTAACGGTTATTATTATTTATCTCTTAGTTCTTACTATTGTCATTATTCTACTCACTTCATTTTACTTTTATTTTTTTCACCTACGCTACTTATGTTTCTCATAACTTGTTATCTGGTTCTTTTTTTTTAGCCCTGATGAAGGCCTGAACTTCAAGTCGAAACGTCGGCAAATGTCAAAATAAATATTATAATTTATTTTTGCCTTCTTATTTGACCTCAACTTCTCTTCAATATTTGATTTATAGTTATGAAAAGTCAATTAATGGTTTTTTTCATTAAACCGACGATATATTTATTAATTTCAACAATGTCATTTTGATATAGATATCATTCGATAAAGTCGGTATCGGTTTTATACTAATACCGATAATGATATCGGAACTCGTCAGATATCGCAAAAAACCTTCTTAGAAGACATTTTAACAATGTATGAATACCAATGTATGCAAATGCCACATCACGATACAATTTCACGCTGTTCGGGCCGAGAAATTGCCATATCCAAAACTTCAGAAACCACCGATGAACTATTCGCGATAAATAAAAAGTTCACTTATCAGGAGCTGAGGATAATCAAAATTAACACTATCCTTCATCGATAGTAATTTGAACTCTGTGATGATAAAGAGCCTGACGGAAACAGATAATAAGATAACATAATGATATTTTAAAGTAAATTTTCTAAATTAATTAACTAAAATCGTTCGAAGTTAATAAATATCATCGCTGGAATGCATGAAAATCAAAATAATACATAGCAAAACTAAATACTTCATTTTACTCTGTTATTTCGTTGCAACCTGATTACTGTAATGTACCTAGAAATATCTTACTAACGGTGGTGAAAAATATCGAAATATTTAAAAATTTCGACGCAGTATATCTGTTATTAATGGGACATTGACAGCTACGATACATGATGACGATACTCAATATTCTACAAAACAGCAAGACCCTACACGTGCCTCACTAATTTAACATCACTTACTTAAATTACAAGAATGGTTAGAATTATCGGAAATTGGACTGTCATGATAAATCCAAATATATAAAGGTGCGTCTAGACATTTCGCAAACTATGAGAAACACAATTGTCTAATTTAACTAACAGCGAGATTGTTGCTAAACGAAACCATTTATTTTATTTCTTTTGAAACCGACTGCAGAAGGAAAAAAAATTCTAGTATAATAATAATGAAGAGAAGAATAGTTGGGGTGGTCAGTCAAAAAGGAAGGCAAAAATAAATGATAATATTTATTTTTACATATGCTTTTTGACTGACCACCCCAACTATTCTTCTCTTTATTATCCACGACAGTCAACCAAATACCAATTATAGTATAATAATAATTTATTTATTCTGGGACAAATCCCTTAAGAATATAATATATAGACAGAAATTTGGGCTTCGGAGCCTCAGAGAATTATCACACAAAATTAAAACGAATAGACATAATAAATAAAAAAGTATAAGTTTTCTTCTAACTTCTCAATTAAAAAACAAAACTAAAAAAACGTTAAATACAAATATTTAAAACAACCTTAGAATTTATATACATATTTACTATTTTATGGGGAAGAACGGATAAGAAGTGATTGAATAGGCGAAATTTAAAGGAGGGGAGTGTATTGGACCAACGGATGCAGGAAGGGATAGAATTACATAGGGACGAGGATCGGATAATGAAAGATCTGTTGAAGACAGCGGTTCGGTGGGCTCTTATATACAAATCCGAAGACTGGAGACGTGTTTTACGGGAGCAAACAGAGGATTTGAATTGAAGGAGTTCGGAGATGTATGAAGGACGATGGAATTTGATGACTTGGAAGAGGAAGGAAGCTAGGAAACACTTAGGACGGTATGAAGGATAAAGTCACTTCAGCTGTTCATAAAAACGGGAGATGTTTTTAGTAAAAGTATAGTGAAATAACCATTCACATATTTGTTTGTCCCGTAGTTTGTGAAATTTCGAAACACACCTTAACTCTTGGATGAAATGCCTGCCCTAAATTTCATATTGACAAGAACTAAATTCCTTAGCCGGACACAGTATTCTATCTTGATTTTAATAAGTAAATTTTCTTCCTATAGTTTGAATTTATCAATATTCTTTCGTTATAAGTTTGCTGCATAATTTTCATTTTATTTAATTTCGTTATTATAAAACTAATTTGTGTGTGTTTTCAAGTTAATCCTCACTTCTTCAGGATCCCTCAATATATCAAATAATAAAAAAATGTTTGTTATAGTTCATGTTTTATTTTTAGTTAAAAATACATATTAAAAAAAAAAAGAGAGAGTTTCTACATTTGTACCCCAGTGTCAATATATTTACTCTAACCAGTAAATTCGGACATACTACACAATTTACGATATCCAGCAGTATCTTCCGACCTAGATACTGCACGATATCCTGCAATATCTTGCAACCCAGATACTAATCCTGTGACCTGCAATATCTCTAAACCTAATCAGTGTATTGTACCTTGCAATATCTCAAGGATATGCACTGTTATGTATACACTTTTCTGCACAAAATATTTAATTTTAAACTTCATTTCATTCAGTATTTTTATTTAATATCTTAGGCATGCTTAAAATTGTATCAGTAGGTTAAAGGTGTGGTTCTCAAGTAGTGTATCTCGGGACACTGCTGTTCCGCGAAATAATTAATTAAGAAATTAAATGTTCAAGTGTTGCGAACATTATGACAAAACTAATTTTTAGATCAAGATAACACCATACAAACATGCAATAAGATAACAAGTATTTATTTCATTTTCATCCTTTGTACATCGAAACATAAAAATATATATTCCGTTGTACGAGTGTAATACCTGGCTGCAGTTCACATTTCAGATAGAATCAAACAAAGAAGCACAGACTTAAGCTTTGGAAATATTGTAGCTGTTTTCCAATATAAAATTCTATCAATATAAAAAAAAAAATGCCTAGACGAGAAATCCATCTGGAGGAAATATGTCAACTAATGTATTTTCACAGCAAAAAAATGTAAGATTTTTTTTTTTAATTCATAAACACGTTAAAAATAAAGTATCAAGAGATAGATCTTGAGATTTATTGGGTATGTGTTATTTCCAATAACTGCACTTTTTTATTTCATATCCATTCGAGCTTGGATCTTCAATATTGAGCAACGTAAAAACTAATAAAATGATTTTTACCATTTTATCCATTTCCAAATTCATAATTTTTATAATGTATATATCTAATTTGGTATATGAAATGAGATTAGGATAGTCCCATTTGTCATGTTTATTTCCAAAGTGAAACTTGATCATAACCAACAATTTTTTCACGAAATGGGAGAACTATATTTCTATCCCCATTGTAGTGTAAAAACCAATATTTAAAAAAAAAAAAATAGTTTTTTATTTGTAGCACATATTTTCATAAATCACTGATTTTTTCGATATGAATTAAAAAATATTGAAACTTGAATAGATCTGCTTTTGTAAAGAATTAAACTTCAAATTTTAAACATTAAAAATAGGTTAATCACGTTTCGAATTTAAGAGAAAAAAGTTATAAATATTGCACTATTAATTTTTTTTTTTTACAATGATTAACTTTTTTATTCGATATAATAAAATGTTTAAAAATAGCTCGAATGGATTATTTATTTAAAGGATACTTAAGAAATGCAAATTTCAATACATTCCAAGAAAAAAAAGGGAGGTTTTAAAAATAATGTTATTCGCCAATCATTATTTTTTTTAATACTTAGGTTAGTTTAAAAAAAAAACCCACCATCGGATTTATTGGATGTTTTTACATGGGATTAGATACTTACTCGAGTTAGAAAACTACTTTGGAAATAAGGGACTCAATTGTTACTTATTCTCAATTTTTTTTTTTTTGTGGGTATATTTAATTTCGAACATTAATTTATACATGCAATAGTAATAGGTGTTCCGGCGTTACAAAAAAAAAAAAAGTTGGGAATCACTGTGTTAAAGTATTAGTTGGTATTCACACAAACAAGATAAATTTAATACGAGGCGTTATGATAAAGAATAACCTTACTAATTTTATAAAATTATGTAAAAGGTTATGAATGTTGGTATCTCTTCCGTGATTCTCGCCCTAAAACGATTTAAATCATTAAAGATTACTAATCCATCGGGTCAGAAAAAGTCATTAATGTCTTTAAAAATGGACCAATCGAAGCGATTCGTAATCATCAAGGGCAATCATAAAAAAGAAAAAGAAAGAAAAGAAATTAGATTAGAAATTATTTTTAACTCTTATAATGTCAAGGAAACCGTTTTTTTTTTTTTTTTTGTTACGAGAAATTTATCATTTATTTTTTTTAGAGTTGATAAAATTCTTTTGTAGCTGATAATAAAGAAGTATTGAATGAAACTTGATTCAGCGGTTTAAATTACAAATTTGAACCAGACAAGCCTAAAATATCTGTTGATATCAGTAAAAATGGTTAAATGTCTAAAATATTCAAATTAATGTTTATAGGATTTTTCTCTGTTTTTTTACATAGAATTTGATCCCTTTTAAATTTCTTTAAATTCCATGAAAAGGAAGCAGGGAAAATGTCAATTTACAGTTAATTATAAAACAATCAATTGGTTATTTTGTAAAACAGACGTAATATAAGTGAAGTACGTTCCTAAATTTATTTAATGTATATCACATATTGATAGCAAATTTTCACCTTTGAATTATTTAAGAAATTGTGAGCTCAAAGTCCGGATTATTAAATTTTTATTATTAATTATTTCGATTTAAATAACAATTACTTATTGGTGTATAAAAAATATCTAAGCTAGTGTTCCTTAAAATTATAAAGTCCACACAACCTTTTTTAGATATCACCTCTTTTCACTGACCATATTCCTATCTTAAACATAGTAGGTCTTTGAATTAATAACTTATTTAAATAACAAGACAAAAAAAAATTACTTTTTTTATTAAAAGAGTTTTTTTTAAGGAAATCGAAAAACTGGAAGATGTAATTTTAAAGTTGGTGTCAAAATTAATATACCATTCCCATAAATTAATACCGTATTTAAGGACGTACAGTCTACGTAATGAATTTCATAATAATCTAAGGTTTTCCAATATCAAAATATAATTTTAAGGCGAGTATCTTAATCAAAATGAGTATATTTTCTCACAGTTTCAATTTAATTGTGTTCACACGTTCATTAGAACGTTGTTTCGTTGATGGCTTTTTTATTTGTCTTCCTCAGTACAGAAGGTTTATATTAAAACAAAGTGAAAACTAATTTTCCAAACTCAGAAACAAAAATTTTATTCTAAAGTGTATGAAGTCAAATTCATGTGATAGGAATAATACCTACAACCTATCGATTTTGAAAAATGCTACTTTGTTAAAATGTTTTAAAATACTTAAATTATACCAGAGGAAAGATGTTTATTGTACATAATTCGTTAATCCATGAAGATATTTAATTTTGGACTGATTATAATAAACATTTTAATTTTAATTTTTTTTTTTGTTTTCCTGTCACTAACATTTAATTGTTCTGACATATAGAGAATATAGACAGATAGAGAAAGGCTTAATCAGTTTAACACTACATTACGAACATAAGCATAATGTTATATGTGAAACATGATTGTTACTTTATTAAGGTAACACTCATATGACTGATGATACTTTGTGAAACCGAATTGCACATTTTATGAACGGCTAATAATCAGGTATGGTATTTTGATATTATGCTAGCTGAATAAGGATATATTACGTAATAATACCACATTAAATGAATGTTTAAAACATTACATTTAATACAAATTCTTAGTGTAATAATTTTGGTAATGAATTAAATTATCATACTATTTTGGCCTTAAACTTTTCTTCAAATCTTTGGCAGCTTAACAGATAAAAAAATACCACAAATCTCTTTTAAACTCAGTTATCTCTCATGACAGAATTTTAAAACAGAAACCAAACTTTGATAAAGCAAGATTCTAATAATAATTCATATCTTGTATTGCCTAGTTCTCCTAAACCATATCATGATATTATTGATAAATAAATGAATTTATTAAAGAACAATATAAAGAATCTAAAGGAAGAAATTAGAGAGAATAATAAGGAAATAAACTCAGAGAAGAAGAAATGTGCAATGGAAGAAAACCTTGCAGGGTTATGAGGGTTGATGCTCAGAGTTTGGAGCAGGTAGAACGTTTTCAATACCTGGATGCTCAGCTCAACAAAAATTGACGAGGAGGTGAGACAGAGAATAGGCACTTCAAGAAGAATGTTCTGCACGGTAAGAAGAGGCAGCCTCAACGTAAAAGAGGTAACCAAAAAAAAAAAACGAAGATGGCGTTCCTTCCTATACTAACGTATTCTTCTTAGTCTTGGACACTTTACTTTGAAACGCAGTTGCTAGGTCCAAGCTCTGGAGAAGCGATATCTGCGAAAGGTGGAGGAAAAGACTAGGTGAGACAGGATTCGCAATATAACCATCCGTGCCAATCTCGACGTCAAAGCGGTCGAAACCATAATTGATGAATGTAAGTTAAGATGGTTTGGGCATTTGGGCAGAGTCGCAGGAAGACTTAAGAGATTCGCGTGCAGAGGGAAGACCAAGAGGAATACCCCGAATCTCCTCGGAAGAAGGCGTGCGAGATACGTTTCAGAAGCGAGGTTCAAAACGGAAGAGAATACGACAGCTGGCACGGAAAAAGTCCACTTGGTCCAAGCTCTACAAAAAGCAGCTTCACACTGCATAAGCAATAAAGAAGAACTAAATTATGATGAATTCATTTATATATTAGTGTTTAAATATGTTAAAGCCAGGTTATAGAGAGGAAAACAACATTTGAATACTTCATTCGTTGTATATTATTGAGGAAGGAGATAATCCGGGGTGGAGGCGATCAAAAGACTAAAAATGGTTAAAATGAATCTTCAAATAAAATAGTTTTTCCACCATTTTAAGTATTTTTATGACCGCCACTTCCGACCATCTTCTTCCTCGAAAAAAATTTTCTCGAATCAAATGCGTATATTGTTAGTTCGAATAAGTTGGTCATATTATAATCAATTTATCAAGACATTTAGTGTTAATTCCGTTATTTGTAGAATTTAAAATAATCCTCAAATATATAAAAAATAATGTAAAAGCAAAAATATAACCTAAATTGATGTGCAACAATTTCAGTATAAATTTTGAAAATGACCATTCTGATTAAACTTTCGCTACTCAAGTTAGCTTGTTTTGATACAGAAAATCTAAATTTTAATCTGCAATATTTTAATTAAATTTTTCGGTTTATTAGTTATATAATCGCGAGGACATTAATTTAATTTTCTTTCCATAACAAACATCTTATGATAGGCATATAGAAGAACAACGTGGGACTGAACTGCTATGGGAAGATAAAAACGGTAAGGACAATATAACAATCGAAGTGAGAACTAGAAACGATCATTCGACTGAATTAGCGTACAATTCTTTTCACAGATGAAAAACGTTTTAGTTCCTCGGACAATGACAAGTTCAAGGGGAAAGAAGCTCTATAATACAATATACGTCTCAATTTTTTAAGGAGGAACAGAGTTGAGATTTGTATTTCGCATCTTGAAGAATGCTCAAATACGAAATTTCATAGCAATCGAAAAATATTTTTTTCCCATGAATTGGAACCAAGGCAACAAAAATAACAAAAAGTGAGATAACTTTAAAATTCCTCCAACTATCCACACGAAGTTTAGCAGGAATTTAGGGCCACATAAACTAAACGAAATGACATAAATCGGATCCCTCCCTAATTATTTTAAGACGTGAGATATAAAATAAAAACCTTTTAGGAGTTTTTATTTATTTGCACCTTACGGAGGTATTAGATCAAAAAGTGGCTTATACGGCTTTGAAGAGTAATAATCCGGCAAATATATAGAGTACAGTAAACTATACACAAATTTTGATTTACTATGTAACCAAGATTGGGGGAGCATTGGAAAAAAAATAGAACTCTTCTCTATTTTGTTTCCTGTGATTGATTATTAATTAATTTTTAGCATGTGCATGTGTCCTGATATCTTATATCTTGACTTTCGCTTCTTGATGTGTGTATGTGGCATGCCATATTATTGTATATAGAATAACTATCTTTTTTTGTTATTTTTATTATCTTAAATATCTTCCTACTTATCTTTAATTGTATACAGTAATTATGTTTAAATTCTCTCTTTTTCCTTGTATTTTATTTCTTTTTATTGTACATAGTATTAATTCTGTAAATATTTCTTTCTGTAATCTCTGTTAACCTTTTTTTTTTTTTTGCTGCTTTATAAAAATATCCAACCTGACCCTTTCTCGCCTGAGCAAGCATGCTAGAATAAATATTTAATGATGGCCAAATAATGAGAAGTACCTTATATTTTCTAGATTTATCTCTTTAGAGATGAAAGGCTGGTAAGCTAGGCGTCCAACAAGTAAAAATTCCAATTGAAAATTATATTTACTAAAAATTATTTTATTATCTTTTTATTCATCCTTTTTATTTGGTCATAACTGTTATGAATTAACTATTTTAAATCAACCAAGAAAAGAAAAATGTATTCCTCCACACAATAGATCCAATAGATTTCAGTACTATTTCATCAGTTGTTCACTTACTAATATTTCATACGAATTATTCGCACGGACCAGCTAGTAGCTCACAAACAATTCTAACACACACTTGTTTGAATGTTTGTTTGATTTTTTTGTGTGTGTCTGAGGCGTTTGGTAAGTGTATAAAGGCAGGCGCCATTACGGAGCCATCCAAATTGTTTCAGCTTCACACTAATGGGCCAACTTTTTGCACGCCCCCTTCCGGGCTGAAATAGATAATTGGCATTCCGCAATATGCCCCCATGCTCATAATAACACACGAGCCCCGTTATACCCGCTTCATAATCCTCCTGAAAAGAAATCGGTTCCGTGATCATGTAACAGGGAGCGAATTTCGAGGAGAAACTAACTTCATAATTTTCAGAAAGATACTTAGCTCTCAATATCAGGAAAATATTGGACATATTTAATATTATATCGCCGAAGCAGTTTAATTTTTTTTTCTTGCCTGGTGGTGAAGACCACACAGTGCTCAGATCACCTTCCGTCCTACAAATGACAACGGTAATAGGAACATTACTATTCTGCCAAAGCCTTCATTTCCAACCCAACGCCTCCTGAATACAAACTTATCCGGTGCCACTCAAATAAGTACTTGCTAATCAACTTGAATAATCAATATCAACCTAAGAAAAACAACCAAATAAATACTTCGCAGGGATCGACTTCAAGTGATACGTATGGTAAATTAGATTGGAAGTGTATCTTTAAAAAAAAAATGTTCATATCTGGCTGAAACTTTAAATAACAGTTCGTTTACTAGGTACTGGTACTGATGGAGGAAACTAGTACAGCAAGTGGGTCACGTGGTTTCCGCCCGTACTTACCAAAGTGGGAATGTTAAGATTCATTTTCAGGAGCCGCCGAGAAATAAAGATTGACCGAGCCAGTTGGAAATTGTCTTGTCTATGAGTTATAGTGGGGAACTGGATGTGTGATTTGAGTTCACAGCAGCGTGATGTGTACGTCAAACACTCTCTAAAAATTTCTCAGTCCTACTTTATAAACAGCTATTTATAAAAGTTAATAAAATTCATTTTTAAAACTAAATATTTTTATTTGGAGATAAAAGGCATAATTAAAAAGGGAAAGTTATTTCTTGAATGAAGGTTATGAAGCTAATAGTATTTAAAAAAAAAAAAAGTATGAGATATCTAACGGTATGAGCTAGGCGCTGGGAAGGAATAATGCAGTCCACTTTCGTGGCTCATGCCCACCACTTTTTTTTAAACCTAACTATTTTTGCAAATATGTATCAGACAAACTCAATATTGCCTATTTATTGTCATAACCTAATATTCACAGTCGAATAATAATTGAAAAAAACTGTACAAGGATGTTGAGTACATAGCTTTGTAAGGATGAGGCTGGGTGTGCCCTAGAAGGGCTTCCCGATCCCAGAGTCGATTGACGGCTGTAACAAAATAAATAATTGCCTGCATCACAGTCGAACTCAAATCCGGAAACTGTCAGTTCCTTGTCCAATCAGCTTTCCTGATCACCATTTTATCAAAAACTAAATGATTGAATTAAATCCGTTTGTTAGAAAGCTTGAAATTAACAATAAATTTCTTAGGGATGTTTTAAAATCAAGTAAAATTCAATATAATGTCAACGAAGGTTCTCGTCTTTGATTATATTTGTTCATGATATTTATTTAGCAGAAGCATAAACCAATACTACAGTTGGTTTAGATTTACAATATACTAATACAATTGCAGTTTTTACAAGATGAAAAATGTTATATTTCACTAACGCTTTTTTCAAGATTCAAAATATCAAATCTTACAAGAATGCGCTCTTCTTGAAATACATACTGAGTAATAAGGGCACAGATTTATATTGATACTTTAATTTTAATAAGATTTATTTGTAATTAATATTAACTTGTTTTTTTTTCTTGCTAAAAGACGGTAAATTGACGGTTGCATAATTAACACCAGGCTATTTTTCGGTGTTCGAAAATAAAATTGAAACTCTTTTGAAGTAAACCGTTTGTCATGTAAAACACGTGTCCTATTCACTGATGTTGACGTCATAGTAAATGATTACTGATTATCGCTGTACTTGTTTCTACTCTAGACTACTCGTGAAATATTTTCTTTAATGAAGCAATTTACGAATTTTTAGTAAATATGACTTGAAAAATTTAAAGCAATCACACATACCTCAATATAATTTTAATAAACATTGATAGTAATTCATAGTATCTGCTGGTGCAAGTAAGATTGTTCATTCATTTATTTTTATATTTATATATTTATTTTTAGGCAATATTTTTAATGATTTTAAATATTTATCTTTGTATCGGAAGTGAATTGCATATAGTAACTCTCCATTACTTTATAACAGTAATATTTTTTTATATTTACCTCGACAATGATCAAATTCCTCAGACAGATAAAGTTCAATATCCCGGACTGACATTTGACAGCAGAATGACATGTGACCCACATATCAAGAAAAAAACAAAAACACTAAACTTTAGACTGCGACTACTATATTCGCTTCTTTTAAGACTTTCGAAATTAAAACTTACAGAAAAACTGAATACATACACTTACTTACTTCAGCCTATTTAGAACAATGCTTCACAAATATACGGGAAAGCCAAAAAAGACCAACAGACGTGAACTTCAAACTTTCCAGGTAAAAATTTTCAGGACTTTCACCAAAGCCCCTGGTACGTTAGCAATATTACTTCTCACAAAGACCTACAGTTGCCAACAGTTAACAAAGTGAACATACTACAAAAGATTTCACAATAACTTACACGGACATGGAACTCGCTGATCCAATGCGTGGTCACAACCAACATGCCTATAACATCCGTAAGAGGCTCAAAAGAAGCTGAATGAGGGATCTCCTCCCCTGACTATAAATATTAAAAATCAAGATTGGTAGAGATACCGCTGGGTACACCTCTTCCTCACGCCAACCAATTATATTCAACTTGCCGACAGCCCACTCGCTGGCTGTTAAAATCTATAACAATTGTAAATTAAAATGTGGCACCGCGTCTTGTCCCAGCAACCCTGATCAAAGATAATTTGATAAAAATGGTTACGTGTTCGCGTCCCACTGCTCGGGGTGGGGGAGGGATTTTAACACTTGCATTAATCCTCCGCCCTCCCCCCTGGCTCGGGACAATTCCTTAGAGTCCAAAAGGCGAGAAATAAGAGGATAAAAAAAAGATTATGTGAATTGAGAAATTAAAGTAAAAAAAGTAGGAATTTTCAATTTTAATCTATGAAAGAATAAAAATTAAAGAGTAAAATTAATTGAATATAACCTAAAAATATCAAAGAAATAATAGAATAATTTGATTAAAAACTACTCAATCGAGTATATTTTACATTCCTTTTAGGAACATAAAATAAAGGCAATGTGAATTTATTATACTTCTTTTTACTATAAAATTAATATTTTTTATCATAATATTGAGTTTTAAAGATTTTTTGTTTGAAAAATTAAAAAAATTTAACAACAAACTAAATATTGTATTTCCTGTTAAACCTATACTCCACACTACTTGTAACTACTATACAAACATGCACAAGCAGGATAATGAAAATTTGTTATCGAATTCATATAAATCAAATAAAATAATCTTTAAAGGTAATTAATAACAATTTTGTTGATTTTAAAATTATATCCTCTATCCTGAGACGGTTCAAGAGTCGATGAGAAATTATATTAAATAAGCCATAAATATTTATTCGTCTGAAACATAGGCATATTGAATAAATATGTAACAATTATTTTGTGTTAGTTCTAACCAAACCACGGACTATCTCCATTTATATCTAATATTATTTAATCTGTTATGTTACTCCTTATTTTTTTTTTAAATGCCTACGTATCCAGATAGTATCCAAAAATTCAAAACGTATTTAAAAGTGCGCTATTTAAAAAAAAAATCTTTATAATCTTATCTATATAAGCGTCAATGTTATCGAATACAAAAAAAAAAAAAAAAAAAAAAGGAAAAAAGACAGCGATCAAACATTTTTCAAGTTCAGTTCACTTATGTTGAACGAATATTGACGACACGAGTAAATTATGTAATCTATCTTATATCACTTCTCACAAGTTGTAATAATTATTATATATGGGTCGTTAGGGTTATCGGAATTTGGATGAGTCAGTAATTACAAAAGACAGATGAGCTATGAGAGCATTATCCTTTGGCCAGCTCATCGCATATAAATGTGTGTGTATATATAATACATATATGTACATATAAGTATAAGCATATATATATATATATATATATATATATATACTTATAAGTATATATATATATACTTATACTTATACTTATAAGTATATATATATAAACTTATACTTTCATGTATTAAATGCAAAAACCGAATATCAATGTTGGTTGGTTCAATTTGTTCCCACACTATAGCTATCTGCCAAATATAATATTTTTGCTTGACCGGCCTGGTATGTAGAGTAGAGATATATTTTTTTGGGGAGGGAGGAAGGAGAAACAAAGTCGATATACGTTTTTATCACCCCAATTAAATCTTAAATACGATTTTTATAGCAATCAAAAAATTGTTTGCAGGATATTTTGGCCCAGAGCTTTCGAAATTCCGTCGACAACAGTAAAAATTATGATAAGTTCAATGACGACTCCGTAGGTTCTCGCGAAAATTATTAGGAATTTAGGACTCTGTGGGAAATGTCACCTACACGAAAATCCTACCTCCTTAAGTATGTTAGAACTATGGTGAACGCACCAGTTATGGACAAGTTGGACTTTAAATGTAAATAATAAGCTTCCTTGTTGATTTAAAGGTTCCAGTTTTTTCTATTGACAACTGTATGAACAAAGTTCCCAAAAGAAAATTTTAAAATGCTTATCATTGTTGTTTCGATAGTACTCTTGAGGTCAGTGTGTTTCATACCTTCCTAAATAATAATTTTGATAAGAGTAAGTTGAACATTTATGTTATCTTATCTTTATAGTTAAATAAAAATTTAGAATTTTTTCGACCCCTTGTACATTACTTGAACAATTGAATTTCGGGTTGTCCATTACTAATGCAAACTGTTTATATCTGCATAACTGAATTTTGTTTCAATTTCAAAGTGTTAAATAGAAAAAGGAGATCCTAGAGATTCTAAATGTCTAACGGAGAAGTTTTTAACTGTAATAATTACGGCGGCTTAGGCCAAAAAAAGATAAAAATTTCCTTAGCTATGTCCATTACTGCTAAGGGTACGTTGAACATTTATCTTATCTTTATCGTTATCTTATAGGTTAAATAAAGATTTTACAATATTTCTGATGTATGTTTATTACTGTTATCGACCCCCTGTCTATTAATAGAACAATTGAATTTCGGGGTGTCCATCATTTGTGCAAAAAGGCATTTTTTTAAATGGAGATTTCAGCTTATAGAGGAGACCATAGAGATTCTACATGTCCAACGGAGAAGTTTATAACTATAATAATTACGACGGTATAAGCCAAAACTTTTCTTAGCTGTGTCCATCACTGGAGCGTTTACCCTAATATATATTTTGTTTAAAATAAAATAAAATATTTTTTTCGGTTTTCAGGGCCCATCGCAATGACCACAGGAACATGTACATAATTTATTTAAGTTGAAATTTATGAGCCATTGATTGTAACTTCCACTTATTAGTTGAACATTAATGTACCGAAATTTCTGTGAAAGGACGAAAAACTTTCATTAATAGTGTTGTCTAACATATAAATAAGAATTGGATAAATTACATAACATAATTTTTTAACTAAACATAATGTCTTTGTACCACTGATATTATGTTTCTGGAATCATTAACTACTTAAATTTATATTGTCCAAATGATAAAAACTATGAAGAATTTATTTTTGGTAACTATTGGATAAAAATCTAATGGCTGAAAGTGTTCATTATTATCAGTTGAAACATTTACAGAACTAAAAAAAAAAAAAAAAAAATCCATTTTAATATTCTAGTCATATCATTCAGATTCGGTGCCATTTTTTTTATCATTTAGAAACTACAACGTCTTCTGTAGCAAGTTTTCATTCTTAAAAAAATACGTTTATTTTTAGCTACTTACAAATTATAATTAATTTCAATAAGAATCAAATTAGACAAATTAGAATCAAGAAATTCTTTTAAGATAAAGTAAAGTATCGTTCTTATTCAATCCTGATCACTTTTCATTTCTCATTTAACGTAAATTTTTTTAAAGAATTTAAATAAATAGAGGTTAGAATATTACAATAAACCTAGAAACATATCATGAAAAAAAATATTTTATTTTAAAAACATTTTTTTCATAAAAAGTTTTACTGAAACTATTAAAATGGATACATTTTTTTTCTCATAAAATATTAGGCAAAAAAAAAAACTGTGTACATTTGGTGACCTTTGGCCTAATATTTTATTTTAAAAAAATGTGTCCATTTTAATAGTTTCAGTAAAACTTTTTATAAAAAAAATGTTTTTAAAATAAAATATATTTTTTAATAATATTTTTCTAAGTTTATTATAAAATTCTAACCTCTATTTATTTAAATTCTTAAAACAAATTTACGTTAAATGAGAAATGAAAAGTGATCAGGACGGGATAAGAATAATACTTTATTTTAAATGAATTTCTTGATTCTAATTTGTCGTTAGCTTGAGTATCTAAAAATAAAAGTTTTTTTTTTTAGATTGAAAACTTGCAAGAGAAAACGTTCTAGTTTCTAAATGAAAAAAAAAAAAAAAGATTCCATTCATAACCAAATTGATTTAAAATAATTTCTTCTACTACTTTTAAAGAATATGTTAGGAGAAATACCTGAAAGCGTCCGCTAATGAAAAGTTGAAATTGAAGATGCCAAAGAGTGTCACTTCCATCCTGTCCGAAACCCGACTGAGGGGACTTTACTGAAGCTTCAGATAATACTTCATATCTCACAACTTGTTTACTTCAGTATCAATACCAAACTTATCGTTGTTACCCCCGGTCAGGTCAATTCGAGATAATTCAACTCGTACAGATATATATGTAAACAATTTAATACTTAGTGGCGATATAGTATTTATTTCATTTTCGAATCTTCTATTATTAATATTTTAATAGTTTTGTTAATATTTTAAATATTTTGTACCGGTATTGAACATTCGGTTCGCTATTCCAAATTTTGTCAATAGTTGCCTAGAATAATCTTATCGAATCAAGTTTACAGTATCGTTCAGTCAATAGGGAAAATTCCAAAATTAACGCAGATAAGCTCTAGAATAGATGAAGGAAAATACTATATTTATATATATATATGTACATATATACAGTCGTAACTCGGAGAATATCGAACTACCAGATATAAAAAATCTAATATATCTAAATTAAATATCCAACTATTTTGGTAACTTTAATTGTTCTTTATCTGAAAAAAAAATTTAAATATATACAAAATGAAATTTTAGTATGATGCGTAGAATTGTAAAATATTATTTTTTATTTATTTTTTTCAAATTCCGTATCAAATTATCTTGATGTAAAAAAGAATTAATTAAAAAATATTTTAATCAGACATTATTTTTTTTTTCAAGATAAACTTGTAAAATAAATAATTAAATAGAAACGGAATAGGCTGGCTTTGAAATTTAACGAATCATGAGCCGAACGGAAAGTAACAACCAAAAAATATGTATAAAACGTAATATTTATCAAAACGGGTACTTTTTTTTAAAACTTAGGGTTCATTATAGTGAATAATAATTATCAATGAAATCAATTGTTGTAAGTTTCGTTGAAAATTGGAAACAATTTAAGCCTAAAAATTTGTGGAAATATAGAAGCTGCATGTGTAGTCTATTTGGAGGATGATTAATCAAAATTGTGAATAATCCACGATTTTATGAAAATAAAATTAATAGTCTTAATAAATTAATAGTCTCGTTTAAATGGACTTAACCAAGGCTTGTAACGGAAAAAAAAGTTTCGGTATCATTGAAATTTTTACTGTCGATAGTTTTTCAGTTCTTTTGGAACTAGAACTTTTCCCTTGTAACTTTTCAAGTAAAAGTTTTACTGAACTTTTATTGTTAAAAAAAATTTATTTAAAAGTTCTGTTTATTTCGTTAAAAAGTCGATCTAAAAAAATGTCATATATAACTTATGTTTGCTACTCAAACAAACAGTACATTAGAATCATCTGTAATTTATTTAAGAATGATTATTGCACTAATCTAAGTCCAATTACTGTTTATTTTTCATTTAACGGAACATTTATTAAGAATTTGAATCAATACAAGCTAAACTTTTCCCATAAACCTGAAACTTTATTACGAAAAAGTTCCTTGGAACTGTTATTTTAATAACTGTGTTCTTAAAAACAGAACTGTCATCGAAACTGTTAAAATAGAACTTTAACGAAGACGATTCCAACTTATATTTGAAGAAAATTTTGTTTAGTTAACTGTGAAGAGATTGGTTATTACTTGAATAAAATATTTTCTTTCTAGTTATTGCTTCCTATTTAACAAAAAAAACGTGACACTTAAAAAAATAAATAACTTAAATTTTTATGCAGAAAACCGAAACCTGGTTATGGACTCTGAGAACTCCTTGAACGTTTTTCTTAGTATATACGCTTAGTATATACTCTGTACATTATGTGTACACATATATTTATTTATAGAACATAGGACTGAAAATCTATTGTAAGCTAGATTAATAAATAATAAATGTTTTGTCTGAAACAGACGTTTGATAGTATATTTATCAAATTTTCAGTGGTAATTCCCATGATTTTTTTTCGTCTTGATAATTTGTGGGCATGTGCCAAGCGGTGCCGTCCTCGTTTATTATTATTATTAATAGTTTGTAAACAGTTATTATTATTAATATTATTTATTAATGAGATTTACGAATGTATCAGAATAAAAATATATTCAGTAAATGTAATAACAGCAAATAATAACATGAAAACACTTGTTGAGAAACTTTCCACTGGTAGCTTATAAACATTTAACTTTTAATCTTATATTTTTCCCGATAATAAAATATATACGAACTCTAAAATAGCATTTGTTTTATGATTATTACTTTATTATTAATAATTTGAAAGGGATTTAAAATGTCATTTTCTTGAATATTTGTTATTTATATTAAATATACAAAGTAATATATAAAAGATATTGCATAAGCTAATTTTTTTTTTTTATTATGGCCAGTTTTATTTTGATCCATACTTCATTATCAATTATCAGACGCTGTATCGATATAAACAAGAAATATCACATTATTTAGGAATTCGTCAATAGCACGTGGTAGACCTCTGTGTCTTTTCATAATAAAAGATTTAATTTATGATAATTTTACTTAAAATTTTGGCAATTTCAAAATAAAGAAACAATAAAGGGATATCTAAAAAATATATAAAATTAAGTTCAATACAATAAAATAAAAACTAATAACTAATTAATTTTTCCAGAAGAATCTCGATAATATCTATGTTATTGTCATTTTCAGCAGAAAAAATATGTTTATGTGAATGAGTAACCCAAACAATCTTTCGTACCCAAACGACAATAAAACAAATACATTCTAGAACAGAGTTGACAGATAAGATAAAATAATACGGTAACAATTGAAAGAGTATGGGTCAGAAAGGTATTTTAAAATAAAAAAAAAATATTTGTTTTATAAAATACAATTTTAATCACTTTGTCTATTCATTCCCATTATATGAAAGCACGGAGGTTAAGATGGGCGGGGCATGTAGCTCGGACCATCTGGAAGCCTCTACCTGACAAAGAATACCTGAATAGAAGGCAAAAGACCACGTGGAAGTCCAAAAACCAAATGGAAAGATCTGGATAATATATATAAACAAAAATTTAATATGCAGATAGCTGGAAAGAAATAACCTAAGATAAGCAAAGATTGAATAGGCTTGTTATGGCGTCATAAGGTCTGGAAGGTCTGTAATGATAATAGAAAAAAAAATAAACAAAATTCAAAGGCCTAAAATCAGATGTATAGATAAAATTAACAAAGAGCTGCATGCAGATAACTGGAAAGAAATAGTCCAAGATAAGAAGGGATGGAGCAGACTTGTTGAGTAATAGATATACAAGTTCTGTAATTAGTATTGCCCAAAATCGGTCTTGGTCAATACTAATTGCAAGACCACGGCCAGGTACGACCAGGACTGGTAAAAAAAAATCAAATTTTTAAATAAAAATTAAGGCAGAATAGTTACTAATACTGGACAATTTTTGTTACTATATGTTAACAATTTGGTATAACCAATATGCTTTTGCATTTCAGAACGGCCCTTCCCCGTTCAATGAGAGTCACAAGGCCTTCTGCCACATATGTAACCCTTAGCTATCCCCAATCCTTAAAATGCCCTGGGCCAGTTGAAGGAATTTGTTACATGTATATATTGTATTATTGTATACTGTATATGTAAATTGTTTCAATAAACATTTTGGAGGGAAAAAAAAAAAAAAAAAAAAAAAAAAAAGAGCTCTTGCATTTAACTCCTCTAATTTTACATTCGGGCTTAGTTATTTTTCTCCTATCTAAAAAAATACAGTAATATCTCTATATTAATAAGCTAATTAGTAACTGCAAGACTGTTGTGAGACTCTTGCGCAAGATCAAGACCATGAAAAAGACTGAATTTGCAAGACCAAGACTCGCATTTGGGCAACACTATCTGTAATGCTAACAGAAAAACAAGTCTTTCAATTACTACTTACTTTTAAATTACTTCGCTTAATTATTTTATTTAATAATCATGACCTATGCAAGACATTTCAAATACAAAATAATTTTTCTGTAAACAATTTAAATATTTGGTGATTAAAATTGTATTTTAGAAACACAAAATAATCTATATTTCAAGATACATTTTTGCTTAAGTCAGGTATGAATAAAATGATTCTGAAGGAATGTATAGCTATTTGATGTCCTCAAAATATTAATTATCATAATAAAGTAAGTTGCTATTTTTAATGTTATTTATTTTAATATTTAGAAATTAGACATTAAATTAATAAAATAAAAATGATTCAGTTAATTCTGCGTATACATTATTAAAATTAGGTCGAGTACACTCGAATTGGGTTTCGTCGTCACTTTCTCCATGACACATCCCTTTATCCTGACGCCTAGTTTGTTAAAATCCATCTCTCCACAGAGCCGGAAAAGGATTCCTTACTATATATATATATATATATATATATATATATATATATATATATATATATATTAGATTATTATTAATAATAATTCACAATCCTATATATTATTTCTAAAAGGTGTTTTTTTTTTTTTTTTCGGTGAGCCGTAACTTCGTCAATTGGGAATTGGGGCGTCTTCAAACTGGAGGTCGGCAAATTTTGTCAATTTAATTAGGTACTAAAAACTCGTAAATAACCATTCGCTTTCCATTTTAATCGTATGATAACATGAGCACAAAGTCTAGAAAAATGGTGCCCTTCAAAAATATTGAGCCGTTTGGCCTACATAACCTCGTTCTTTTTGAATGCCACCTTTTTTCTCAACTTTGTGCTCAAGTTATCATACGATTAAAGCGGAAAGCAAATGGGTATTTATGAGTAATTAAATAGACAAAGTTTGCCGACCTCCTATGTATTATGTAAGAAAGGAATTAATATTTTTCTTGGTCGATTACAATATTCCATTCAACATGATGGACTAAAATATTTGTACAAATTTGCTAGAACCTATTTTTAAACGCTGACTGGAAATATAATAAAGGCAAAAAAGATCACGGGATTTTCTAAATTAAAAAAAAAAAATTAATAACAAACAAATGCCTTTAAGAAATAATTAAGATCATACATCAGCCTGGAAAAAAAGTGTAGTAGAATAGTAAATGCAAAATCTTTAAAGAGGAAGAAATGATTAAGTATTCCAAAACTAATGGACTGTATCTTTGTTAATAATTGTCCGATTTTTACGATTTTTTTATAGGTAATTTAGTAATCTTTCTAATTATCATAGGTACAATTAAGAAAAAATAAACACACTTTTTGAGTTATTGAGTTTATTTTCCTTCATAACTTTTTTTTCAATGAATTCCGGAAGGTTAGGACTATTTTTCGAAGCTGAAGAATATCTTCAAAGTGAGTGGGTCAATCATTGGATTTGATGAAGAATTGACGGTTATGGCGTACCGACAAAAAACACCTTTAGAAATAATATTGAGGATAATATGGTTAAAAGTGAGATATTTAGTAGCTTTAGCCATATAAGGTTCATTATATAAATTTACAAATATAACCTTTTCTTGATAACATCTTGATTCTGAGTATTTTATCCTAAGAATCATGCATGTCACCATTCAGATTAGTAAATTCAAATAGTAAATTGGAAACACGGTACCCTTGGATATCCGATCAGACGTATAAATCAACGTATTATACATCAGGGAATCAGTGATATCTACCTAGAAGAGTATCTATCTTTTTAAATAATAATAATAATAAGGCTTAGCGAACCCGAAGGTTCGATGCCGACACCAGCAATCGCTTGTTACACACCTCCCTCCACCGTTCGCCGTCCAAACCCAGTCCCTTCAGATCGGCTTTAATGCAATCCTCCCATCTTCGCTTCGGTCTACCCCTCGGACGCTTACCATTCGGCACAGCAAATATTAACCTTTTAGGAATTCTCTCGTTACTAAGCCCAACAACTTTACAAGCCCATTTGATTCGCCGCGATGAAATTACCTCAATTATATTACCCGGATACATCTCACGCAATTCGGCGTTGTGTAACCGTCTGAACTCTCCGGTTAACTCATCCTTTTTCGGTCCGAATATTCTACGCAATACTTTATTTTCAAAAACCTTAAGACGCTGCTCATCCCTTAATGTAAGCGGCCAAGTTTCGCATCCATAAAGAACTGTAGGTAAGATAATTGTTTTATAGATTCTAATTTTTAAGTTTCGGGACAAGAGGCGCGAACTAAGTAGTTTTGTCACAGAAAAATAGCAAGCGTTCCCCGCCTTCAGTCTAACCTTAATCTCTTCTTCAATTTCGTTTTTTCTAGTTATCGTAGAACCTAGATACCTAAATTTATCTACCTGTTCAAACATATTACCATCTATATCGATATCACCAGTAGTATCGCCATTTTTGCAGCTAACCATATATTTTGTTTTATCCACGTTTATTTCAAGTCCTAGTTCTTTCCCGGCTTTCATTAACGTTGTCGTATTCAGTATTATAGTTTCAACGTCTTCGCTTAACAGTACCAGATCATCAGCATAGCCCAGCACGGATGTTGTCCCGCCCAGATCCAACCCTTTCTCGGTTCGCATTACCTCCCTAATGGCATGTTCTAATGCCAAATTGAACAGGACAGGCGAAAGAGAATCCCCCTGTTTTAAGCCCGAACGAACCTCAAATTTTTCGGACAAATTATTACCGATTCTAACTTTATTGAGTGTCTCCGTCAAGCACATCCTGACTAGATTTACTAGTTTTTTTGGAATCCCCTGCTCGATTAGAATATTATACAATTTCTGGCGGTCAATAGAATCGTAAGCCTTTTTAAAATCTATATACAGCTGGTGAACAATACCGTTATACTCCAATTTTTTCTCTAATATTTGCCGTAAAGAAAATATTTGATCAATAGTCGAACGATTCCGTCTAAATCCGCATTGGTAGTCTCCGATAATTTCCTCGGCGTATTCCGTGATTCGACTGGTTAAGATTAAAGTGAATATTGAAAGTGAATCTTTTTAAATACCTAATTAATTTATTTTTAATGAATATAAATATTAAATACAGTGAAAACTAATAAATATGGCTTCTATAACCACCCTCTAACCACCTTGGAAAAGTGAAGAACCAGAAAAGTAGCAAATACGCTATAATATTTATTTCGTTAGATTGTTTTTATATTTATATTTACATTCGGTAACATTGTTTCTTTATCTAAATGTTCTTTCTTTAATTTATCTTTAATAAAATATTAGCTACTACGCCCATCTTCTTCAACATAACTCTCTGTTTCGATCCTATGCTGACTGTTTTGTAGCTCAAACATTTTACGTAGAATATTAATAGCTTTTTCTAGCTGGCTTAGGGGTCGTGAAGGGAGAGGGGAGGAGATAGTAGTTAGGGGCTTCCGTGGCTGAAATAAAGAAGATTTATATATCTTCGTGGGCTTCTCTGACCTCCGAAAGGGCTCGAAGCCAAGTTATACAACCAAGTTCATCGTACAAATTTAAACAAGGCTGTGGATATTATAATAATAAAATACATATTACATCATAATACATGTATGGCTTGTTGTTAAAGGGGCCATTGGCTATGCTGCCTGAGGAGCTAATAAAAATTTTCAAACTTTTTAATTGAAGTTTTTTTTAATTTTATAAAATATATATATTTTTTAAACTTATTTATTGAGAAGTATTACAATCTCTAAAAATTAAGGACACTTGTAATAGTGTTCAGAGAGCACAGAACAAACACCATTTAAAAAAAATATATATTATACTCTACTGTATAATTCTTGGATAACTAGATGATATAGTTGTCTTTGAAAGCAATCAAGAAGACATTGAGAGACAGTTTGGGACTTGGATAAGAGAAGCAAATCAAATTGTACAACAAGTAAATGAAGATAATTCAAATCTTTCCCTAAATACTTAATATTTTGTACCAATTATTTATATACCATTTTTATTATTTATCTGTTTCTTAATGAATTTGTTAATTGTTGATTTCATTGCTGGAGGAATTATTAGTCCAGTTTTGAATATTTTATTGTTTTTTTTTTCAAATTATTAATGATATATATCATGATTACTACTATCAGTGAAAATATAAAATATTTATTGATAATAATTACAATTTTTGTTGTAATTAGTCAGAAATATTTTCGAAGGTAATTAGCCACAATCCTAAAATAAAAAAAACTTGAAGTCTCGTGTCTGTATTGGCAACTACTATAGATTTGCAGGTGTAAATATACATATTATTTTTGTTTTCTCTCTTTTTTTTAAAGAGAATATTTACAGAAATTTTCTGACAGGTGCATTTTACCGATTAATCCGATTTTCCAACAAAATAATAAGATCTGCGTAGAAGGAAACTACAATAGTTTCCGAGAATAGATGAATTGAAATACCACAGCTACACAATAACCTCATTGAATGACCAACGGTCAGAAGTAGACCAACGATTAATAATCGCAGAGTTCGTTTCTCTTTTTCAACGGCATTGATCTCCAGAAAAAATTCAAAAATTCACAAATCTGTACAATGCTATGATGAAAGCCATCCATCGAAAGAAGTATCGCAAGATTTGAGATAAAAATCCTCCCCAAGATAATCGGAGCGATACGGGATCAGAATACTAACGTATGGAAGAGAAGGACCAATAAAGAGCTGCCTATAAAAAAACCGGACAATCAATATCTTATGATATGAAGGCGAGGAGGCAAAGAAAGAAGGTAGCTCTGAGCAATCCATCAGGAAGCCACAACACAACAATAGAGACCACTTGGAAGGCAAAAAAACAGACGGATGGATAGAAAGAATCGACAAACAGGCGATAGAGCTGCATGCATAAAACCAAAAAAAAAAAAAAATAGCCAGGGATTAAGAAGGCTGATTAAGGTGGAAAAACATCTACCTTAATGCCTACAGAAAAATAAAAAACTTGATATTTTCATCTCTGCCCATCTCAGAGTTCCAATTCCATTATTTTTATCATAAAAAAATATTTGAATGAGTAACCAAAAAAGTTTTTTAATGCCAACTTTACTGTACACACTTATTGTAGTCATTTTTTTAGTCTTCATGAATGTGATATGTTTTCAAACTTGATGATGGCTGAATCGGCGGAAAATCGACTGGTTAATTATATATCGGTATCTGACCATACTTGAAGTTTAATTTTGGAATCTTTCTAGGATTACGTAACAATCTACCTTTTTAAAATAGACATAAATGTGAAAGGAAACTGTTATCGACAGTATTATTGCCAGTAATAAAAAATAAATTGTTTTATGGCTAATCGATAACCGTGAAATAAAAATATTTATTGACAACAAAGGATTGAAAGTATTTTTCCAATTTTACCTTTTAATCCTTGGTGTATCTACTAAGTAATTTCTAAGCATTATATTGTCGCTTCGATTATTGGTCATAATTGTAACGGCATTTATCACACCTATGATAAGACCTGGTATCAATATTGGTCTGACATACTATGGTAGTTTAACTTTTACAAAGTAATTTACTTCTTAGCTTCAAATATTGGGTTATCTGGATAATAATAGAGAATTCCATGTATTCTTTGTATTAACACTGTAGAGACTATTACAAAAAGGTTTTTAAAGATTTTTTAAACATTTTTAATAGAGCCAACCCATTGCAAGTTGCCCGGCAAGCTGATAACTGAAGATTTAGATAAAAAAATAATCCAAGAGTTCATATCCCGATACCCGGTGTGACTTTTAACTTCGCAGAATTTCCCACCCTCTCACCCGGCCCGAAAGAAACACTCGTGTTCCCTAAAAGGCAAGGAAGGGGAAAAAATAGAATAAAATAAAAGGTACAACTGTTCGAGAACTTACAGAGAAACTCCCAGTTAGCAAATCGATTTTCCCTGACCACCTCAACGCAATTGAAACGGTTAAGAAGTTTGGGTTCCTCTTGGATTGAACAAACGCCAAAAATATCTTCGGCATGAAGTTTAGGCTGATCTTATTTGCCAAAACAGAAACAAACTCACTCATCACTCTAGATCTCTCTCTCATACCAACTATCTTTTTTTATACAACTCGTCCTTTTTTTTTAAAAGGTAATAATTGTATTCGTCAAAATTCGTTAAAAATGACTTTACAGAATTTTTTAACAATAAAGGTTCAGAGCATTATATTCACAGAGTGTGAAAAAGCTACCAACACATTGGCAGAAATGTATAAAGAGTTAACATACTTTGATTTATAAAAATGTGCTGCGCGCATCATACAACTTTTACTAACCGGTCTACTTTGAACAAAAATTCTAGTATGGCCATATTGCATAGACTATTACAAAAAGGTTTGGAAGTACATATTTCATGGAACTAAACCATAAATACCATATATGAAATTCGGTCATGCTTATCAAGACGACAATTGAATAATTCCATCAAAATAACAAAAATCCTATTTATTATATTGATTGTACTCAATAAAAATCTCATGATTCTATCAGTCTCTTTGAATTACATAAATCCAATATCTAAGCTTTATAGGCAAACAATACATATTGACAATTTTAGGAATTTAATGAATTTATTTAATGATCACCCATTTCAATTGTTCAATTTAATCTTTTTTACTTTTTACATGTATTTTCCTTTGGAAAATTTACCAAAATGCACTTACAATGTTTTAAATACGATAGATCAGAAGACTTCATACTAGTTGTATTGTTTAAACAGTTGCAAATTTCATGAAATAAATAAATTCTAAAATGTTACTCAATGATTTTTTGGAATAAATCGATGTGTATAATAATATATTCTTGGATCTAAAACTACTAAACTTCAGTAAATGTATTTAAAGTTATAAACATATGTTTAATTCATCTATGAAATATTTTTATATTCCACTTCTTCTTTAACACTTGTGCAATCAATTGTTTTTTTAGCAATTTTGTTGACTCGAATCTATGGATTATATCGATGGTACCTGTGCATAATGTGTTGATATTAAATGCAAAAATAATATTTATGGGAAAATGCAATTGAAAGTTTGGAATTTTCAAAGATGCAATTAAATTTTTCAGTTTCAACCTATGATTCACACAAAGATTCATTCATTAGACACAAAGAAAGAGATAAATCTCTCTGATAATACCAACAAAAAATCACAAAATTGCAATTAACAAACACACTTTTCACAGGTGCCAAAGATAGATAATTTTTTTTTCAAACTTAACAAATAAATAATTTTAAAAACATTTACAATTAATTAGGGAATTTCATTTAATATAAGCACACCAGTGACGTAAATTTTCGTCTTTTAGGGCTTATGCCGCCGTAATTATTGTAGTTATAAACTTATACGTTGGATATTTAGAATCTCTAGGGGCTCCTTTTTCTATTTAACAATTTAAAATTGAAAAAAATATTCAGTTATGCAGATATAATCTCTATTAAAAAAACAAAAATACGTTTATGCAATAATGATAGATACCCCGAAATTCAATTGTTCTAATAATGGACAGGAGGTCGGTACCAGTAGAAAGGTATGAAACACACTGATCTCAAGAGCACTATAGAAACTTAAATCAAAGGTATTTTAAAATTTTCTTTTAGGAACTTTGTTCATAGCTTACTATTTTTATTTAAAGTCCAAACTGTCCATCACTGGGCTCCCTGTCCATAACTGGTACATTCACCCCATTTTCGTTAAATAATATAAATTTTCAGAAATTTTTTTTATCTCGTTACTTTACATTATCTTCTACGACCTTGTATGTTAGATATTCTTTTTTATATATTTTTCAGCATTTCAACAATATATTATACTTATACATTCTGCCTGCTATTTCTAGAAATTCATTTTCAACTTAAAAAAACATTTTTATTTTTCTCTCCTTTAGTAAATTATCAAATTCATTCATAGTTTACTTTAAACTAAATCTACATTAATTTCTGGATAACCCAATATTTATTAAAATAATATTGTTGGGAGTTCCAGGTGCATTACAAATTTTGATTATGACTGAAACCATTCAGCCACGAGGGATTCTTAACTAGACCGAAAATATTCAAATGGATTTATTAAACTTAAGTTGACACAAGGGATGACGTCACGTCACACAATGGATTTGTACCAGCTGAGTAAATTTAGTCTCTTTGGGGGCCAAATACGAGAGAGGAAAGACGCAGTGTCCAGCGTGAGGTCACTACCTATCGACCAGTGGTTGCTGTCGTCATCATAGTGACGTCATAGGACCTCTGGCCTCGCCGGGGGTCTCACAAAGGTAGATATATTTAGAAGGCGGTGAGGATATATTGCGTTGAGGACAAGTTGGCACTCCTGTCTAGTCCATTATACGAAACCTTCAGCTGAACAGCTGGCTAGACCCAACTGTAACACGACGTATTCCTTTTTCTTCTCCTCTAATTTTAAATATATTTACCAGTAAATATATATACCGAAATAAATAGTGAAACCGGTACTCTGTTATCTTAAGACTGTCACAGAGCCTTGGTAAAAGTACGTAATAAGAATAAAAAAAAAGAAGAGAAATCAGACATTTAACAATGAGTATTGCAAAATGTCAAGGCTTGCCTGCAGGTGCTGGAAGTTGGTAGAAGTTAAAAGGAATGAAAATTATGAGTAAATTATCTCCATTTTTCATTTTTTTTTAAAGCAAGAAATATTATAAAATTCTAAATTTGTATATGAACGAAAATTGTGACTGGTAACATCTTTTGGGCTGCACGAAAGTCTATTATTGGGTGTGATGAGAGTGTATTTAATGTCAAATTAATATCACCTCAAACATAGGAGCAGAATTTGCTAGGGGTGAAGGGGAGGGATTGTCCCATAGTAAAAATATCGAGGGTGTGAGAATATCGTTTATCACATAGCTGAATAGTTTACCTACAAACGTTTCGCCAATTAAGGCATTATCAGGATACAAAAAAACAAGATCACATGTACGTATAGGCGCAGACATTCAGTTTTTGACAAAAAAAAAGAAAAAAGGAAAATAGCGGTAGTATAAATTATGTTTAAAAAATCAACATAATTATTGAGAATCTGACAGGAGACAGCCTTCATGAAATAGGTACATTTCCAGCTAAAAAAAAATAATGTTAAAAAACTGAAAAATGTTTTTTGACTTCTTAGTTTGCACAACATTAAAATGACAATATAATGTTCTCACAGTTGTGTAAAAATGTGTATAAAACATTCTCTAAAAAATATATTTATACTTGTGCTTATTAAAAATATTTTTTCCAACTTTACCGCAGAAAATTTATAAGGAAATATAATGGAAGATGAAGTCCACACGAGAGGTGAATGAATCGTAAAATCCTTGGATATGTTATTATATTATTATCCCTGAATATAAACGAAAATTTAAATAATAAGAATAATTAGGTCTTGATAAAATAGGTATGTACTTAGTTGTTGTCATTCATTCAAGTCATAGAGTTGTCATTCATTCCAAATCTCACTTAAAATTCCATAGTTTATTGTTTGTAGTAACTATCTTGCAGTATTGGGACCTTATTGGTCATATTATGTCTTTAATATATCAGTATAGTTATGTAAATCCTTCTGTTATTACTTATTTTTAGTTTTTTTTTATGTGCTTTTTTTATTGTAATATACGTTTTAGTCAGATGTTAAGTTAATTTTTATGTACAATATTGTTATTCTCAAGGGACTTTGTTCCAGAATAAAGTTGATTCTTCTATTCTATTCTATTCTACTTATCTTATACGGTCTAAGGAGAGGGGTTCCCTGATAACCCAGAAGGTATTGTAATAAAATAATACCAAGGGGGACTTTTAACTCTGGCATTAATACCCCGCCCCCACCCTCTGGCCCGAGAAACCTAAAAGACAAGGAAGTGGAGTAAAAAACAAAACAAAAAATGGTATGTTAGAGACTCATAGCTTTATATTTTGTAGTTCATTTATATCGTAAACACCATGTGGCTCTTTTTGAACTATGTGTTTATTTTAGTAACTTTAATTACATTGACTATTCAGGAGGAACATTTTTTTGTTAAATCATATGTAATGAAGAAAGTCGTTTATTTCAGATCATATCGGTGCTATCAACTTCAGACTTTGATCTCATACCTTTTCAAAAGCATGTTTAGTTATTTCTATTCGGTATTGTACTTTCGTGTTCCAAAAATTAATATCGTCTTTTTTTTCTTCGATTTCGTATAATTTTAAACATCGTCTATGTATTCCCCCTCTCATGGTCAAAGAAATTATTGATTTAATGCCTGTAATATATAGTCTACTTACATTGAAAGTAAAAATAAAACTGACGACAGGTGGCGGGGAAAAAACATGTCACTTATTCCCCGAGTTCGAACGATCTAGACACCTGCAGTGTCTGGAATCAGTCCAATGTTAATGATTTTTCATACTCTTACTACGTTATTCAGAAAATGATATTAACAACTAAAATTTGAAGTGGTAAAAACTAGTTTTTCAAAAGATTTTGAACTTTGACTAATATTATTCAAAAATTCGACCCCCGACGATCACGTTAATCCAAAATGGAACGCGGAAATTTCTTCTTTCCCTTCCTCTTCGAGGCACCATTGACGTAGAGAGAATCGGACCAGCGCAGAGAGACGACCGTGAATATGAAATCTTGTGTGGATTTTTTTTTTCTTTTCCTTTTTTTTAGTGATGATGCATGGGTTGAATTCTATCGTTCTTAAACTTCATCATGCCACGACAAATCTAATCATGAGTGTTGTAAACTGCTCAAATTACTGTGAATAACTTATGATGTTTTAACTTTAAATCATGTTAAAAAAATTATTAAAAGGACTTTTTGATTAGTATTTAGCCGTAATTATGCTTGTTTATTTTATATATTTTATGTATATAGAAATAAGTGTGATAAGTAATTTCTTTTTTCTTTTTATAATTCGTTTAATGTATTTTTTTTCCTTTTTCTTTTTACAAGAATCTTGTATTTTTGTTATTTTATTCTATATATTTTTTACCTAGATGTTTTTTTTTTATTCCTTTTTTCCCGATTTGTATATAGTATTATGGATGTACACATAGAGCCTTGATGCCCAATCTCCTTGATCGTGGCAGATTGTATTATTATTATTTCAATGAAAAGGTTATAAATAAAAAATAAAAAAAGTTATATTTTATGTATATATACTGCGAATGTAGTCTTAGCTCACTATAACCATTGCCCGTGTGACAGAATGTTACATTATTCAATAAATAAAAAAAAAAGTAAAGGAAACAATTTTTATTCAACCATTCTCTTTTCATATATACACATTGTAAAATGTTATATTATTAAATTAAGAGTAACATTATTCTGTATATTCTCCTATAATATGTATACTCGTTACAAAATATTGAACCCAAGACCCTTTGTGGATTGTAATGGTACAGATATTTATATTTTTTTTTTGTTAAACTTTTGTCCGCTCGTGTTTAAGTTATTATCTTGATTAATTAAGTTATTCTATTTATATAAATTTACTTTTAGTATAATTATTTTTCTATATTACTTATTGTTATATACCTCCAGCTAAGAAATACCTGCCTTAATTACATTTTGGAAAAAATCTTCATTGGTATAAATATTCATAAGTTTAATCAAAATCAAAAAGAAAAAAAAGGTTTAAATCAATGGTAATAAAGTAGCACTTCTAATAAGTCGTTTTGGAGAAAATAATTGCTGTAACATCCCCGAAACATGATAAGAGATGAAGAACCAATTAACCAACAACTAAATGAAGATATAACCAAACACATAGTAGTGAGCTGAAAAGAGTACTTCAGTATAATTTCAGTTTCATGCATTACATTTTAGATTGATATATAAAGTTATTATGTATAACTTTGGGAAATATTTAAAAATGTATAATTTTCAATTTGTTTCAACTGATCTGTCAGATACAACATTATAAAAGTAGAATTCTTTCAAGTCATAATAATACTTCAAGCCAAGGTTAGTTGGCGCAGGTGCTAAGAGATCTGGTAACTGCATTGTGGAGGTCAAGGATTAAAAACTTCATTTCATTGTCATTTTTTTTTTTAATTTTCTTTTTGTTTTAACTGCTTTGGTTTCCTTGTTCTCGTCTATTTTCCATGAAATCCCCTTTCGTTGATACCTCATTTGACAAAATCCATTGCTCCTGATAGCCGGAAAAGGAATATATACCACTTCAAAGTGGACGAAAGTCCATTGCTACCATCAAACAGTTCCTGAGATTCCGTGACTGTATGTCCCTTACAATCCGTCAGTTCCTAGTTTCCTCTCTCATTTTCCCTCATTTCGATTATGGCTGTCTTAAGGTGGATGTCTGGTAGGCTTGAGATCAGATTAAATAGGTTAATGAATTGTTTCAGTATATTTATACTTGGAGTCCCCAGGCGCTCCCACGTCTCCAATTGGTATGCCGAGTTGAAGTGGCCCTATCCAGTCTTCTGATGGCAATATTTCCTAAGTGTATTCCTTTTCCGAAGCTTTGCAACCAAAAAAATCTTCTTATCTTCTTGATTTCTTTACTCCTTGTTCTCTGTCCATTCGTTCAACACGAGATCCCAATCCTCAAATTTGTTTATTCCTTCTCATAGAACTGTTTCCTTTAAAAAAAATCCTTCGTCATACGCGCTACCTCGTTTTGGAATTCCCTACCAACCTCTTTACGAAAATCCTCGTACTTGACCTCATTTAAACATAATTTATTTTTCCATCTCCTCAGTAATCGATCATGCGAATATATGTAAAATAAAGTAATTTTGTACTTTAGGGATGTCAGTTACACTAGACCGATATCTTGCAGATATCTATGTATGTGCCATGTTGCTTATTTGTACAAATACATGAACTCACCCATATGTAATCATCTTTAAATTCATATATCTACTTCAAGATCATATGTTTACTACAGTGTCATTATTTTTAATATTATGAAAAGTTAACATGTCCCTTCGTTTTAATATTAAGGTTAGACAATTTTGTAAATTAATCTATTTTTAATTGTCATTTAATTATTTACAATCGCCAAACAATTGTCATTTCTCTGTTCATTGTAGTTATTCTGAGGGGACTAAATGTCCCAGAATAAAATTTACTTTCTTTTTTTATTTTATTTTATATTATGATTATTGTACATTAGGGATGGGATAGCGAAAGCCCAATATCGGCCTAAAACTATCGGTATTAACAAAATATCGAACTTGAAATATCCGTGCTACAGAGATTCGCTATTTTCATAGATTTTATAAACATTTGAAAAAAAACAATAGTTTTTAAATATGATATCAATATAAATATTGATTCTCTAGCACAAAGAAGCAGAAAATTTTATTTTCCTCTGTAAATTAATTAATGGAAATATCAATATTTCTTTCCTTAGTAAAATTAATTTGCTGATTCCTGTCAATATTCGTCATCATCAGATTTTTCCATAACCATTAGCGAAATGATAATTTATTTGCATCATACATAGATTTTATTGAGAATTCCTGGCTTTGATTTGAAAAGGTTCTAACTAACAAAGTTTTGGATATTAAGTTTACACTCAGAACAAATAACAGAAGTTATTTGTGTTCCAAATTAATGAATTATAGTGGAGATCGTATGGTTGTAGGTTTATAACCTACATTGCGTTTATAGTATATAAATCGCGCTACAATCTATATCAGAAAAGGCAAGATGGATATATTTTTTTTTTCTAACGATCAGATTTATATGCGATCCCATTTTTTTTCTTTCCGAAAACAAGAGTTTTAATTTTTATTTTTTAAATTAAAATATCGTAGGGACAATATCGATAGTCGATAATATCGAAGTAGATGCCACTGATAAATCTGGTATAATATAGAATGTTGGGAGAAAAATATCGATGTTTCTATATTATCGACTATCGAAGGCTTAGATCAGGTCAAATAAGGTACAATGGTTCAGTGGTAGGAGGCACCACGTGATGGCAACGTGGCAATGTCACCTCCACGGCATATATGCCAACTACAACTTAAAACCTGACAGTGCAGTAGAGCTACCATGACAGCAAACTGTCATACAGTAGTGTAGTATAGCATAGTTGCAGCACAATCCTGAAGTTGTGAAACGCTGAGAATTTAATTAGTGCCAATTATAGAATTTCAAGGCTTCGTTGCGTAATCAGAAAAATTTATAGAAGTTAAATATAAATTTTAAATTATTTAAATTTGGTTATTAAAATTTATAATCGAGTTAAGAAAAGAGCTATAGGGCTGAAGAACTGAAGAGAAAAAAAAGAAAAAAGAGAAACTTCATGACCTTGTGAATTGGCAGAACCCTGAATCACACTTCCTCTCCAAGAAGTGATAAATATTCATATGGAACCGAGAACTTCGCCTATCTCAAGCAGAATTATCAGAATTTATCAAGTACGGCTATCAGTTTTTGAGGAATGATGTGCCAATCGGTTTATCGGAAAAAAGTGTCATGGTTGAAAATTGGCCTATATATTTTTGCTTTCTTAGCGTTACTGAGTAAGGAAAATATTGTAATATTTATAAAATTCATATTATAAAATTTAGTAAGAAAAATTATTGCCATCGTGAAAAAATTCGGATCCCAGTTTTCAACAAAAAAAACAATGTTTTGAAGTCCATAGCTTGAAATAAATAAGTCTTACAATCTGAGAACAACATGAATCAAAAACGAAAAATATATTTACTATATTATATGCATAAAAATTATGTATTCATGGTTGATATATCACTTTATGTCATCTAATTTACATATTTTTATAATCTTCCAGAAAAGGGCTACGATTTTCAGTGAACACGTAATATCAATGTAAAATAGATTGGTCTTTAATTGCACTACGTTAAAATAATCTGCTATGGCTTAAATGCCAAATTTTTGGGGGCAGAGTGGCCGAATGGACTGACACGTGTGCACAGCATGGCCAGGGATTAAATGAGAGATTAAAAATTACGAAATCGAGTCCCGGGAAAACCCCGTGTAGCCTAAAAGGTGAGGTAGGGAAGTAAAAAAAATTTTTTTTCAAAATTGTTTTTTCTAAAGTACCTTTAATTTATTTCAAATAATAAACCATTCCAAATTGTAAATAGTAAGAAAAAATGGTTAAGTATAAACTATATATTAATTAGATGATTAACTAAATAAATGAGGGTTGATCATAGTAGATTGAAACCGAGAAATTGGAAACTGGTGAGAACGATGGATTTCCCCCGATTCCCTGCATTTAAATTACACATTTTTAGCTTGGATATAGATAAAAAAATTCATTTATTTTATTAATTACTATTTTCTTTGAATTTTTCAATTATTTCTAACATTTTTATAATCTTCTTTTATCTTTATTTTCTTCAATAATTTGAACCCACCATAATTTCTTGAATAGTAATCAATTGTTTAAAAACAATATGTTACACCGTCGATAATTTTCACTTTTACTGCCCTAAATATGAGAATATTTAGCAAATTAAAATATTTTTATTCAAGGCAAGATGGGTGAAAGTTGAGTGATATGTGAACAGCACTTAATTTTTTCTTTATATATTTTTACTTACATAGTGCTACTATGTCATAAAAGTATTGCGATCATAAAAACTTTGAGTCCCAGTTTCGAATAGAAATAAAATGTTTTTAACATTCCCTGAATTAAAATAACCGACTCTCCAAAAAATAAGTAAGTGTGTATAAACAGCATAGTTAAAAAAAACTGTAAGTCATACTTCGAAATTTGTTTAGTTTTTCGCTTAAAATGACTTCTCCGATGTGCCACTTTTATCATTAATTTTTCTCATTCTTCTATTTTGTCGTTGAAAACTGTAACTATTATCATGAAGTTCCATACATCGATGTTAAATTAAATAGTATTTTGTGCCATGTACGTTCTAAAATTATTGAAAAGTCTGACAGTATTTTTTTTTGTCTTCATATTATCATCCACACCTGTCATGAGCTTGACAATAAGCAGATGTGCTGTAACTAATACAAAAATTGACATTTTAGGCATGAGGAAAAAAATAGTACCCAGCAGCACTTCTTCCGGATTTTGATTTATTTCCTTAATTCAAGAAAGGAGATCTCTCATCCAGCTCCTCTTTAGTCATCTCCTGATAGGCATGTCAGCAGTGGCCATGTCGTTAGTCCGTTGTCATGTCCGTGTAGTTAAAGATGAAATTTGGAGTAGAGATCACGTATGTGTTGGTCGATAGTTAGTTGTAAGTAGAACATTGACTGCTACTTACGCTGACGATACAATAAATTAACAAAAAATCACGACCCCAGACTAGCCTCACTGAATTTACAAAATCACTTACTGACTTTACAAAATTGGTACTCACTTTGGAAAATAAGATTAAATCATGACAAGTCACAACATAAAACATTTACACTTCGACGAGAAACGTGCCCACCAGTTTATATAGGAGTGAACCAAATTCCTCAGACAAACACAGTACGTTACCTGGGACTAATAGTCCACAGAAGGATGACCTGGGGTCCACACGTCAAAATGAAACGACAGACCTTAAACAAGCGACTGAAAATACTGTACTCACTTTTTTCCAAATCAAAATTGAAAATCAGACAAAAACTCAATACATACACTTACCTACTCAAACCCATATGGACATACGCCTCACAAATTTACGGTTCTGCAAAAAAGACACATTTACAAAAACTACAGACATTTCAATCCAAAATTTTATAACTTATAACAGGAGCTCCTTGGTACGTTAACAACAAAACTTTACATAACGACTGTAACGAATGACAATATTTAAATGCCGAATTTACAAATTTTCTCCCTCTGGAGTTTAATTTTATTTTTTTTTTTGTAGAAATAATTAAAACGTTAGCAGTAGTACAAAATGTCTTTAGTATATACTTTGAAAGCATTTGCTTAAATTTTCTTGTTGGAAAAAGTAATAGGACCTCCCGAGTAATATTAGAAAGTTTCAAAATTTTCGCAATTACGGCATGAAAAAAACAAACAACCTAATTTGACTATCATTCTTGCTGGTTACGGCATTTAGAATTTAAAATTCCTGAAAATTATGTTATGCGCTCAATGATGTCACGGCATCTGCTCTCTATTCCAAATAGGCACAGCTGTGAATTAAATTATGATTAGGGGGAGGGTGATATTCAACGAACGTGCATCTCCATCATAGAAGCTGTATGATGTCTTTTAACATTTAATCATATGGTTAGTAATTTACGTGAATTGTTTAAATATTATTAAGGTGGACGTACCAGTTAAAGACATATGGAGCTCAGTGATGGACAGGTTAGACATTAAATGTAAATAATAACCTTCCTTGTTGATTTAAAGATTCCACGGTTTTCTGGATCAAAGAACAATGCCCTCCATTGACAACTGTATGAACAAAGTTGAAAGAAAATTTTAAAATGCCTATCATTGTTGTTTCTATAGTACTCTTGAGACCAGTGTGTTTCATACCTTCCTACTAATAGTTTCGCTAAGTGTAGTTGAACATTCATGTCATCTTATCTTTATCATCATCTTTATAGTTAAATAAAAATTAAAAAAATATCTGGGTTGGTCAGTCAAAAAGGAAGGCAAAAATAAATGTTAATATCCCCCCTCTCCTCCTCCCTTGTAACGACTTTTATTCTCCCTACGACACTTAAGGAGACAGGTAGTACTTCTTTTATTTCTTTCTTATTTCAGCTTTCTCAATTTCTTCCCTCCTTCTTTTCATTCCTTTTCTCTGTTTTTAACTCTTTATTATATTATACATTGTCTGTACATCTTGATAGACTTTACAATATCTCAATTTTCTATCTAACTACTCCATTCTCAATGTTTTAATTTTACTATTTATTTTCATTACTTATATAACTTCATATTTCTTTTTTATGTTTTACATTTTATTCTAAGATTCGCATTGTAACACTTTTGTCACCCTTTTTGATTATGCCTACTTCATCATTCCACACTTTGTAACGGTTTTTATTATTTATCTCTTAGCTCTTAGTCATTATTCTAACAATTTAATTTTACTTTATATTTATCTATTTTATTTTTTTTTTCAAACTTTTTTATTTTTTATTATCTTTTTTACCATCATTACTTATGTTTCTCATACCTTGTTTTCTGGTTATTTTCTTAGCCCTGATGAAGGCCTGGACTTCAGGTCGAAACGTCGGCATATGTAAAAAATAAATATTAACATTTATTTTTGCCTTCCTTTTTGACTGACCACCCCAACTATTCTTCTCTTCATTATCCACGACAGTCAACCAATTACCAATTATAAAAAAATATCTGATTTATGTCCATTAGTAGTACTGACTCCCTGTCCATTACTAGAACAATTGAAGTTCCGGGGTGACCATCACTAGTGAAAAAAGATGTATTTTTAATTGGAGATTATACCTGCATAACTGAATATTTTTTAAATTTTAAAGTGCTAAATAGAAAAGACAGACCCTAGAGATTCTAAATGTACAACGGAAAAGTTTGTAACTATAATAATTATGGAAGCTTAAGCCAAAAAATACAAAATTTTCCTTATGTCCATCACTGGTACCCTAATTAACATCATGATTTGTTATCGTCAAAAACATTACACATTGGAAAACGGGTGGAAACAAATTTGCTATACATAGTTCCCTTGGAGCGAACAATTGAGTGGCTCGTGTGTATGAAGTAAACAATTTAATCTATTAGTTGAACCGAATCCAGAGGCCAATGGCGTCTTAATATGGATGAGAAAAAAAGTCCTAGTCGAATCTAGGATCAGTTATTTTTAGATAACCGGTTTCTTTTTTTACTTATTTATTTTTTGCCGAATTCGAAGAATCTAGAACTAATAACTGGTTTGGTTGATGTAAAATAACCGTCAATTAAAAGTTAAATCAATCATAGTCAAATTAGTCCCTTCCCCCTTCTCAGTAATCAGATAGATTTCTAAAACCTGTTACTAAAAATTAACTGGTAACCGAAAAAGTAATCCGAATAAATTAAACACGTTTCTTAATTCAGTCCGAAGAACCGATGATTTTAAAAATAATACCTCGACAAATAAAACAACGGAACAAAAATACACAGGATTAAATAGTACGTATTTGCAGAATATTGAATTAGATCCTGTATACAAAAATATATTTGTACATAACAATTCCATTTACGATTCAAACAATAGGTAATTAATACCGAATATAATTATAGTAGAATTCATTAGTATTAAAATAAAATGACGTCAAGAAAGTTTCAGTTGTATACTCAACATCTAATTCGAATGTTTTTAAATAACTAAAAAAAAAAAAATAGAATTTATTTAATTAAATTTAAAAAAAATATTCACTCGAACATATTGACTATTATTATATACCTTGTTATTTAGTATTATTATACGCTCTAGATACTAAAATACAATCCGCAATTTTTTTTCTTTATTTTTAAAACTTAAAAAATGGCAAGAGACTTGCAATAAAAATATTGTTTTTAAAATAAATATTTATTATATAAAAGTTTATAATAAATGTTTTTGTATCCTCTTTAATTAAAAGGAAACTAAAAAAGTATTCAAAATAAAAATAAATGCATCTCCTCTCCCAGTTTGGGATGAAAAACATATCTCAGTTTTTTACTAGGCCCAATTAAACTATTATTACATTAAATAATTATTAATTTTAGAGCTTATTTACATTAATTGTTATTTTCAAAATATGCACTTTAAATAAATGTTAATTTATCATTTAAATAAAAATTGGCTTTGGGTGTGGCAATAAAAATAATGTAAATTATTTATTATTATGGTTGAAAATTTGACAAATAAAAAATAATAAATAATTTGTTCTATTATATTTAACAGAGTATATTTTTTTATTGCCATAACCCAAGCCGTCACCTTGTGACCGACCATAATAAAATAATGATTATAATTATAACCATAAAGATTATAATTATTAAGCATAGTAAATCTTAATAATGGGAGACACATGACATATGAAAATAAAAGAGGAAAATAAGAAAGCGTAGTGGATGACACATGAGGAGAATATTTATAATATATAAATCTAGTAGAAGTATATATGGGTAATGTGTTGAAATACAAACAGTATATGTAATTTTTTATGATCTATTTTAGTTTTGTCAGATTTTTCCTAAACGTGTTTTGTTTATGTCAGCATCCAAACCATCGATCTACCAAACACAGGACGGTCTTTGTAATTCAAAATCATAGATAGTTGGGCTATTTGAATTATCATAATGTAAAGATTATCGAAAGTTAATTTTAATGTCCAAGGTAACGAAAATATATATATTATCAGATAAATATTAACACATTGCAAAATAAAATCGTGTGATACGCGCACCAGATTTTTTTCATTCTTGTCCAGATAACCAGAGGATTCTGATTACTAGAGTTTCGGATTATCGATAACGTCCTATAGTAATAAATGCTTAGCCAATGGTTCAATCCCGACACGATTTGTACATATGCCTTAACCTTATCGAAACCTTAGTCTCAAAGATGAAATCTAACACGAATTTATAATGATACGATAATGCATCGCAATACCCGATAGCGATTATTATCCCTTTATTGATAGCTTATCTATACCAACCACTTTACACGCCCATTTTAATCGCTCTAATTATATTTACCTGGTGTACGCTCCCCAATACCCTTTTCTGTATTTTCCTTCTTTGAGGTAATATAAATTAATATAAGATTGAAAATTATTGAACCATGCTCAAGAATCAACCGACAGTAAGAGAATGGACGAGTTGTAAAGTGATTCAACTTGAAAGTAATTGAACCATAGTTCGATTTGGTACCCGGCCAACCGCTCTTTGATAAGGTCACCATCGACCCTTCAAAGGTAAGCCCTTAGCATTTCAAACTGTATTTAATACCTTCGGGGTTACTCGAACAGATAAATTGACATTATGAAATTAAAATGATTTAGAGATGGTTGGCCGATGATTAATGAAATATGAGAAGGAGTTGGTCGGGGGGTGCGGTCAAATAAATAATAAATCTTTAACTCATACCAGACTGAAACGACAAGAAACCGCTCGACGTTTCCAACTACCCCAACTCTTACTAGACAAACGCTCTAAACTTCCAATTAATTAGAAAAGACTCATATACATGATTATAATAAGGCCTATTTGGACTTATTCATTACTAAATTTCAAAAAAACTCTATTAAATTTAAAATAGAGTTTAATTATAAGAGAGATCATACAGCAATTCGATTCTCTTAATTCAAAAATTTCCTCCCTCACCACATTTATCACATCTGTTATTGTCGAAGAAAATATTACAAAACTTAAGAGATTTGGTCCTCTATCGAAACCATTAAAAAGCAATCTCTCCAATTTAAATTTAATGAAATATATCAACAAGGCTTTTTATAGAGTAGTTTTGCCACTATTTAGCCTATTTATGACCGCCACCCCGGGACCATCTCCTTCCTTTATAATGCAACAGTCAACTATTAAATATTCAAAATTAAATATTATTCACGGCGCTACTGGACGAGTCAGGTAGAAACTGCTTTGTAATGCCATCGTGTGGGAATGCAATGGTACTCGCGTCATTTCATATTACACTCTTCAAACACTTTGCAATATTCGTCTACTTTAGGACATGAGTCTCGACGCTGAAATCGAGAGTTGGAAATCTTAAGTGCACTTTCGCATGGTGGAAGGAAGAGGGAGGAGTGTGTTCAATAATGTATTTATAGTAAATTAATAATATATGCATGTGTATATATATTATGACCAAAAAAAGGATAAAATATAATAAAATAATTTTTAATAAGTATAATTTTCTACAAGAATTTTTATTTGTTAGGCGCCTGGCTTTACTTGCCTTTCATCTCTAAAGAGATAATTATTGAGAATATAAGTTACCCATGATTTGGCCATGATAAATCATTTATTCTACCATGATAGCTCAGGTGAGAAGGGTTAGGTTGGATATTTTTTTTTGTAAAGCAGCAAAAAAAGGTTAACAGATCTATTTACAAAAAGAAATATTTACAGAATTAATACTATGTACAATAAAAAGAAATAAAATACAAGGAAAAAGAGGGAATTCAAACATAATTACTATATACAATTAAAGATAAAAAGGAAGATATATAAGATAATAAAAATAACAAAAAAAGATACTTATTCTATATACAATATTATGGCATGCCACATCCAAACATCTAGAAAAGATAGTCAAGATACAATAGAGTTCATGCACATACTAAAATATCAATTAGTAGTCATCTGGCTCAGGAAACAAAAGAGAGTAGAGTTTATTTTGTTTCCAGTGCTTTATTAATCTTGGTTACAATATATATATGCTGATTTTTAGTTCCTCTTTTCTTGACTGTTAAAAATATTAATATATATTTGCTGACTACCTTGGAGTTCAGTATACAAGTATAAAACTATTCTTCCGCGACGTGTCGGGACTTCATATTTGTATACTTGCGTGTTTGTGTTTGTGTTGGTACGCACATCAGAATAATAATAACATCATAGGCGGAAATTGAGAGAATTGCATATTAGAGATGCGCCAACAGAGAGGTCGGGTTGAGAGTTGACGTCAAAAGGAAGTTCAATTTCCGGATGCTCTCATTACAGGCCACGCCTTAGGGATGGAACAGCGATCCAAGGATAAATACAAGGGATGGGCAGTTATTTAAAAATAACCCGTTATTCGGGACAAAGTAACCGTTCAGTCGAACGGAGCTTGTTTAAACCATTCATGTATGCCTCCGCTTCAAAAGACCTTTATGAAATATAGTTCAACAAATATATCCAAGAGAGAACTCTTACGTTAGATAGTTATTCATTAATAAGCGAAATGTTCATGAATACAATATATTTTCAAAAAATTGTATTCAATAAAAAAAAATTAAAATAACACTTTAATTAATAAGTGATTAGCTTGTTCATTTATAAAATATACCTGCTGTTTATTGGTCAAGTAAAAAAATAATCCTTGAATTTATACAAATCGATTATTGTACTCGGTACATAGAAACTAAGGCCTTAGGGGTTTGTAGTTTTTCACTAGTATAGAAGTCAATTACTGGGAGCATAGAAGCCATATTTGATTTATTTCTATATTATCCGAAGTACCCATGGAATTATAGAGCTATTCTTGTTCATCTGCTTTTCAATAGATTTTCTGTTCTTCGAAGAGCAACATAAAAAAGAAATATTTTAATTTTTTATAATGTGTGATAGGTATCCGTTGAAAACCATTGAACGTAAGAGGCATACCACAAGAACAATGTTGTTGTTTTTTCTAGAAAATAGGACATATTTGTGATTTAAAATTCAGGGACCGTAAACCAATGACTTCCTGTCCTTCAGTATCCTTTAACAACACCTCACTTATGCCTGTTGAACAAATCCGTTACCAAGGACTCCGTTATCTGGACAAACGTCGAACTTGGAATCCTCATACCAGACTGAAACGACAAGAAACAGCTCGACGTTTCCGACTACTTCAACTCTTACTAGACAAACGCTCTAATCTTCCAATTAATTACAAAAGACTCATTTAAATGACTATAATAAGGCCTATTTGGACTTACGGAATTGAGCTATGGGGCTCCACCAAACCTTCAAATTCCTCTTGTATCCAATCCTTACAATCTAAGATCCTTCGTAAATTATTCAATGTTCCTTACTTTGTTACAAATAAAATCACCCATAATGACCTTAATGTTCCGTATGTATCAGATTTGGCCCAATCCAGATATCTGTCCTTCCATAATAAACTTCATAACCATCCCAACCCTCTTGTTTCTAACCTTGCTTCCTATTCAATTCCTGATAATCCTCCGAGGCGTCCTAAAAGAAGATGGCCACGTGATCTCCTAATATAGACATATTATTAGAGTACTACCAATGGGTAGTTTCTCAACATGTGTTTCATGTCATTATACCCATGCGCGAATTTACTAGATGTATTTTTTGTATACAGTTGTAAATATCATATAAATAAATAAATAAAAAATTCAGGGAATGATATTGTCTTTGGAACTAGATATATCGGGTCTTGATGGCGGTGTCGAAATCGCTTCTTTCTGAAGAAGGAATCTTTAAAAATCTCTTCACCCCTCCCCCCTCCTTTCTTTTAAACTTTTTTTTATTTTTATTTATTTATTTATATGATATTTACAACTGTATACAAAAAATACATCTGGTAAATTCGCACATGGATATAATGACATGAAACACATGTTGAGAAACTACCCATTGGTAGCACCCTAATAATATGTCTATATTAGGAGATCACGTGGCCATCTTCTTTTCAGACGCCTCGGAGGATTATCAGGAATTGAATAGGAAGCAAGGTTAGAAACAAGAGAGTTGGGATGGTTAAGAAGTTTATTATGGAAGGACAGATATCTGGATTGGGCCAAATCTGATACATAAGGAACATTAAGGTCATTATGGATGATTTTATTTGTAACAAAGTAAGGAGCATTGAGGATTTTACGAAGGATTTTGGATTGTAAGTATTGGATGCGAGAGGAATTTGAAGGTTTGGTGAAACCCCATAGCTCAAGTCCGTAAGTCCAAATAGGCCTTATTATAGTCATGTAAATTAGTCTTTTATAGTTAATTGGAAGGTTAGAGCGTTTGTCTAGTAAGTGTTGAAGTAATCGGAAACGTCGAGCTGTTTCTTGTCGTTTCAGTCTGGTATGAGGATTCCAAGTTAGACGTTTGTCCAGATGGAGTCGTAGGTTTTAAACTTAACGTGTTAACTTTAATAACTATAAAAATCGGCAAAGATCAATCAATTAGAAATAAAGTCTGGATGGTCTTTTATATTGAATGTTGAACGTTGAATAGGTCATTATTCAAGGGTTCTTACATGGAACCGTTATCGACCACCACGATATGTGGCTTCCTCCAGTTTATCTGATTTCGTGCTATCAATGGATGTCTCGAAACCATACAAAAAAAAAAAAAAAAAAAAAGGTTAAATGCTAAGATATTCTGTAAAAATATGAAGTATTTCGACAATAATAAGACGGGCGTTAATTGCTGGATTTAAATAATACTTCCAGTTAAAGAAGTTTATATCTTAAAATTTTCTTGAGATCTATGGATCAGAAAGGTTTGTCCAATAATTGTAATGGAATCCTCGACCATGAACTCTGAAAAAAAAACATTTGATGGACAAATTTTAGACAAAAAAAAAACAACCAGTTTTGAATAGATAGATGTAGATGATGATCTAGAATCCCCTTTGTTATTGCTAAGGCCGGTTTACCTTCGGATGTTGTTGAACCCAGTCGCTTCTGATAACAGTTTATTTTAAAGTGATGGTCAGCAACATTTTCACTTTTGGCTTTTGTTCGTCCAGCTGCTGCAGTCTAATCATTTTATTTTTTTTTTTTTGGTTAGTATTATCTTCTATGAAAATGAATTATAATATCAGCTTGATAATTTAGATACGTTCTAATTTACTCCATATAAATTTCTTAATATTACTTTTTATAAAGTTTAATGAAGCCATGCATCCATGAGTCTTTAACATACAAGTGATTACCAACGTTTCGCCATTTCAGGCATCATTCAGGCAGAAAAAACAAAGCAACATAAGAAATAAAGAGAGAGAAAATGAAAATTTTCTATTGACATCTCATCAAACCATTAATTAAAAGCTTCTATTAAAAAGAAATTATGTCGAATTGACAGTTGGTCTAAATCATCAGGATTGCTATTTTCCATAGAAAAAACAAAATGTGTACAGTTCAGCAGAAATCGAAAAACACCACAATCGCCAGACCTTTATCTAGTAGATGTTAGACTACCATACGCCGATAACTGTAGATTCTTGTTAAATAGGCGACTGTTGAGAACATCACGTTAAGTCATTGAAAAAAAATTGCGCAAGAAAGCTTAAGATATTAACGGTACTAAGTGCAACAAAGAGATGAGAAGACAGAAATACAATGCTAAAAGTGTATCAAGCATTAATAGATTCTAAGGTAGATTATGGCAGTTTTGTTTACGGCTCCGTTCGTAAAAGTAGTCTTGCCAAGCTTGACTCAGTGCTGGAAATACGCCTCGCAACTGGAGCCTCCAGGACTAGTCCCACCCTTAGTCTCTACGTCGATTCAGGCCCACCACCTCTCTTTTTCAGACGACAAAAAAAATAAATTACATAACAAAGTTGTACCCACAAACCACTCACCCTGCCTACAAATACATTTTTGAATCTATATTTTCTACGAAATTCCAACATAAGAATAACGCAACACTACCATTAGCTGAAAGGATGATGTTTGCAATAAGTAAGTTGGAAAAGATCAACTTAAATATAATTCAAAATGATGTTCCCCCTTGAAATTTTATGCAGCCTAAATCTACTGCTCTCCAAATTAAAAAAGAAATATGGAACCTGCAAAATATAAAAACTATTCCATAAAACAATTAACTCTCTGCCAGAACACTTACTAATATTCACCGAGGATCTAAATCGGACACATCAAGAGCATCCGCCATCGTCACACCTGATTCTACCTCTAAATGTAAACTACATCCACTTTGTTCCATATATACCGCTGAGATTAATGCCATCGCGATGGCTCTACGTGTGACAAATTCGCCAGTTGCAAATGTGATTGCGGTGTCAGATTCTTTGAGTGCCCTTGAAGCCATGAACAACATGCATCCATACCACCTAAGCCATTAAAAATATACTGAAGGAAACAGGAGAGGAAGGTTATATAAACAGCTAATTAGTACGGATACTGGAAAATTGCTCATACTTTATATATAAGAATATAAAAATGTCTTGATAAAATTAAAAAAAAAGGAAAAAAATTAATAACTCCTCCCCTTCTCCCTAAAAAAACTCGAAGGTGTATAAAACATCATAAAACTTAATACATACCCAGCCAAAACTAAGTGGATACACTGCTATTCCACAAATAATACTACTAAAATAAACAAAAAGCTCGAAAAGAGACATTATGAATGGAACAATCTAAACCATAAAGCCACGAGTCTCTTAACATACAAGTGGACAGTTAACTTGTCTTAATTATTTATTACAACTAGTCAATTATAATATTAGCTTGATAATTTATATCCCAATTAACTGCATAGAAATCTATTATTTTTTTTTTTTTGTAAGGTTTACTGAAACATTTCCATAATGATCACAAAATTAGTTTTGTAATAAATAGGCAAGTTCCTAAACTTGGAGCTGAGCTCATAGATAGGCATTGGAAATCCATTAGACCGTTCCTAAACTCATTGATGGATACATAAATGGAATTCAGCGCGTTCTTTTATATATTCATTGAATCACTGATTGCTCAATTAACTTTTGGGGTCGATGAATCCGCTAGATGAAACCTCATTTTAATCTTACTGTTGTTATTTTTTATTTTACTATTTAAATATTTGTATTCAGCTTACTTCTAACTATATTTATATCTGTTGTTAAACTACACTTATATATTTTTTATTTTTCCTCTATTTTGTAACGGTCCAGGAGTGTCAACTTTCGGCTAAAATCCATCAGGTTATTCCTATACGAATCATAAATAGCTGAATTTAGAAACTTGTCCAGTTTGAAAAAGAAGACTACAACTGAATATGTAATTCTTTCTAAATAAAAGAAAAAAAATGGGTAAACAATATTTTCAACAATAAATAAACAATCCAAAACAGCTAGATAGAAAACAACTATTTATCATTTCTTGCCAATATACAAACAAAACAGACCGAAATGTAACGCCAGTGTTCAGTGTCCGAAGTTTAAAAATAAGCAATGAGGACCATATACAATAACTCAGCCAAAGTAGTGTGTTTTTATTTCTTTATTTTTTTTAAACCAATCTTTAAGGGACTTAAAAATAAAAATTGTGAAACCAGCAAGTCCTTGGTCCGTTTTGAATATTTTACTATTGGAAGAATAGAACGGTTGACGTAGAAGTAATTATATCATAATGTATTAAGTTAATGAAGTTTAGGGGATGGAAAAATAAATATTTAAAGTATACATAACATAGAAGCTGTATAATTGGTAACTGTTATCATTAACTATACTACCATATCATATGATGAGATCTAGGTATATGTTATAGTATATATTATAAAATTATGAATTGTAATAATTAATTGTCGTTGCTATTAAACTGTTCATGTATCGTCATACCTTTACCAAATTTTTACTTTTTTTATTTAAATTAAAATTAATTCCAAGTTTGTAATTGGAAAATTCCAACCATACCGCGTGTTTATCTAGAATGAAGATAAAAAATAAAATAACCTGTCAATTTTCAGACATCATCAGAAAGAAAATAAAAGAAGCCCAAGATCACATCACTCCATGATATCCAATCTCATACTGAAAGATAGGTTAGGTAACACAGCTGAGGAAGGTTACAACAGAACAGCTGATGATCAGCAAAAAAAAAAAAAAAATATGAAAAGCATGTAACTATCACTAACAAGATACATAAATGTGGCACAAAAAATACAAATAATAATAAGAAAAGAAATAATAATCTGTACAAAAAAAGAAAATGTAAATGTTTATAATGTATAGGTTATATTCTTAAAACCATAATCTCAAATTCAGATTTACAATTCAATAAAATATTTTGATATTTGAAATTGAAAATAATATATGTTAAAAAATTTAACTAAACAAGTATCAAACTCCTTATTTTTGCGTTTCAATATATTTATAAATTAATCTTATTTATTAGTGGTGTGTTGATGGTTGACCGTTTTAATTTCAGAAGTTAGTCGGTCAATATACGAAATACTGAGTTACGTAATAGTATTTTTTATTTATTTTCAATGAAAAATATTTATTTAAAAAAAAAAAATTCATTTATTATATTTCATTCATCAACTATTATATTTATTATATTTATCATTAAAAAACAAATTATCACAAAGAAAAAGTAAAAAAACAAACAAATTAAATAGATTTATGAGACCTATTCAAGATGTTATTGAATAAAATGACTAAAAAATTATATATGATTTCTTCTATTTACTTTATCTTAAGTTAGAACATCGGTTGTTATTTTGAAAACACAAGGTTACAGAAAATCCCTTTTAAAAAACAGCATTGGCACAACATGTTTTCAATAGTAAAAATAATTTTGAGAATGTTCGAATCCTACAAAAATAGAAAAATACAGTCAAAAGGAAAATTTTGTTAATTTCATATACTGTTAATTTCAAAGAGGATTCAAGGTAGTTGGGTCAGCATAATGCAGGAATAATATATGAAATGCTATATTACATAATAGTAATATAATAAATGAAATATATTTTTTTTTATTTAAAATATATAAATTTTTTTAATTAAAAAAAAATACTATTATGCAATTTAGTATTTTATATATTGACAAACTTCTGAAATTAGAACCTACAGTCAACCATCAACACACCATTAATAAATAAGATTAATTTATAAATATATTGAAATGCAAAAAAAAAAAATACTTCTTTTGATACTTCTTTAGTTAAATTTTTTAATGAATTGTATTGTAATTATTTTAGTGTTTTAATGAATTGTAAAACTGAATTTGAGAAATAAAATTATGGATTTATGAATATGATAAAAAGTAGGTTTTAGTACTACATTAATTAAATATTGTTAAAATGAGGATTATACTGACTTCCAGCGGTTAAAGTCCCAGATTCGAATCTGGCTGATGACTAGTAATTTTGCATTCACCGTGGATCGGCACTGGGGCCAGGAGATCTTCATGGAGCACACCCACGCTCTTTAAAGGGGGTACTATCAATTAAATAATTAATTAAACGGGAAACTAGGTGGTTTAGCGCGATCTCGGCCCAATCACCTCCCTGCAAAACCGTTGGCCTTGTAACAGTACTTCACATTGTACTGAACCAAAGAACCTTGATGGGTTGTTAGTGGTACAGGTTTCAAAATAGGTATAACATATAAAGTGTAAAATGAAAATAATTAATAAGCAAGTGGCATTACACTGTGATGATTATTTTATTTGTTGAAGGTTTCTGCCATTGAAAATGGCCTAAGGGTTGAAACGTTGGTGTATAAAGTAGGCTTTTTCTGGTCATATTGAGTGTTTTTATTATTGAACAGTCTTATATAATAATGAATAGTATTGAGGAAATGAAAACAAAAAAAATAAGTCTTCAATAGGGAAACTATTGCTTATGACGTACAAGTGATAACGAATGCTATCAGACTAGAGGAAACTATGAAAAGTGATTTTTTTTTCCAACAGTTTTTAAGCCGAATGTTCGAAAGATCACGAGCTACGTTCATTGAGAACGCAACGGTCACTGAAGGGCTTGATAATCGGCGGTGAACTAATGAGAAGAGGAAGCTAAAAATAGGAGGAAATTGGGAAATTTTAATAGAATTTTAAGGGAGCCAAGAGGTGGCGTTTCCTAACCGGATCAAGGTTCCTGCGACCCACTTCCGTTAGCAATTGCATCAGGAGTTCATTCTCATTCCGAACTGTCACAAAAAGTGACGACCGCTTCGACTGCCCGCTCGACCCAGATAACGATAGCCGATATAAGTTTATAAAAAAAAATAATAGCCGTAGCCGTATCAATGACATTGCTAACAGAGGGTTCAAGGCTCCATGTGTCGCTTCGAACAATGCCAAATCGAACACGTATCAACGTATTCGTAATCTCACGAAATCATTTCACGATATAAACATTGAAGAAGCGTGTTGAAATACTGCCGGATTCAAAGAAGGCATTCGGGGCGAAGTTCCCTGTCTCCTTCCCCCCCCCAAAAAAAATTATATAAGGTCAATTTATATAATGGAGTGGATATAATGGAGAAGAAGATATACTGTTAAAATGATAAGGATGAAAAAAAGTCAGGATATGGATCACTATCAAGGCTAAAACTTAACAAAACACAAAGATTAAATCAATAAATTGAGATATAGATAGACGTATGTAAATGAGAAAAGATGAAAGGCGGATGGCAGGCATGAGATAACGATAATGTAAACATATAATTGTCATACATACACAACAACACATTACACATAAACATTATTTTTTTGTTTTTTTTTAAATAAATAGGAAATAAGTATATAGCTAAGAACTACTGAGATTTTTCTTTTAAAATACAAAAAATAACCTATTCCACAGGCGGATCTACGGGGGGAGGGGGAGGGAGGGAGGGAGGCTTTCGGGCTGAAGGTGGTAAAATGGTAAAATATAACCATGTTTTACTGAAAAAAATATTAAAAACTATCTCTTAAAGTATTCTTGTTTGTATAATTACATTTCATAGGACTTCAAGAACCACTTAAACACCACTTCATATAGGTAGTTAATTTCTTTCTTTTATTTTCTAATTAATTATCGTTATATGTATATGGAAAACAAATCTTTCGGGATGAAGCCCCCCCCCCAAATTAAATTCTGGATCCGCTAGTGACCTGTACCACTACAACCCATGAAGGTTCTTGGGTTCACTACTATGAAGTAGTTAGCCCTCAGTATTTACTCCTTTATGTGACATTGTGTGAGGGTATATATAAAGGAGAGTATATGAGAAGGAATAAATAGGAATGTGAGGAATATATACAATGAATTTTACTCAATTGTGCAGTGGAAAAATTACTCATTGAAAAGTCTGATATCGATAAACAATAAGGAGGAAGAAGGTTGGAATAGGATGGAGCAGGTAGCAACAGCTGTAGAAGGACGCTGGAGAGAAGAGAAGGCACTCCAGGCCGGGACAGGAAGAAACAAGGTTGTCAGAAGACAGAGGCATTGCACTGAAGATTAAGAAGATCAAGCCTAAAGTTATAAGACTTAAATAGATTCACTTATATTACAGTTGTAAAAATAAATTGTTTTGTTAGAAAGGATTGAAAAGTCATTTATTTATTTAGTTGTCCCATAGGCCTCACAATTGAAAAATCACAAATCGGGTGAGTCAATTCATTCAATGTGTGTTTACTAAGTTCCAAATTTCACACATATATATATTCTAATTATTTCTTGTCACTGAGTTTAACAAATTAGGTTCCCGAATTCCCAACAACAGTTAAACACCCTCAAAAAGTCTATAAACAGAGCCGGGGTTTTGTTTTAATATACATGAGTGTAAATAACCTAGTTCTCCACAAAGCGGAAGGCTATTCGCTATTGGCCCGCCAAAAAGGTTATTTACAATTAACCTTTAAGAGGTTTTTTACAACTTTTTAGGGAAAGTACTGTTTCTTAGTCGACGATTGTGCAAGGAGATGATTTAACTGATATCACCAGGTTTTATCCCTTAAATAATTATTTAATTAAGGGTACCCACTTTACAGAGGCTGGGTGTGTCTTAGGAGGGACTCCTTACTCCAGAATCCAGTAAGCACCACGGCTGATGGAACAGCATAAATAATTTTTCTGCCATGAGCCGGGATTCGAACCTTGGACCTTTGAGCATTGGATGATCAGTGCCCTATCACTGAGCTACCCCACTCCGTTCAAAAGTATATAGATATAGAAAAATAATTTGTTTTTTATGGATCCATAGTTGTTTTAATAGGTGATTTGTGACGAATACGTTAATCATATGTTCTCTTTCTTAATTATAACGCATGTACTTCAGATGTTTAATGCAAACACATAAATTCATGCAGGGCTATTTTTTAAAGATTTAATTTAGATATTTTGTTTCTAAAAGCATTATTGTTTTATAAAATAAAATTACCCCCTTCCAAAAATTAATTCTTAGATCCGCTACTATCAAGTTCGTTTCACGCAGTAAAGTTTCATCATAACTTTGTCCTAGAAATTGTAGTGATGTAGTTTGGTTTTCAACAAATAGAAGACATCACCAAACACTTCATAGACTCTTATAAGGATTCTCGAAATAAGTCGGAATTGTAGTTAACCTATTTCCCGTTTTCGTGCCAGGGAATTGCAATTACTTTGCGATTTTACTTCGAGTGATGTTTGCTTTTCTTGCCAAAACGATGGAAGAATAAACTAATATTTCCATTAATTCAACTCCATGAATGGGATACCCCATAGACAATAGGAAATATATGACATAGGCAATGTACTGTTGTTCAGAGATGATCCATTATTACTTAATTAAAATTTAAAATTTGAACAAGTGCCATTTTAAGACAATGTCAAAATAGAAAAAAATGGCGGGATACACTGCATGTTTTGAAGAATATCTTTCTTGAACACAAGTAGCGCTACAACAATTTGATTAAAAATTTCCAATATGGAACAATTTGGGCCGGCGAACTACCGAAACCCTTTAACATGGTACAGTTTCTGGAACAAAGTGAGCTCATACAATAAATCGGCCGAGAAACTGTGTAAAAAAGCCTTGAGGAAGGACACAACCGTTAAACGGAACCATTCCTTAACCATTTGTTTCATTAAAAGACCTAATAGATTATTATTAGTCAAATCGAATTTAACCGACCGGACTATTTTTGACCGATAATTGTTTCATCATGAGGCGGAATATTCATGAAAAAAAAATTATATGTTATGTATTGAAAATTTGTATGTTTTAATACATTGAAAATAATGACACCATTAAGAAAATATTGACTTATTTGATTTAGTTTTTTCCTTTTTTTTCTAGTATCGCTAGTTTGCCACTAGCTTTTTCTGGACAATGTAGTAAGGCTCTATTCCAAGAAAAGCTAAATTCAAATACCAGGAAGAAGGTCCGACTATTAATATAATACAAAATTATTTCACCCGAAGATGTGGTTATTGAAGAACTAGGAAATAGTTCCCGTAAAATAAAATTATAATGTAAAATGTACAAAGTTGGGTTTTGTCCATCACGAATAAAAATTGTTTTGTGAGTGTTGTAATAAAAATATTATTCAATTTATTACTTTTTGTTTTATTATTTGTGTTGATTTATTTTTATATTTATATCTTGTATGGTTTTTTTTCTCGATTTTTTAAAATGTTTAAGCTTGTACTATTCTATGCATGTTGTAAGTTTAAAACAAAAACAAAACAAACTTAAATAAATAGATTACTACGTTTCATATACGACGTACGATAGTTGTATTGTGCCAAATGTTAATGAGCATGGCGCCAATAATCTATTTGTCAATGAACTCTCTTTGGAATTACCCAAGAAGAAACTATACTATTATATATTACACTAAAAAAAAAAATCAAAAAATAATTATAAACATTAAAATAATACAAATTAAAAATTATTGAAATATTATAACTTGGTCAAGTTAAGAAGGAACTAGTGACTAAATTGCACTTAAAATCTTTTTAATTCTTCAATGAGAATGAATACAATGCATTTTAAACAATCATTTTTACTTCACGTAGTTTTGATATCTAAATAATTTTTAATTTGTATTTTATTTGTTTCTGATTTCAGAGCTATTTCTTTTCAGAACATCAATTTAGTATTTTCCTGCTCTATTTGAATAATTGATATTATTTTAATTAAAAAGGAAAACAACTAATGCAAGTAGCTACAAGACAATATATATATATATATATATATATACATTAACTAAAATCGCTTTATAATAGGAAGCACATTTATATTTTCGCAAATAAAATAATTTGAAAAATTCGAATTCTGTACTGCTCAACTTATTAAGTATCCTTCAAAAAGTAAATTTTCAAATTTTCTTATCATCGAAATCATTAGTTTAGTTTATATTATGGTTTAATAATTAAAAATGCTTGTTATTTTCAGGAAAAGAAAATACTGCGTTCTTACTGGCGGCCAATGGCATTCACTTCAAATAGACCGATGGAGTAGAGTGACTAGAATAATAGAAGTGAAGATAATTTTAAGGGACCCACTGACTATTCAATCGTTCCAAATTTCTCAAACGGGCATGATAAGTTACCTTGGATTTATATTCGCTAGAAGGGTGACCTAGGGTCCACGTGTCAAAATATTAAATATTATAAATATATTATAATATATTATAAAAATTACAGCACTTTTTCCAAATTATTAAAATTGATAATTAGACAGACAATAAATACATAAACATACCTACTAAAGCACATATGGACATACACCTCAAAGACTTAAAAGACACGCAGCAAAAAATATATACAGTACTTCCAATACAATGTTTTAAATCCAAAATTTTAAGACTATAAGCAGACGCTCCTTGTTATGTAAATAACATTACTCTACATACCGATTAACAACAACCAACGATCGATAAACACATATGTACTCTTCATCCATAATAAACTTCACTGACGCAATAATAGACCGATAAACGACATGTTTGTTAAAAAGTGACTTAAAAGGAGCTGGATGTGAGACCTACTTTCGTGAATGGAAGGGACTTAATCGTGACCAGGAAGAAGTGATGGGACTATCCTTCTCTATGTCTGAAAAGTCGTTTTCTCCTCATTGAATATCAATAAGTTTGCTTATTATCACTTCCGTCAGTCACAGGTCTAGTAGAAACATAGACAAAAATAAAATAAATTCTGTTTATTGAAGGAAATTAGTCGACTGTTCTACATATCATGGGTGGTAAATATTCAGGAGGCAGTCTTTCATTTTTAAATAAATAATTTTTTATTTATGCCAACGTTTCACCCCAAACATGTGGGTCATCTTAAGGGCGTGGTTTAAGCACTGAGGGTGTTCAAGTACTTGAACACCGCCAGTGCTCAAACCACGTCCTGAAGATGACCCAAATGTTTGGGCTGAAACGTTGACATAAATAAAAAATTATTATTTTTTTTTAAAAAAGACTGCGTCCTGAATATTTATCATCCACAAATTCAGTTTAATATATCAGCAATGGATTTAGACTCTAACATTGCTTATGCAGTGGCTACAAAAAAGTCTGATCGGATTGTTAAAAAATACTATAATTACTACAATTGCTAATAATAATAGTAATAGTTTACTATAACGGATTTAGATGTACAGACTGTGGACTGCATCTATATTCGTCTGGCCAGAGCCCCCTCCAAACTCTAGCCTATCTATAGAGAGCTACATGGGGTCCTATCACCTTCAGTCTCAGCTCCATTCAGTCTGCAACGATTCATTCCAAATATTCATCATTCCCGATATATTTGGTTGAGTTAATAACTTGTATATTCTGCAGGCGAGTCTAGGAATGAATGTCATATCGTTAAAATAAGTATAGAAAATATTCATTAAGAAATACACAATATTGAGAAAGGATTTGTTGGCACTCACTCACAAGGGGCGTTTCTTCTTTCGTTGTCAAGAAATTAAGAATATCTGCCCCAGTCGTATTTGTATAGCCAACATTTTTAATAAATATTAAAAAAAATGGAAAAAAAAAGTTATTTATAATTTTTCGAACCATCATCAGGACCATTTGGATTTATGGAATTGAGCTTTGGGGTTCCACAAAATCATCAAATTCATCCCGTATCCAACCCATCCCAAAAATCTACGAAAAATCCTTAAAGCTCCTTATTATGGCAAAAATAAAATTATCCATAAACACATCACCATTCTCTTTGCTGAAGACTTGCCCCGAATTAGATATTCCTCTTTTAATTCCAAACTCTTTGGTCGAGCCTCTAGTTCATAACCTTTCATCCAAAAAAAAAATCCTGACAACACTCCGAAGCATCTGAAAAGAAGATAGCCAAGAGATCTCCTAAATTAATCTAATCTTAGAAGTGTTAATCATGGTTAGCTTGTTACTCGTTAGCTCTTCACAAGTTCTTATCATGTTTAGTATTAATTTAGCAGATTTACTTATTTACTTATATTTACGTGTAGGTAGTCGTAAATATCAATAAATGGATAAAAAAAAAAAAAAAATTTACAATTTATCGAAGATGCGAAAGGTTTAAACTGTTATTTTAAAAATCTTCCTTAGGAGTAACGAATACTAACAAGTAGTTAAAGTTACGAGAGTAACGTTTAGTTTCAATGCTGATATTCAATTATTTATGGTGTTACAGAGAAATATATTTAATTGAATCAGAGACATAATAAAAAGTTCCTAAATTAAGAAGAAAAATAAAGTATAATTCATCTAATGTCGATTTCAAAATGGCTTGCGATTCTAATAAATATCAAAAAGAACAAAAACTAAAAGGATAATTAGAATCAAATTTTGTTTAATAAAGCAGACAAATACTTTATTAGAAGAGTAATTTGTACTGAGAAAGATTTCACTTTTGATAATTATAATAATGATAATCACCATTTATTTTGGGACAGATCCCTTTAAAATAAAAATACAATAACTAAATCGAAGGTCTTGGAGCCTCTGATGTAGTTTTTGAAATAATAAATAGAAAAAAGAACAAATAAATGTGATATAAAAAGAAAATGAAAACGTATCGAAATTTACTGATTTTGATTGAATAGACGGGATTTAACTACAGTTCTTTATGGATGCGAAACTTGGTCGCTTACATTAAGGGATGAGCAGCGTCTTAAGGTTTTTGAAAATAAAGTATTGCGTAGAATATTCGGACCGAAGAAGGATGAGTTAACCGGAGAGTTCAGACGGTTACACAACGCCGAATTGCGTGAGCTGTATCCGGGTAATATAATTGAGGTAATTTCATCGCGGCGAATCAAATGGGCTTGTAAAGTTGTTGGTCTTAGTAACGAGAGAATTCCTAAAAGGTTAATATTTGCTGTGCCGAATGGTAAGCGTCCGAGGGGTAGACCGAAGCGAAGGTGGGAAGATTGCATTAAAGCCGATCTGAAGGGACTGGGTTTGGACGGCGAACGGTGGAGGGAGGTGTGTAACAAGCGATTGGTGGTGTCGGCATCGAACCTTCGGGTTCGCTAAGCCTTATTATTATTATTATAGACGGGATTTAAAGGTGGCGAGTCTTACTGCGACGGTTATACGAAGAGATTGAGTCGAATAAGGATGACAATCGAATAATGCAAGAACTGTCGAAAATCGCGGTTTGGCGGCCATTTCGTGTTAATTTGAAGACCGGGAATGGGCAGTGCGGGAGTGAACAGAGGATTGAAGAAGCTCGCAAATGTACTGCGAGATAGAATGTCTTGGAAAAGGATACTGCTTAATGAATCATGGTCGACCGAGACATAGATGGTCTTTTTGTACATTTGAATTTGGTTTTGATAAGTTTTGTTTTAAGAATAACAGTGGAAAGTTCATGTGACCCTCATTATCCTTAGTACTTCATTACATATTCACCACTTTTTTGCACCTATTTTATTAGTATACAGTTATATTTATACACAAATCCGGTCAGGAGTTAGTTTTCGATGTTGACAGTATGCCACGAGCTAAGTTATAAAGAATAGGACCGGATGGGTTTCACAGGAAAACTTTGACCAACGTAGGTTACCTTAGGGGTCTGTTCGATTTCGTTTGGCCTTCAATCCCATCGATTTCCTCTAGAGTTTGCTGTCCGAAAATACGCAGTAGCTCGAAAGGCGTAAAAATTCATTAGAGGAATAGTCCCAGGTGGTAAAAGGGTAGGAAACTCAATCATTTCTGAATGATAAAAAAAAAATAAGGTGAACGAACTCAAGCATGATTTATTTATTATAATGGAATGATTTGTAATGAGATGAAGTTTATTATGTCTCTTTCTACTTTATCCTAGGGAGTAGAGTAGCTCAGTAACAGGGCGCTGACTTCCAATGATCAAAGTCCCAGGTTCGAGTACGGCTGATGACAGATAAATTATTTAATTCTGTTTCGTCGGCCTGGAGACCCTCCAAGGGCATACCCAGCCTCTATAAAGTGGGTATCCTTAATTAGTTAAATCATTAAGAGGAAAAACCTGGTGGTTGATTGTGATCATGGTCAAATCATCTTGAAAAGTTGTTGGCCAACAAACTTTACTTCCTAACAAAGTACTGAAACCAATATTCTTCATGGGTTTGCAGTGTCGCCAGTTTTTTTAATCTTTATTGCGATCTCAAATGTATAAATATTTTTATAAAAGTCAATTCGAGATTTGACTGCTATTTGTTTCGTTTACGAGGATATAACATTGATTAAGACAAATTAATGTTCCTATAGTTTAATAACTATTATTGATTTTGATAGGTTTCTTCAGTTTAAATCGAAGTAATTTAGCTGAAAAGCATGAAGATTCATTAAATGCTACTCGTTTATATAAAATTTTGGGATAATTCTTTAGAAAACTGCACTTTTTTTAGGATATATCAATAATGAAATAATTTTTTCTTCAGACATTTTATGCCTCTGAAGTTGAATGCTCACATCGCGAGCAGTAGCGTAAATTGTTCAGAAAGTCCTCCCCTCGTTGTCTTATTCAAGTCTGACGATGCCCTTTCGTCCTCCCTCATGTATTTCTAGACTTTAATGATAATGTTACCTATACATAAGTAAGTACGTCTATGAGTTCAGATAAGTGTTGAACAAAAATACACAGTCTTTCATTCAACTAAGATATATTTTCACAAAATGAACATTTATTTACAATATTGATTAACTTAATTTCTATTTAAGCTTCTTTTCTTTAAATGAAAAAAAATTTTTGCCACGTTATTTAAGTCTAAAGCCAATAGTGTGAAAACACATAAATGTTTAAAAGTGAGGTCATTGCTAGAACAATAATGCTTTTAGGGATATTTTTTCATATTTTTCTGCACACTAACATTTATTAGCAGAATTGAATCCAGATAACATACAGTGACCATTTAAGTATTTGGGTGAGATCACTCATAGGGGAAAATAAGGACTAATGAAAAAAAAGATAGTTAAGTTGTGGTTGGGAAATTAATATTGATTATTTTTTCTGGAAAGGAAAAGAGGACACAGGAAAAATTCTTTCATTTTCCTTAGCGCCATTTCAGTTGCGCTACTGACAAGAGACCCGCTCAGGATTCCTACAGCATTCTGCCTTGTATTACTCATCTTATTTCTCAGTTGAAATGAGAGACATCTATCCATCCACAATTTAAATCACCCCTTTGAATTACTTATTCCTTTTTTTTTCATTTCTTATTCTTTCCTTGGTGTTCCTCAAGGAAGCGTTTTGGGTCCCGTACTTTATATCTTATTTTGATTATAATGTTAATATTTCCCTCGATCAGTCTCTACTGTATACACATAACATAAGTGTCTGTGTTATTTACTTATCTTTAATTTATTTTATTTTCATTTTAGTATATACTTTTTGATTAATATTTAATTGTTATTTTGAGTATACATAGTGTGAATGTGGCCTCATTATATCTATTGTACATGAGATAGAATATTGTATTACCCAATAAATAAATTTAAAAAAAAATAATGCTCAACTTGGGACTAGTGTTGCCCAAAATCGGTATTGGACTTGCACATTGCAAGACCAGTACCAAGACTGTCTCATTGTTGCAAGACCAAGACCAAGACTGGTAAAAAAAAATCGGAATAAAAATAAAAATAAATAAAAATTATGGCAAAATAGTTACTAATGCTTGACAATTTTAGTTACTATATGTACTCCTCTAATTTTTCATTCGGGCTTAGTTAGGATTCCCCTATGTAAAAAAATACAGTAATATCTCTATAGTACTAAGCTAATAAGTAACTGCAAACCGTTACGAGAATCTTGCGCAAGGCCAAGACGTAGACCAAAACTGAGTTTGCAAGACCAAGACTCGTCTCGGTTTCACATTTAGGCAACACTACTTGGGACCGTTAAAACTTCACTGTATATATTATAAGTTATTAAATAAATATTGTAAACAATATATAATCGATTTAAAACGAAGAGAGAATATTTAAAAAATATATAATTTTATAAATAAATCTTTCAACCAGTCGTTCGAACAACGCAGACTGAAACATCATCACATATTAAAGCAGTACTATATCTCATATATTTTGTGTCTTTCTTTTTTTTATTGCAATACAGATTATTAATGGTTCAAATCTTTGTTTGTTTTGATATTTTTTGGAACGTTCCGTTGAGCAGAAATACGTGATGTGTTTACCCTCACGGTCTACTTATATCAATGCAATAAGAAAATGCTCGATTAAGGATTGAAAGACATTTGTTTTGCAAAATGGGGAAAACAGTGTCGGGTCTTATCTTTGTTAACTGAAAAACCCCGTGGCCTGGATAAACAGTTTTTCCTGAAAGGATTTCCGGATCGTGCGTGGTTTCCTTACGATATGCGGGGTATCTGCTTGGCCTCCATCGAGGTTGAGGGCACTGTTGCTATGTATCGACTAGTAATTAGATATCGATGTGAGAACTTCACCTTGAAAGTGCCCTATCGATCTAGTGCCATATCACGTGGCTCGAGCTACATCTCAATGCCACCATAAAATGGCTACTATTTATGTCCATCGTGGTTTCTCTGTCTAATGAAAAAATATGAGCTAGCCATACAGAAATGAAATTATAACAGCAATGGTGGCTTGTTTCTAAACTATTGGGTCATTTCATATGAAATGTCCGTTTTTATTATGTCAGAAATTAGAAGACAAGTCACACCTACGGAGCCCTAACATGGACCCTATCAGAGGAATTCGTAAATAGACTTCAAGCTGATCAGAGAAAAATGGAGGAGTATAATCAATAATATAAAAATGAATGATAAAATAAAAAAAATGAGATTATAAGGCACAGAACTAAAGCCAAGGATATCAAAGAGGATCAAGATTTAAAAACTAAAATGGTAATGGGCTGGGCATATCATATAGATCTGGAGTGTATGTTATTCTGAGTAAAAAGAACCTTGTATGCTGTTCCAGAACCGCTGCTTTAAAAAATGGCAGCTGATTTAAAGAATATTAGGCCAATAATTTGAGGATCGAAAAGGGAAATCCATTGCAAAAAATGTGAGAAAAGTTTTTATTTTTTTAACTTGTATATATGGGTTTAGACATTTTAAAAAACAAAATTGCTAACGCGGGCCACCAAAGGAAAACTTTTTACTGCCGAAAAGTCAGATTTTTTCGATAGTTTTAGTTTTTTTTTCACCTATAACTCCTAAACGATGAATCAAAGCGAAAAATTAATGAATATAAGAACATTAAATTTTGCGTCAAACGAAAACATACTCTTTATAATTTGATTAAGCAGTAAGGTAACAGAAACGACAGTACTCAGTTGACGCAGAATTTGATGCTCTACAACTTTGATTTTATGCGTTTTTCCTCTTAGGAAACTCATTTCAAAGTTACATGGACATTTATAGTAATTTGTCTCATTTTTTTGACAAATTTGGTAGAAATCAGCGTTGGTTGACCGTAGTTTTATACCTTACCGCGTAATCAAATTATAAAGTGTATGTATTCGATTGACGCGAAATTTAACGTTCTTTAATTTATTAATTTTTCGCTTTGATTCATCGTTTAGGAGTAAGAGGTGAAACAAACAAAAAATATCGAAAGAATCTGACTTTTTTGGCTGTAAAAAGTTTTCCGCTGTAGCATTTTATTTTTTTTTTACATTTCTAAACCCATAAACACAAGTTAAAAAATTAAAATGTTTTCTCACATTTTTTGCAATGGATTTCCTGTTTCAAACCTAAAATTATTGGCCTAATATTCTCTAAACCAGCCGCCATTTTTGAAAGCAGCGGTTCTGGAACGGCAGACCAGGTTCTTTTTACTCAGAATAACATACACTTTCGTAATTTACAATCAAACCTTCGCCTGCGACAATCGGCACTAAGGCTAATATAGATATCTGATGAAAGATGGAGGGTCTACCTACCCAGGATTGCCCCACGGCCAATGAAACAGAATAAATAATTTTTCTACCATGAGCCGGGTTCGAACCTGGGACCTTTAGGATTGGAAGCTCAGTACCCTACCACCGAGCTGCCCCACTCCCTTTACATCAAAAATAGATTATATTAAATGATAATGGACTTAGTAAGTGTTTTTCATAATAATTGAGATATCTTTCATGAGCAAAGTTCTTTTTTATGTTAAGGGACAAACTAAATATTCCTAATCCCACAGGCGGATCTACTGGGGGGAGGAGGAGAGAGGAGGAAGGACTTTCGGGCTGAAGCCCCGACCGAAATGGTAAAATTTAACTATGTTGTTTAGAAAAAAATACTAAAAACTATTTCTTAAAGTATTATTGTTCTTGTAATTACATTTGATAGCACTTCAAGAATAACTTAAACTCCATTTTATACAGTTAGTTAATTTCTTTTATTTTTAAATTACTTATCGTTATATATATGAAAAAAAAGGCTTCGGACTGAAGCCCTCCCCAAATTAAATCCTGGATCCGCTAATGCCTAATCCTAATATTCATATATGAGAAATAATTAAAACGATTGAAGAGTTTCGTTTTTTGAATAACATTATTTTATAAAAAGAAGCTATTACCTCATACTCTTTATGTCTTCTTGTAGCTTGCCTTTGTCAGTGCTAATCAATTTTCAGAATTTTTGGGCAAGGGAGAGGGGGGGGGAGCAACTGCCACACCCTACTCTGGGTACGCCCATGATAGGAAAGCCCGACATTCAAATAAAGCAATTGTTTCAAGCTGTATTGTGTTGTGTATTCATATTTCAAACAAGTCTAAAAATTTAACCTTGGCATTCTCTACGCCATAATGAGTGTCTCAGATTTCTCTTAAGATTTCCAAAACGGACCAACTTTCAATCCCAATTCACTGACACAAGCACTTATCCATTCAGCAAGTCTGTCCACATCAATCTATCAATCCACCCATTAATCTACATCGATCCATCATTCTGTCAATCCACAGGAGACTATTGAGGCGATGAAGGGAGTTGCTCTTCCTTTTCTTTCTTTTTGCTGGATTATTTTCTAATTGATCAATCACAGTGAAAATTTTAACTATGTCCACAATATATTTCATATTTATGATAAAAATAGCAATAGAGCTCAAAAGTCATCGCGTTAAGAGGCTCACCAGGCACCAGTGATAATGCTAATTCTGTCCTAAAAACACAGAGGGTTCGAAAGTCAACGTTGAAGAAGAGTGCAAACTCTTAAAGTGTACAAAGAATTGTGCCAGCTGTAGTATATTGTACGGCCTAAAAGAATTTAAAGATAGACCTACATATGATGTAGGTTACTTATGTCATACGTTGACCGCCTTATATATTAAGAAAACTGCCGATAGGGGAATATCAAATAAATGGAAACGATGTAAATGACTTAAAAACTATCTAAATCTGAGGGTTCTTCCCTCGAAATGAGTAAAAAATTGTAACATTTTTTATAGAATTGTTTTCTATCTTTGTTCTCCATGGATTTCTAGCTTATAATATATCGGTCAATTTGTTTTTTAGTGAAAATAACGAAAACATTGTATTAAAAAAAATACTGATTTATAATAAATTATAAAAACTAAAAAATTCTTCCTGTAAAGTACGCTAAGCACGCTATGTCATGAAAAAGAAATTCAGATTAGTTTCTAGCTTTCATAAAAATGCCTAAATACCTAAATACAATTTTTTTTTTCAATTAAAAAAAATTATATAATTTTTTTGGACTTTTTCAAAAGATTTTATTATTTCATTTCGTTTACAACCGTTGAAAAACTAAATGATTGCTCTTCCAAATATCTCTAGTTCTACTTATGAAATAAAGATTATTTTTATACTCCATAATCTCAATATATTAAAACTATGCTTGCGTATATTGTCTGAGGAAACTTAGAATTAGAGGTAGAAGTAATGAAGAACACTATATTTAAATATTTTTCTAAAAAAACTCTTGGTTTATTATTTTCTATATATATATATATATGCGTATGTTTGTCATATATATATATATCGTCTAAAGTTTGTCATGGTTTATCCCAGTTATATTTCAGGATGAAATGACACAAAAGACGCACGAGGGTTATATATATATATATATATATATATATATATATATATATATTTATATATATAAAACATACTTCACTGAAAATGAAAAGAAGCTTAGAAAAAACGTTACGAGCGTTATGGTAAAATTAAATTCCGAAAAAAAGATCGCTGAAATCCGAAAATTTGGTTTAAAGATATGGTGCTCTAAATATTTTTAAATATTTATGTTCTACTGCAAAGCTTTATATTTTTTTGTTTTGGTTTTTGATAATTGGAAAGTGTTATAGCAAGTGAAGCAATGTTGTCATTTTTTCTTAGCTAATGATTACTAACAATGAAAAAAAAAATATTTTAGCCAATATTAGGAATCACTTTTTATTTATTTCCTTTATGTGACAAGAGTAGTAATGTTACTTTTGATATATAATTGTTGTGTAATAATTTGCAGCGTTGTTTTTCTATAATAGTCTCGAAATTTAGAAAATCCAATAAAAAACTGGATTTGCATAATTAATTATTCATGTTTTCATCCGCATCCAGAACAGAATTGTTGCTTTGTTATCTGCTGCTAACCGTTCTACCAGCGTTCTAGATATCCTTTATCTTCTATATCCTTGTGTAAAAGGGGTATGTCGGCTGCAGATCTTAATTCTCTTAACGGATTACTTCAGCTTCAACTATACGTGGCTTATCGTCCCTCTGCTGAAGAAATGGGTCAGGCTTATCAACTTACTAACCGTATGCGTCTGAAGTTTGTCATGGTTTATCCCAGTTATATTTCAGGATGAAATGACACGAAAGACGCACGAAGGGACTGTCATTTCTAAAAATAGACAATCGATTTTTATAGCAGGGTTTATTCACCACCTTGACGCCAAGTCTAGTCAATTATTACATAAGGATAACATGACTACCTAAGGCGTCGATCCTTATTGGGGCAATGGGGACGCGTACCCCCCTCAAATGTTTGAAATGATCCCATTCGTCCCCACCAATATTTCGAATGATTCGTATCTTCATGGTTCTTCGTGGCGAAGGGTGAGGGTTAGTAGGGGAGCGAGCAATGGGGCGATCACATCCCTAATAAAAATAGTGAGGGGGCGAGAATATCGTTTCACCCTTACAATATTTCGAAGAACGAAAATAAAATCAACAACAATAACAATTAATCTACATGAGTAAATAAAATATGAAAAATCATTCAAGAAAATGGGAAAAGTCGACTAAACGGCTAAGTTAAGGTCTAGAAGTGCGTACACTACCACGCCCTATTTTCCTATTATTAAAATTTTTGTCCATATTCAAAGATAATTATATGTAGCAACATATCCTAGGATTTTATGATTCATTCAAGAGCAACATTCCATTTTTACGTGAAGATTTTGTCACATTTTCCACGGCAAATTTAAATAAAAATATATAATATATTTAAATTCTTTGTTAACATATTATCAAATATATACGCACAAAAAATATAAACTAATATTTAACAGATATAATATAAATAAATAAATATAAATTAATGTTTATATGCAGTATTATATCACTACTGTTAGTGCAAAAGCTCGTATGTAAAAGGTTCTTTTTAAAAAGAATAGAAGAAGAAACTGATTATTTCTTTATGATCTATTAATATAATTCCCCTCTACTATTTCCCATGGTAGCAGACTATTTATTGCAGTAGCAGATTACATAATGTCACCTTCAGTACAAATAAACTAAATATGAAAAATTATTAAATACAACCTTTTGCACTAACAATAGCGATATCGTTCATTTTAGGATCATTATCACTCATAAACTCATATTTTTTTAAAAATACATAAATTCCCAAGACTTTTTGGGTGGGTTCATAGCTTTCTTCTAGTGTTGCCCAAAATCGATTCCTAGCGTAGACAAAAACCGCCTAACTTGCAAGACCGAGATCAAGAGTGATAAAAAAAATTGTTTTGTGAATAAAAATTAATGCAAAATACTTACTAATGATTGAGAATTTTAGTTACTATATGTAAAGAATTGGTATAACCAACATACGTTTGCATTACCTCTTCTTGGTCTCACATTTGGGCAACACTACTTTCTCTCCTCCAATCAAAATGGAAAGTCTGCGGCGATGTGTACGAGCGTAAAATAACTTAAAACCTAACATAAGAATAAATAAGTTGAGTATTATTATTATTATTGGCACGTTGTATTTATATATTATAGAAGTGGTTTAGAAACTAGTGTCACTAGAGTGAAAGAGTTTACTTTAGGGGACTTGGTATACCACACAAAGAAAACACTGCTAGCAGAATGGGAGAAAGAATGGAAAATTAAAGACTATAAACTGGCAGGAGTGAAACATAATTGTTAGTTGTGGTTAGCAAAAATATAACTAAAAATCTTACAGGATAGTGAAGAAATAAAGTTCTACAGATAAATATGAAGTACTACAAAAAAATATAAAATCTTTTTTTTTTTAACTGAGGGTGTTCAAGTACTCCGAATGAGTACTTGAACACGCTCTATGCTCAAACCACGCCCTGAAGATGACCCACAGTTTTGGGTTGAAACGTTGGCATGAATAAAAAATTTTAAAAAAACCTTTTTTTAAAAAAGACTGAGTCCTGAATATTTATCACCCATGATATGAAGAACAGTCGACTAGCTTCGTTCAATATATATATACTCCTGAAGCCTTGCTTTCCCTCCACATGTAGGTGGATAAGTATGGTTCAGAGTTCCCATGGCCGACTGTAAATAGTGTAAATAGGTATGCCTGCATCTAAGATGTTTAGTTTCAATACTTTTTTTTTTTTTTTTTAAGATAATTTTAATTCTATTTTATTCATTTATTTCCATTCTATTATTAATATTATTTATATTTTCTTTCTTCACTATGATATTTTATTTTGTTCTTTTGTAGCTTTATATTATTTGAAGTTAGCTTATTTTTTTTTTAAATTTGTAAATATGATGTGAATGTGCTCTCAGAACTCTATTATAAATGTTCTTTATTGAGACAGATTGTAATATTTATCAATAAACAAATAAATAAATTTAAAATATATATATATATATATATATATATATATATATATATATATATATATATATATATATATATATATATATATATATAAACATCCACTACCACAGATATTAAACCACAGTAGCTTAATATCTGTGCTAGTGGACGGTGCTGAGGCTGTTGTTGTGTTCCTGGTCTGAGGTATCCAGGCTCTATTTTAAAACTATGAAGAGTTAATACAAAATTGTTAAAAAAAAAGAAAAAAGAAACAGGGATCGAAATTTCGAACAACATCAGCATCAATGAACAATTTGTAGTTTATTGAATAATAATTAAGTGACCTAATTCCCAATTTAAATAATTATGTTAAAATACTCAAAGTTCGATTGAAGAAATTTTGTAAATATATATATATATATATATATATATAATTAATGTTATCAAAATATAAGCTGCATTGGTTTCTTGCTTTTCTTTATGGAGAAACTTATCAATTAAAATACCTCAACCCCGACCGAGTCCGTTATAGTGTCCGGTATGCGGAAGACTTGAAAACTATATTATTATTTAAATTTTGAATGAGTTTGTAAATTTGCCCGCTAAGAGAAGTTTCGTTATATATTATGACCTCTTAACCAAAAACAAAAATGAGACAAAACGACGCCCACAGTTACTATTTAAAACTAAATACTAAACTTCATGCCTTCAATTATAATAAATAATAATAATACTTAGCAAGCTCGAAGGGACTTCAAATAATCGTAACCTACATAACTTCCTCCTCTGAGAACAGTTTAAAACGATATCTACGAGATCAGCCTTGACACATTGCTTACCTCTCGGTTCATTGCTAAATTCTTTTTAAGGCAATCGTTCAATTTATCAACAAGTTTACATGCCCATTTCAACAACAGGATGTTATTATATCAATCAAGTATATTTACTAGATGGAGGACACACAATTCCACCTTGTTACCCCTCTTAAATACTAATACTCCAATGGGTTCGTGTTTCTTCGGATTATTACGCAGAGGTATTTTACACATTTATTTTGATATACCAAAATTATTCCTATGGCGAAAATTAGTCCTAGTTTGGCTCGTCAAGTGCCATAATTATTCGGCCAAAAAATTTTCGGAGTTTTTTTTTTTTTTTTTTGTTTCCTCCCCTTCCTCGCCTTCAAGGCTATAGGGAGTTTTCCCGGGCCAGGGAGTGTGGGCGGGGATTTAAAAGACTCCTCCGGCACCGGGATGCGAACTCGGAACTATTTTTCATCGTTGTCTCATATGTCAGGTTGCCGAGCAACGGCGGTGCTGTGCACACTCGTTAGCCCATTCGGCCACCCCGCCCACAACTTTTTCGGAGTTTCGGTATGAGCCTAAGTGCGACTTTGTGAATTACTGACTGTGCCTTATATATTGAAGAATAGAAAGACTCCATAAGTTTTGTTTCCCAACGTGATAAGTACGATTTATAGAGTGCATGGTAAATATTTCTCGACAAAAAACCTATGGAACGGAACCTTCATTTATAGTCCGTGGTACAGACATCATTTTATCAAATTACTAACATCCGGCTGAAACTTTGTTTCTTCATCTCATCGTAACTAAAATTTTCTATTTACGAGAATTCTCAGAATTGGGGCGTTTTCAATCTTGAGGTCGGCAAACTTTTCCCATTTGCTTAGGTACTAAAAACTAGTAAATATCCATTTGCTTTCCACTTGGATTATAAGATAATTTGATTACAAAATCGTTAAAAAAGGCGACTTACAAAAACATTGGGCCGTTTGGCCTATATACCTCCCTATTTTGACAATTTGGGGGTGTAGGTCACGGCATATGTCTCAATATTTTTGAAGGGCACATTTTTTCTCGAATTTGAGGTCAAGTTATCTTGCGATTCAAGTTGAAATCCAATGGGTATTTACGAGTTTTCAGTATCTAATTAAATATACAAAGTTGGTTGATCTCAGATTGAAAACTCCACAATTTCGAGAATTTTCGTAAATAAATTATTTGTAGGTTCCGAAGTTTCAGCCGGATGTTAATAATAATAGATAATGATTGTAAAACAATATTCTGAAAGTCTCAAGTCTTATAACGTTTGCCATTGTATAAACAAATAATAAATTGTCCCTAAAACCTCGAAGCGGTAATTAGCTGGTTGTAGACTGATTTGTTAGTATAAATTTATAGCCTTATTAGAGAGTTCATAAGAAGAAGATCTCTATCTAGAATGAGAAAAAAAAACAAATATACCAATACGAATTGACAATAACTAAGTAACATTTTAAAATAATATAAATGAAATTACATAATAAAAAATCTCCAAATGCGTAAATACATATTGTTAAAAAAGTTGGTTTTGTATGTATGTTTTTAAGTATTTATTTTGTTAGATTAGTTTAGTTTTCTTTTAGTTTATATACAGTTACGTTTAGTATTATTTTATTGCTGTTTATTACTTTTATTTATTGTGCATAGTATGAATGAGCTACTCTTTATCACTATTACCATTGTCCTTGAATGTGACAGATTGTAATAAATCTCAATAAAGAAAACAAGTGAAATAAAATACACTAATTTAAAAATTAATTTATTAAAAAAAAATGGTTGAATAATGGCATCTTAGAGAAAATTCTCAAGTGTATTTCTCTTAAACACATGTTTATATGTGCAAATGACATTCTCTTTTCAAAATATATATTTGAGCATCGGAAATTCATCAGACCATTCCTAAACTCATCGACAGAAATTAAATTCAACAAGTTCATTTCTTCATCCATTGAATAATCAATCGCTTAGTTGGATGTAATCTTATTATAACCTCAGTGTTGTTCTTTTTCAATTTACTTAACATATTTATACTCATATTACTTTCTATCTTTATTTATTTCTATTTTATGATTCAACTATTCTGCATGTGGATATTTTTATATTTTTTATGAGTTCTGTTACCTTCTAAGAGTGCTATCTTTCCGCGGGAATCTGGCATGTCGTTCGTAAACTCAGTATAAATTGCTGTAAATCGGTGATGTTTTACATCGATTGATGGGTCTCATCGGTGGAATTGGCGCTGAGTTCAGGAATTTGCCTTGATTTGTTAGTAGATATAACATGACAAAAAATTATTTTATAAATTTAATTTATGCTCACTAAACAATTTTGTTTTAGAGTGTTTTATATTTTCATATGAAAAGTATTAAATAAAATAATATCTTTCCTTCAATATGTCTCTTTGTTTTATCCATTCGATCCTTCAATTCCTTGAACGTAGGCGAACCAACCAACATGGCGAAGGATATACTCTGATCAGTTCCTCATGGAAGGTCAAAATGAAAGACAAATGATCCCAGAGAAATTCTTCAAGAGGTAAACAAAATGTTGAGTTAAGGTGAGGGATATAGGAAGTGGTTTGTCTAACCTACACCTCAACTCAAGGTTCTTAACCTCATATTGTTCTCACTCGTGGTATGACGATAACATGGGCATATATTGAAGATATAATTTTACCCATGTTTAATTTCATCTAAACCTAATAATATTCGATAAAACTCAGTTTAATATGATTTTGTTGTTTTACAGTAGTTTAACCGAGACTTATGCAAGATAATCTAGTGTGAATTATACTATATACATAATTTGTTATTTTTTATTATATTTCTTTATACAATTTTTCTTCCTCATTTTTCTATATTTATTTTAATAATGATCATCGGTCAGAAATATATCATTTTATAAGTAGTGCAAACAGATCGAAATCCCAAAAATACCAGGAAAGCTTAAATTAAGGATCATCATAACACTGCAATGAAAAAGGATAGGAGATAAATCCTCCCGACGATATTCGAAACTCTGGGTTCAGGTATGGAGAAGAACCAATAAGGACTGCGCACAGAAACCTGTCAATCAATATCTCTTGAAGGCAAAGAGGTTAAGATGGGCAAGACATGTAGCTTAGAGGAATCCACCAGGAAGCCTCTACACAACAATGAATGCCTCAAAAGAAGGCAAAGATTCAAAATAGATCGAATCAAAGAAGATGCTTATAGAGCAACCACAAGCAGATAAAAAGAAATAGCCCAAAAAAGACAGATTAAAGATCTACAAGATCTTTCATGTCGACAGAAAAAAAGAAAGAAACAGATTTTATAATATGTAAACTAGTCCATATTTGTAAACAAGTTATAACTTTGCTAATATTTTACTTTTCGTTTTAAAATATCCATGAATGGTTCACATAATATATAAAATCAAATGTATATAATTTCCAATGATATGACCAGTTTTTCTCGAAACGATTTAGGATTCAAAAGGATTTGCTGATTCGTAACTGAATGGAAATCATATTTCACTTGTCAAGTTGAACTTTTATTGGCATTTGACCAATTCCTAAGTTTATTTACGTCGCGAAAGGACGCATGCAATACTTTTTCAGATATTATTATCGGGAAGGAATTAAAACATTCCGTCGAACAAAATAGCAAATATTGGTAAACACAGCGGAACTGTATAAATAGCCAATGCCATCAGGAAATACAGTCGCAAACAGTTGGTAAATTAAATCGCCTTGCAGCGATCACGGAAATATTTAAACTAAAACCACCAAAACAATAAACCGTTTACATCAGCCGGTATGTTTAGCCACGTCCCTGTTACGCCAGAGACTCAATCGATAACCGTCCGAGTCCAACGAGAATAGAATATGGCTGAAATATATACCCTATAACTTGCAGCAATGGTGACCTATTACGTCATAAAAAACGAACGCTGGAGAGAGGGTTTACGTAAATGCGGGCGTTGACGATCACTCGAAATGGAACGATGGGTGATGGAGTGCTTGGAGTGACGATTTCAAGGGCCTCAATGACGACACCTACGCTCCATCGTTACTTATTTTGATAATAAGCAATGATTCATTGAAAACTATTTTGAACTCTATATTTGAATAATATATTGACAGCTACAATACAAAACCCTGATAGTACAATTTTATTGGCAACTGAGGTTTTGTACATATTCAAAAATACAAAGTAAAAATATTATTTAAAGTGTAAACAACTTTTTATAAGCATGGATTGTATTCCATTCTGAATTTAACGGAACATCTACTTCATAATAAGATATACACAGTTTATTACGTCCTATTAATGAAGACATTTAAGTTAGAATATGGTCAAGTTAAAGATAATTTTGGTTTCAAGTGTGCCTACAAGGGCAGATTTTTCATTATGATTGGGAGAAGGGGTGAGGAGAGTTATAGACAAAAAAAAAATGGTGGTAAATACCATGTTTTAAAATTCAACATAATTATTGTGAAACTAACATATACAATACTGCATATTGCAAAATAAATATATATACCGTAAGATGGGGTAAGTTTGGGACAGCGGGTAAAATTTGGTTTGTAGTGATTCCGTGGTGGATACGCTACTACCTTGCGGCATACTACTCTTAAGGCACAAGGTAAAATTTCATGAAAACAAAAATTTTGAAAAAAGGAATGGAATGGAAATAAAAAAAACCTTACTGTACAACGAGTGTAGTGAACTTGAGCTCTCTAACTGCCAATACTCTAAGTAGCGCAGTATCTGTCTTAACACAAAACACGTTTTTGCAGACAGAACCAACACAGTGTATCCACCACGGAATCACCACAAACTAAATTTTTCCGCTGTCACAAAGTAACCAAATCAGTCCCAAAGTTACCCCATCTCACTGGTGGATCTAAGGGGGAAGACTTTCTGGCTAAAGCCTCCTCTCCCCCCCCCCTCTAGAAAAAACCCGGTAAAATATAACCATGTTTTATATAAAACAAATATTAAAAACTATCTCTTAAAGTATCATTGTTCATTTTATTACATTTAATAGGACTTCAAGAATCACTTAAACACCATTTCATATAGGTAGTTCAGTTCTTCCTTCTTTTTTTAAAAATTAATTATCGATATATATATGAAAAAAAATCTTTCGGGCTGAAGTCCCTTCCCCTCCCCCCTCGAAAAAAAAGTAAATCCTAGAACCGATAGTGTCCCATCTTACGATATATGTTTGTATAAATGTAGGATTTTTTCTTTTTAATTGGATTTAGATATACTTAAAAATATCTGACCAAAACAATTGGTTATGTAATTTATTTGTATATATTAAACATACGGGGAAAGGAGACGGTCTTCGTAACATAGCTACATTTCTATAACTTTTCCTGCTAAAAATTAATAGTGTTAAAAAATTGAAATTATTTTTGATTTCTTCGTTTGTATAATGTTTTCAAAGTCTTTCACTTAAAAAATCTTGTACATATACTAAATATATTATTTTTTCAACTTTGAGGCGGGAAAATATAATAAGAATATGGATACGTGGATAGCCACGTGGAAATGGAGGAATGAGAAGATGAATAAATCATAAAATCCAAAAATATTTTAATAATATTAAATATTTTAATAATAATAAAAATAAAGTACACTTTATTTTTTTTTTTTTCTCTTAATCTTTATACGCATAATCTCTTAAATATCTTAGGGAACATATGTATATCATTTTATTTTTTTTTTTTTTTTGTTTTTACAATTTCTCTCCTTACATATTAACAGTTATTATTACTTTTTTTTTTTAAATTTTTATATTCCATCGCTACAATGCTTTGCCTGAAAAATTGATTTTGCATTCCTTTCTATTTTCATTCAATGATTATTATGCTACTGTTTTAGCTCCAATACTGTAGTACTGAACCCCTATTACCCAACTGTTCTCGTTAATTTATCATAAGAGCTTAATTAATACTTAATTTATTACTAGTATTTTGTTATTATTTATTGTAATAAGTCTTTTGGCCAGATTTATGGTTAATTTATATGAACAATACTGTTATTCTAAAGGGATCTAGTCCCAGAATAAAGATGATCTTTCTATTTCTTTATTATCCCTGAATGAAAAATAGAAATATTTAGGTTGTGATAAAATAGTTACTACCTACTTCTGGGCCTTAGATCAGATAACTAGTGAATTTTTCTTCATCAATTTTAGTTTACATATTGATATTTTGTTCATTAATTGATCTTATTTTTATGAATTTTATTTTATTTTCTTCAAATTATTGGTGGGGGTGGGGAATAGAGAGGTGAAAAGATATCCTCGCTCCCTCAGTATTTTTATAGGGAGAGGCGATCACCCCATTCGCTCCCCCCAAGTCTGCTCTTACGAGAGTCTCTTAAGAAGATCTCTCGATTAATCTTTCGACCCACAGATTCATTATTTATAGAATAGATGAATCACAATATATAAAAATTAATTTAATAAGAAAACACTGGACATTACTTCCACGCTAACTCTGGACTGTCTGGCTGTTAAAGGTATTGATTCGGCTATTGCTAAAATGTTCAGACTTGTCCTTATGGGCAGCATGGAGTTCAAAGAAGCGAACCAAGAGAAAGGCTAGAAGAGCTAAAAAATTAATCACTAAAGAGTTCTTATCGGAATCAAGGACTTTAGGACATGATTCCCCAACAATATGTAACATATAAATATATATTATATAGTTTATATGTAAATGAATAAGATTTAAATAATAGAAGATAAACATTTAGACTGTGACTGTCGGGAAATCCCAACAGTACAGAGAGTACTTCCTGGCGGCGCGTCCAACTGCGCAGACGGATGCATCAGAAATAACGCAGATGACAATAAAGAACCGTTAAATGTACACGTGACAAGCTGCTTCAAAGCGTTACCATTTAAATAACTGCGTAATTTTTATTTTATTTTTGGATACTAAGTATCAAATTTGCATCAATGTCCGTCCGTCTGTTTTTTTAGGTATATTACTTACTACCGCTAATTCGTTTTTATGAAATTTTCAGGGATTGTGCACGTTGGTAAAGATTATCTCATATTAATTTTATCAAATCACTACCACTATTTTAGCTTTCTTTTTTGGTTTATTATTTTCAATAATCAACCATTGTGATCGACCAAAAAATTCAAAAATTTACCCCCTCTCAAAATTTGAGGTTTCACGTTTCAGGACGCATAGAATTCGAAAAACAAATAAATTTTTTTTGGTCCGTCCGCCGTCCGAGCTTTTTCTCCGAAACTACTGGACCGATTTTTTTTCAAATTTTGATATAAAATCAGAGGTCACCCGAGGATGATCCTCCTTCATCGACATTACTCTCCTAAACTAATGTACAAATTTCAATGAAACTTCGCTAAAGTCATTTTCTCGACGCCCTTTAAATTTATCTATGTAACATACTTCAACGAAAAGAAGCTGGAAAAAAAGTTACGAGGGATGGTAAAATTAAATTCCGAATAACTCAAAAAGGTTTTACTTTTTTATTGATATTGTGATATGTTTTTTTAAAAGTTTACGAAATTTCCTAAAAAAACAAAAAATAAATCATTAAAATCGGACAGTTAGGGGCAAAGATATGGTCTGCGGTTTTTTTTTAATATGTTCTACTCCGAATGTTATATCTTTTGTTTGGTTTTTAAATTTTGAATATGTTACTGATGTAATGCTATTTTTTTAGCATATTACCAATGATTAAAAAAAAAAAAGTTTAGTCCAATAATTGGAATTACCTATTTATTTTATTTCTTTGTAACTATGAAGGTAATGTTACTTTAGATTGTATAACTGTCTGGAAATAATAAACCATTGTGGAATAATTTTCAGCGTTTTTTTTCTTTTAAACTTACTTATTGAGAGATACTACAATCTGTCACAATTAGGACATTTATAATAGTGTTCAAAGAGCACATTGACAATAAATAAAAATAAATAATACATGAAAATAATAAGACTAGAAGTAAATGTATATAAACTAAACTAAACAAAAAGGAACTAAGCTGATGAAAGTATCTCAAGATCTCCGATCCAAGCATTTCTCTCCACTCGTGGAAGGAAAGGCAGGACTCAAGGAGATCCCAACACCACTCACTCAGCCGCGCTACTAGTATTAAGGACCAGTAGAGATTTTCGCTTTCAAATGCACAGATATATTACCATAAGCCTTTATTTAAAAAGTGGCTCGTCCAATTAGGTTAATAGTTAGAGGAAACGTAAGAAATAGTGAAAAAATTATCCAGTATCGATTTCATCTGATTACATCCCATATTTTCGCTTATGTAATCGCAAACGTATTTTTTTACATAAGCCAAAATTTGAAAAAACTGTCAACCAACTTTAGATCAAAGCTACAGAAAATTCGGAAAAAAAAAGTCCAGTGTGGTATATATATCATCAATTTCAATTTAAGTATTAAAATTATTGGACTTGTACAGTCCAATGTAACGTACAGTGTGGTTTTTTTTTAAAAATCAATTTCAATTTAAGTATTAAAATTATTCGACTTGTTAAGGATAAAGATGCAAATATGCCCGATTGCTCGATACAATCAGTCCGATTTGAAAATTGAAAAAGTGCATTATCATCTAGATGCAACTTCTCATTCAGAAAAATCACGTAAGCATACCCTACTGTCAGGGGCACTAGCGGATCCAGGATTACAAGGCCTTCGTATACTGTTGGAAGGAACTCGTTGGGTCAACCCACTTTTCATTGGGAAAAAGAAATGAACCTGCATCCGGAAGACCTCCAGAGAGGGTGAAAGAGGATGCTGGCTAAAAAGTAAAGACCAGGCTGTGTGCACAACTGAAAAATAAAATAAATGTAATTGGTCTGAATGCAGCAGTGAGTTGTAAAGCATGCGTTGCTACTCACTACTGCGTAACACCCGTATTGCCTTATCGGCAGGGTAGGGTCTAAATAAAATAAAATAATTGTGTCTTAGTGATTCATGAAGTGCTATTTTATGTTATTACACGAACGATAATAGTTTAAGAGATAGTTTTTAATATTTTTTTCTATAAAACAAGGTTATATTTTACCATTCTGGGGGGGGGGAGGGAGGGGGCTGGCTTCAGCCCGAAAGTCTCCTCCTCCCACCCGTATATTCGCCTGTGGTCAGGGGTGCCCATCCCCCTCAATGATGGTACATGATCCTTCCCCCACTCCACCCAAAATATGTTATTGTTCTCCTCTTCTTAAAAACAATGCAAGGCAATGTAGAATTAAAAGAATTGTAGATTATATATAATTACAAATCCTGCAGACTGTTCCATGCTTTCCTCGTATTCCGGTTGAAAAGTTGAATATTCATAACCCTGTCAAAATGTACCCCTCCCCCCAAAAATGTTGATGGCGCAACTTGCGCCATGTATACTCCTTTTGGACACCCCTGCCTACCGTAAATATGGTTTAAAAACAACGAAAATGAAGCGCAGGTATAAATTTTTAATAGAATTGGAGACGAATTCAGATTTCTTTTTTTCATTACAACTGCGTAGTCAGTTTAGCATTATCAAATTAGGAGACTGAATACGATTGTTATTATTATCACCTGTCTGCCCTAACTGTATACCTGACGATGTTCAACTAGACTCGCGTAAAGCCAACTCACGTAGAAAAGATACTCCACGAGAGGTAACTGATAAGAATCTTTGGTCTTATCTTTCTATAACTATCTAACATTCGCATCTCTATGTGGGTAGTAACCTCTTTCGCCGAAATTGTTTGTCCTTTATAAATCATTCCCGAAATAAAAACTTTTTTTTATAGAATTCGAGCTAAAGCGCATTCCATCACTTTTTTTTTATGAAGTAAGTCGCGAAAACAAAGGTTCCAGCGTGTATTTTGAAATAGCAAACCAATAAATAAGAACGTAACTGGGGCCCGACCGGCCTTGGGAGAATGGGAGCAATGCTGCGAGTCTTAAAGGCGCATTTATTTTTAAAACTTGTAAAAGAAGCTGTGAAATCGGAATGTGATAAATAAACCTGAAGAAGAGTCGCAATGGTGTCATGTTGGAGATCGTCCGAAAACATCATGGCCGCTCTATTTTTTTTTCCATTTTATTCTTTAGATGGGTCTCAAATGTTAAGCATCAAAGGCAAACAAGGTATTGCCAAATGGATCAATATACAAGGATTATTAATTCGACATCCAATCTATTTTTGTCAGGACATTATCGAGGTTTTCAGTTTTATCAAGATCCCATAGTAATTAGAGTAATCGCACCAGTGTTGGACATATATAAAGAAATTTTTGTCTTTTTTTGGCTTATGTCGCAGTAATTATCATAGTTATAAACTATACTCTACGTTGGTTATTTAAAATCCTTAGAGTCTCCTTTTTCTATTTAACACTTTAAAGTGTAAAAAATATTCAGTTTTTCAGGTATAATCTCCATTAAAAAAAAAAATGCTTTTTTTCACTAGTGATGGACATCCCGAAATTCAGTTGTTCTAGTAATGGACAGGGGGTCGGTACCAGTAATAGACATATACTTCACAAAAATTCTAAAATCTTTATTCAACTATAAAGATAACTATGAAGATAAGATAACATAAATATTCAACTCACTCTTAGCAAAACTGTTAGTAAGAAGGTATGAAACACACTGATCTCAATAGCACTATATAAATAACAATTATAGGCATTTTGAAATCTTCTTTTAGGAACTTGGTTCATAAAGTTATCAATAGAGGGCATTGTGTTTCAACCTAGAAAGGACTGGAACCTTTAAATCAACATGGAAGCTTATTATTAAAATCCAACCTATCCATCACTGAACCGTTCAACCTGCTTTGTTTTATTCATACTTTGAAAAATAATAATAGTATACATTTTTTTGTTTTATATTTTACTCCATTTGCTATTGTGCATATGTGCATCTTGCTAATTACACATATAGGATTAGTTTCCGTGAATTTGCTTGATAATGATCTTGTTTTAGTTATTGATAAAGCAACAGATCTCACAGTTTAAATCTCCGTCGACATAGGAGGAGTAAATTGAGAGAACGAGTGAGTTAAGTTGATTGTAGGCTCAAGAGCAAAATATTGTGTATTTGTCATGGATGTAAGATATTACTGTTGAAATGTAAGTATTTATGGATAGTGTGATTAAAAATGTTTCATGGTACGTCCAGAGGATTTGAGAGTTGATTACATCTTCTTGTATTTTTAATTTCGTATGTGTGTTTCGAGTGAATATTTTGTCGAAGTAGAGCCCGTGGTACAGTAAAAGTTTTATGCAGACTGGGTTGTCGGTAGTTATAGGGAGAGAGAAGCTTAGAATCACTTTTGAATATCAAATAAATTATTAGAAAAGGTGATAGATGTAGAAGTAATAAATTGGTGAAGATGCGAGAGATACTCAAGAATATCAGATATGAAAGGAGAATAGAGAATTGGACTTAAAACGCTATCTTATGTTCCGCCAATATGTTGAGTAAATAAAGAAGAAACAGAACAATCTACGGAAATACGGAAAAAACCTGGCAAGAAATAAGGATTGTAGAATTAGAAAATAAGAAGATGACAGATTGAAGGCAAATATGGCCTCAGTTTTTATAATAAGACCTTGTTGTATATATAAAAAAAAAAATTAAAATATATAAATATATTAATATCTTAAATTTCCTAAGACTGTTTTGCCGGAAGAAGCTGCATAGTATTCTGATTGAGCAGGAAATACCAAACATCTTAAGTTGGAAGGGATAATTACTATTCCGAGAAGTTTGAGACTCGTTCCGATTTAAAACAAGGCGATCCCCTTTCATCAGTATAATTCAACACGAAAACATTTTATAAGTCGTTGTAGCGAAAAGCCTTAACTATGGATGGTAAAACATGGACGACGACTTGATACTATTAGGAGAATACAGGAAAATTACAGAACTAAATAAAACTACATTCATGAAAGCCGATCGTGAACTTAAGCTTCGAAATAAATAAGTCGGAATGCTTCGTAAAAACTTCTTGACTGAGGTGAATAAAATGGGGAATTTAAATGTTTGGTATTAGTTAGAAAATCCCTTAAATTGTAATGTAATAAACGCTCAGCTGGTAAGTAACCAAGAGGTTGACCGAATTCTAAATAAGATTACTATCACATGAAGGAAAAATACCGATACAACAATTGCTAACAGCAACTGATCAATCAATATCTCACGATATGAAGGCAAGGAGTTATAAGATAGGCGGGGCATGTAGCTCTGAGCGATCTATTAGGAAACTTCTACGTAAAAATGAATGCCTTAATAGTAGGCAAGAGACCACGTGGATTCGTCCAAAACAAATAATAAATAACCATTAAGGCAAATGGATGTTTTCTGTCCACCGATAACATCACTGTCCCCGATCCATATCAAGTTAAACATTTTCTCTAAAGGTCATTTGCAGCTTTAACTATCTATATGATAAAAATGTTTGAATGAGAAATTTTGCCATATTAGGAATAAACTTAATATATTAGAGTGAAAAAGAATTGCAAGCTGCGCAGAATCAGGCTAATGCAGTGAAAGTGAAACCTAGTTTATAAGGTTATTATGCGAATTAAAGTCTGCAACTTCAACTGCGCAAGGCCTCTAAACTATCGAAGTATATTATTATTGTAATTTTGTCATATAGATAATTATTACATACTCTATATACCTCTGATTGACATCATTAAGTATGATTCTACTAATGGTTGACATATTTCGGGTATGTAGTAAGAATTGTGGTTAAGATATGAATTAATGGATCGCTTATATAGAGTGAGGTCAAGGCACTGTGTTGTTAAATCTTGGTCCGCCATGTTAAAGCCTGGATGTAGCAGAAAATCTTCGGAATACGAATTAAAAAAATTGACCTATTGCAACCACAAAAATCATACCAATGTAGACCTGCCTTTCCTTATCACCAACTCAAATTTTTTTGGTTCTTTTATTGAAGTTCTAAAGAGATTGCCAATTCAAATGCGAAATGCCTTCCATCCGTGACCATAATCCTGTACTTTCAGTATTCAGTATGAATTCAGTATGTGCCGTATACTTTACGTTATTCTTCTTTCATGAAAGGAAGAATTCATCATTAACTTACCCCGCTTTTCTCTGGATGTCTTTTAAGTCGCTGACGATCTCTTACATATTAAACGTTGATGAAAATTCTTCAGGTCTTCCTTATAATAATAACAATTATTAATAGTATATTATTAATGTAGCGGCTATATTGACCCTCTAATTTTGGATAAATCACTTGAAATGCACAATAAAGTCGAGTCGAATCCGACGCCATCACTCTTGTATTTTTCGCAGTTTTTGAATTATTAAATGTTTCATTTTTTCTTTATTTAATTGCCCTTAATCAATTATTAAATGACTTCTTTATGAGTAAGGACCTAGTGAACGAAAACGGAAAAACGCTTCAAATTTCACAATAGTTTATTATTTCCAAACAACTATACATCTAAAGTAACATTATCCGCGAGTGATCTCTGATTTTATATCCAAATTTTTAAGAAAAATCGGTCCAATAGTTTCGGAAAAAATAAGGCGGACGGACAAAAAAATTAGTATTCGTTTTTAGAATTCTACGTATCCTGAAACGTAAAACCTCAAATTTTGAGAGAGGGTTAAGTTTTTGAATTTTTCGGTATTGAAAATAGTAAACCAAAAATCGGGAATACTTGTCACACTATCTTTCTTATTTAATTTTGAACAGTATGCGGGGGCTAAACATAAAAACTTAGATGATTTTAAATAATTTGTCAACAATCATTAAATTGTTGAAGGAAGTTATTCGACTGTTTTACGTATAATAGGTGATAGACAATCAGGAAGGAGTGAGTTTTTAAATATTTTTATTGCCAACGTTTCAAACCAAGCTTGTATGTCATCATCAAGACATGTTATAAGCACTGAAGGTGTTAAATTACTCTACATTCAAGTACTTGAACATCTTCAGTACATGCCTCGCTGCTGACCCACAAGCTTGTGTTGAAACGTTGGCAATAAAAATCTTTAAAAACTGCATTCTGAATATCTATCACCCATAATCATTAAATTAGTAGCGTAGAAAAAACTAAGGTGTGTGCTTTAGACCCCACGATAGAAGTGAATTCATCAACAAGACGTGATTAAAAATATTAAATATAGATTACAAATAATAGCTTATTATAAAGTGAATGAAATGGTGAACTTTCCCTCGCTTACATGTCTGATTTTTAGTTTTCGAGATATTTTAATCCATATGCGAAAATACTTCTATTAGTCGACTCCTGCACACTTTACCCGAACGTTACACGTAGGAGATCTGACGTCTCAATCTAATTCACTCTCCACAGAAAAAGGGCAAACGCGCCTAAAGTTTTAGAAAAAGAAATAGAAAATAACTTTATTCTGGGACAAAGTCCCTTTAGAATAACAAAATAGTACATGATTAAAGACTACATCTGGCCAAAATAAAACAATAATAAAAAAAAAGAGAAAGAAAAGAAAATATTAGTTAAACAAGCTATATACAAAAAAAATAAATAAAATCAATAAAAAAAAAAATAAATCTATCATGGATGATAAATATTCAGGACGCAGTCTTTTTTAATTTTAATTTTTATTTTTGCCAATAGCCCTGGAGCCAGGGCCCAAAAATCGACCTGATCGCAGGCGAAGGTTTGATTGTAAATTACGAAAGTGTATGTTATTCTGAGTAAAAAAAAAACTTGTCTGCCGTTCCAGAGCCGCCGCTTTTAAAAATGGCGGCTGATTTAAAGAATATTAGGCCAGTGATTTGATGATCGAAACGGGAAATCCATTGCGAAAAATGTGAGAAAAGTATTTATTTTTTTAGCTTGCATATATGGGTTTAGACATGTAAAAAACAAAATTGCTAACGCGGGCCGCCAAGGGAAAACTTTTTACTTTTAATTTATTAAAGAATACATTTTTCAGGAGTTATAGGTGAAAAACCAAATATCGAAAAAATCTGACTTTTTTGGCTGTAAAAAGTTTTCCCTTGGTAGCCCGCGTTAGCAATTTTGTTTTTTACATGTCTAAACCCATATATGCAAGTTAAAAAAATAAAAAAATTTCTCACATTGTTCGCAATGGATTTCCCGTTTCGATCCTCAAATCACTGGCCTAATATTCTTTAAATCAGCCGCCATTTTTGAAAGCAGTGGCTCTGGAACGGCACACAAGGTTTTTTTTACTCAGAATAACATACACTTTTGTAATTTGCAATCAAACCTTCGCCTGCCGATCAGGTCGATTTTTGGGCCTTGGCTCCAGGGCTACAATGTTTCAACCCAAACATGTGGGTCATCTTCAGGGCGTGGTTTGAGCACTGAGGTTGTTCATGTACCTATTGAGTACATGAACAACCTCAGTGCTCAAACCACGCCCTGAAGATGACCCACATGGTTGGGTTGAAACGTTGGCAAAAATAAATTTTTTTTTTTAAAAAGACTGCGTCCTGAATATTTATCACCCATGATATGTAGAACAGTCGACTGACTTCCTTAAAAAATAAATCTATATACAAAAAATTTAAAGCTATGACAAGAAACTTAAAACTATATACAGTAGGAAAAATTATAATTATACACTTTTGAGAAATAAAATAATAGAAAATACATTGAGTTCTTCTTTTAAATAAGCTGTGTTTCTGCTAACATAGGAAAGACGAATCTGACTATATAAAATGTCAGAGTATTTAAATATTGAATAATATCTAAACACAGCATTATCTTATTGTAACTATAGGAACAAATTTATTTGTATAAGAATAAAAAATACTAAAAAAATGTTCCCTTCAAAAAAGTAATAATTACAAACAATGAAAGTTATCAATCGTTATTTATTAATTTTAATATTATTTAGAAGAAAAAAAGAAACCCTTAGAGGGCTATGGATTCGTCACATGTGTGGACGGCGCACAAATATAGCTAATGGCAATGGCAAAAACATTAGATGCGTGAAAGGAGGTTTACGAGCGGTAGCTCGGGGATGGTCATTACGAAGGCCAACGCCATTGTGGGCTGATACTTTCACCCGATCGGCAAGGATTCGCAAACGTCCCATCCACACTAGTTGCATACGATTTGCCCCTGGTGTGGAGTCAGAGGCTAAAAGAGTCCAACAAGAACCAATGGGATTTGTTTCAAAACGAACTTAAACGCGCGCCGCTTGCAAGTATCGATGGAGCCCACCACATTGCTTCAGTTTGAAATAATTATGGGAGGGAACCAACCGAGGAAGGATATTATTTCAGTGGAAGGATCAATAGAGGAGGGTTCGAGAGTGGCAACAGTGCACCCGCCATGTTGCCGTACCTGCACGGCACAGGGTCGTTCGTTGCCTGCTCGGGGTCTCAGAACCTACAACCTACAATACCAAGTATTATTAACTTGTCTCTGTATACACTAAGGCAACTATATCCACTACTGCAAGAACAGCAAACTTCAATTCTAACCAAAGAAAAAAAAATTATAACGAAAAGTGGTTCCGACTATTACATAGAATTCAAGTGGCTTCATCCTCTCCGACAGCAATACTTCCTTGTTCTTATCTATTTTTAAGAAACATTTACTCATTACCCAGCTGTCTTCCACTCAAAAAAAAGAATCCTAATCGATCTTCATGTTCCCTCACTTCTTGTAAAGAGGATTTCGTTCCGAAAAATTCATTCTACATTTTCAGCTTTGTTACAAACACGTAGAGTATATAGGTTTGATTGTGCTCATTTTAATTTACTTGTCTATAAGTTATTTTATTTTTATTTATTGTATGAATTTGGTCCTACCTCTCAATAATTATTGTCCATGTGAGAATATTATATTATTAAATAAATTGTTGTTTTCCATGTTATTAAATATCATTATATATATATATATATATATATATATATATATGGAGGCAAAGGCAAAACATTTGAATCCCGTTTTCTCTTCTGTTTCCCAACCAATTTTATTTTTTGGTTAGTAGCTATTGACGAGCTTTAGTGTTATCAATAAAAAAAGAAATACTGTATATAAAAAAAATATAAATATTATATAGAATATTTAATAATTGGTAAATGGTTGACTGTCGTGGATAATGAAGAGAAGAATAGTTGGGGTGGTCAGTCAAAAAGGAAGGCAAAAGTAAATGATAATATTTATTTTTACATATGCCGACGTGTCGACCTGAAGTTCAGGCCTTCATCAGGGCTGTCTCCGACAGTGTTGCAGGGAAGTTCCTTCTTTTTTTTTTTTCTTTGCCTTCTTATTTGACTAATCACCCCAACTATTATTCTCTTCAGAATATTTAATAGTTGACCGTTGCATTATAAAGGAAGGAGATGGTCAACTTTACAATCAAATTCAGGAATGTGTTTGATTATTATTATGTACATTTCATTACAGAAAAACGTGAGGCGCTAAAGACTATGAAGCCAAAAAAGCTGTAACGATTTTAATGAGACTTGTCTGACGATGGATATAGAATTTCATTGAACATAAATAGAATTTGTTTTTTAAACTATATTTATTGAGAGATATTACAATCTGTCACAAATAAGGACATTTATAATAGTGTTCAGAGAGCACATTCACTCTCTATCTACAATAATACTAAAAGTACATGTATATAAACTAAACTAAACAAAAAGAAACTAAACTAATAAAAACAACTACTCACATACACATGGTTCTATACAATATCTAAAAAAAATAAATAAAAAATCATTCACACAAGATCTCCGAGCCTAGCCTTTCTTCCAACTCGAGGAAGGAAAGGCAGGACTCAAGAAGATCCCAGCGCCTCTAAATCATCCGGATTACTGGTATTAAGGACCAGTAGGGGCTGATATATAGAATTAGACTTAACCTATATATATAACGATAATTATTTTGGCAAAAACAAAAGATACTAAATACCTATATGAAATGGTGTTTAAGCGGTTCTTGAAGTCCTATTAAACGAAATTACACGAACAATAATAAGAGATATTTTTTTAAAATTAAAAAAAAAAAAATGAATACATTTTACTATTTGAGGGGAGGCCTCAGCCCGATTGCTCCGTCCCGTAGATCCGTCTGTGATGAAAGGGAATGGTTGTTCAATTGTATCGCAACGACCAGCCTGAGGCAAATCAATACACAGGAATATGTAAATCATTTCTTTCCATCGGGTCAGCAAAGTTCTTTGTCTTAAATTATGACCGGGTCATGGTTTGATATAACATGAGGTAAATAACCTTTAATAATTTTAGCCACGATAATATATTTAATAATTAAGTACTAATTAAAACTATTTAAAGAGAAATTAAATTATTTAAGTAGCCTGAAAGTAGCGTGATAAGCTGCACTAAATTTTTATATCTGCTATAAGAATTTTATTCATCTTCATATCAGTCGAAGACCTTTTATTTCTCAAAAATATGTTATGAGGACAAAAAATTTGTTGGTACTAGATAGGAATTTTTTAAATGTTTAAATGAATCTAGCCTAATATTTAATCTATTATTTTGTTTTAAATTAAATTTTATAAGGGCTGCCGCTAGGGAGAGCATTTTATCAACGACCATGATGGAAGATTGCTTAGGAAGCAGTCCACGTGCTGCACCTTCAGCGCAAGCACTTCAACTTGTAATCTTCGCTAGCAATATCTTTGTCTCGTACTTCAAACTCATATACAAAGTTCAGCTGTCTACCAATCATAGGCGCAGACTTAGGGAGGGGAGGGGCGATCGCCCCCCATAATAATGTTGAGAGTGCGAGATTATCGTTCCTCCCCTCAATAATTAGATGTAAAAAAAAAAATTAAAATCAATAATAAATAGGCTACACGAATGATTAAAATGTATAAACTAAAATCGATCAAGAAAAGTCGATTAGCTGGAACGTAACTATTTTATTGATACCAAAATATTACTTTTATTTAAATTATCATTTAAATTAAAAGATTATATATATTCACATTTTTCGTGACAAATAAGTTGGACTTTGCAGAATGTTGTATTTTTATTTTAGGTTGAACAGACAAAGAAATCAATGATATTTTTCAATTTTTTACATTATTCATTTTTAGCTGAAAATGTTCTGGAAATGTTCTAATGCCATGAAGACTATCCCCTAGACAAAATATGTATACCTTTTGAGTTATTTAGAAATTTAATTTGACCACTCCTCGTAACTTTTTTCTAGCTTCTTTTCGAGGAAGTATGTTATATGGATAAATTTAAAGGGCATCGGAGGAGACGATATTAACCAGTAATCTAGAATCTCGGTTTTTTCTTGGTCGATTACAAAGGTTAGTTATTGAATATAATAAACCAAACTTAGGGAAACCATATTTAATATTTTTATGTTTTAGTATTAAATTTGTACCTGATTTAAATAGTACATATATGTATCTGTTCTTATTTCCTGTTTATTCTGAGTGAATTAAATCCCTAATACTCTTTTTATTATATTTTAGTTGTTGAGGAAATTTCAATTTGTCTCGGTCGTTTCTGTTATTTCTTTTAATTTAAATATTAACAATAGCACAGCGTGAATTTCTTATTATAAAAAAAAAAATCCTTCCGTGCGATAGTTAGCCAAAAAAAATAAAGTAAGGAAGTGTCTCAGAGTGGATATTTTGTAAAAAAAAACAAAAAAACAAGCAAGATATATTTATTTTTTATCAAAAGAATGGCATTTGAAAAAAGGCTTGTAGAATGTTTTGTGGTGTTACTGGAGCAAAGTCTTAGAAACTTGATTGGTTTCAGCGGGTATAAATTCCAAAAACAGAACACAAAATTGAGCACACATGAATAAATCCATCATACCCGTAGTAATCCGTAATAGAGATTTCTACTTATTTTTGCTACCTTTATTAAAACATTAATAAAAATTCTTTAAATTCTTTAAATCTATACATTTTTTTAATTACCTACCTGAAATAATATAGTGGTATAGCTTATATATTATCATGTTAATATTAAAAATATTGCGTTTTTTAATTGGGCCACTTTTCTATATTATAGAAAATAGGTGAGCGTTTTGTATATTATAACAATGATTTTTTTAACTTTCCATAGGATGAATTTTCTGACTTCGATTTGGTTGAAATTCTGAAGCCTCCATCGAACGAGTAAAATGTGTCTGACTACTGCACTGTACAATGCTTGAAATATACGTGCAAAGGCACGACAACGCCCCTCACAGATGACATTTGGTGACGCCCCATTAACGCCACCCTTATCATTTTCATATAGGCTGTTACGACTAGGCGTTGATATATCGTATGTTTAACGAACTATAACGACTACTGTCCAGACTTCATATCACTGAAAAAAAGAACTTGTTTGTTCTATGTTCACTAATATTGGTCCAATAAAGACTTTTATATGTTTTATGTTATTCGAAAAAATGGATAAAATTAATTTGCTTCCATTGGAACTTGGGTCGAATGAACAAAGCACATAAAAATGAAAATGGGTGCCAAGTTCAACACGCCATATCTTTGCAAATACTTGTCTGATTCGATCATAAAAAAAAGAGAATAGTAGGTGTTACAAGATATATTTGGTATAGCTGAAAAACCTTCTAGCTATATTTAGAAACAGGAGGAGGAAAAGATCCTGGAAATATATTCAGAAAAGGTTTTGAGGAGGAGAACTGCGTCAGTAAGGACCTTCGGCCGACCGATCCTCCGCTGGAGCAGGTTCTCGGAAACGGTCGGCCAAGGAGCGCTCCTGAGAAAGCAGTTGCCCAAAGGTTGTTGCCTCGGCGTCCTTCGAGCTCAGCCTTCGATATCCTCTGTTCATAATGATGGCGTCTGATTTGGAGACAGAGAAAAACATTTTAAGTAGTTTATACTTAATGGTTATGGATATCCACAAAAGACTGGAAGGGATTTGTTTTTCTTCTATAGGTTTAACTCATGTAGCAGCAAATTAGTGTAAGTACATGTGCGCGATCACTCGGTTTATTTACAAGTGATACTTTAATTTCAAATCATTTTAATTTTTTAAAAACCGTGTACAAACTTAAAATAAAAATTTATAGTAATAAGGTACACTGATCCAAAATAAAAATTAATAGTAACTGAAACGACTCTTGCAAACCAATTTTATCATGGCGAATATATTCATAGCATATGTAAATTACATAATCAGAATTTGAGAAATCTCTTCTCCTCACTTCCGGGAGAGACCTCTTCCACCTCTTCAACACTTTGTTAATCTGCATATTTGTTTCACTTTGGACCTATAACCTCTTCTCCTTCTCTCTTTTTCATACGAGGCCTGGATGCTCATCCGTCCGCTTGTAGTTCTATAAACAAAGTCTGGAGGCTTGTCCCTTCATTGGTATTTCTTACTCCCGCAAACTCTGAGGATTCATCTCTTCGTTTGTGGTTACTGTCCTGAGATGTCTTAAGGATCACCCCTTAGATCTCAGACCAAAACTGATTTAGGTCCTCATCCGTCTGAAACTTCGGGTTTTCTGTTTTTTCCCTCTTCCTCATTCTTTGAGTCATTTTTTCTTCATTTGAACACGCTCTGTTGACGCCTTCTCCCCTTCTCCAATTCTTCCTATCCAGTTATCGGCATGGTACTCTGAAGCATTCATTTTATTCGATCTATCTGGTTTTTGGATTTCCATGTGATTTCTTACCTACTATTGAGGCATTCATTGTAGTATATAGGCTTCCTTGTAGATCACTTTGACCAAATGGAACCGATCATCTTAACCTGCTAGTCTTCAAATTATAAGATATTTATTGAAGAGTTTCTGTAAGCAGTTCTTTATAGGTCTTTCTCTTCCAAGCATTAGTACTCTGATCATAGATCACTATGGTTATCGTTCGCAGGATTTTCCTCTTAAATCTTTTAATTTTTCTTTCTAGGATACTCGTTGGTGTCTAGTATCCAGTCCCGCAGCACTATACCATAACTGGGTTTGGGCTTAGTTCACAATACACAAGGTTAAACCCTTCCAGTTTTCTACACCCTTAAGGAAACATTAAAATGTGTTTGTCCCGCTTTCAATAAGTCAGTAAAGATCTCTAATTTCAAAATATATAGTGAAATAGTATTTTTCATTTTGATTTTTTAAAGTAAAAGAGAAAAATATGCGTCTGTTTTTGGGCACTCTGAAGTACCAATTTTCAGCAACTCTTACCCAATTTTCAAAAACCAAAATAATTAAATCTGGCATCCTTAAGAATGAAATAAGGATAATGATACTTTGCAGAAATGTACGTTTCTTGCCTGAAACCGTCCTGTCGGATTTCTAATTGTCAGCGATTTTTTCGACCTATAAAACTAAATAAATAGTGGGTGGTTAGGAGTGTTTAGAATGTGTTAGCCCAGGAGGGATTCTCGCTTCAAATGAGCGCCTTTAGCCAGCTCTAGATCATTCCCAACGTTTAGTATTATTTAATAACAGTAGAGAGTGCCAAAAACTGGGACTAAAGGAGTTTTATCCTAGTACAGCTTAATTTGAGATTTTTATGGATTTCAATGGCTTTGAAATAAGATTGCTCTGTATACACTGATCATCTATTTTTGGTTATTATTATATGTAATTTAAAATGTTTTTATTTAATGTATGTTTTGCGATTCTTTTCCTAAATATTTCTTATATTTTGTGACTTATTTATGAAAATATATTTACATATATAAGTTCAAGTAATAATAATTACTTGGATAACTGATTTCCAGACAATTGAATATAATAAATCATCACGGAGATTATTCAAAATTAAAAAAAATCACTTGAAAAAAATTATTCATACAACGATAAAGTGGCTGAAGTGGTCGATTCGCGATAGAGAAACTACAAAAGATAAAATTATCACTGAGTAATGACACGCCTCTTTTCATTTGTGAAATACATCGTCAGACTAATAGCCGATTGTTTGATCATTGAGCATCAGTGAACCGCGTGGTTTGGTTGCATAAAGTATGAAATTACTTTGAGTCACACACATAAAAAAAAAGATTAATGTTATTTTTAAAAATTAAGGGGTTTCACAACTGATCGAAAATCTTGAAACGACAGTAAATCTATTGAATGTCTTGGGATGGTCTCATACTGAGAAATATCCCAGATTAGGCTGAAGGCAGTAAGAATTTGATTGCAGGAAAGTATTGTTCACAAAGTATCAACACGAAAATTCAATTTATTTGTTTGTAATACGATGGGCTTTTCATAAAAACTTTAAACCTTTATATATGGAAAATAAAATTGTGTGAAGGTAAACTTTATTTATTTTTCATAATTTTTGAGTAAGTTTCTTTTAATACATATTGCTGCCGTTTGCTTTTGAGCTGATACTCTTTACTATGTATAAAATAATAAATATTTAAATGAATTTTTAGGAAACTACACGTGAACGTTGGTCTGAGAACATAGTTCTGGATGTTGTCGGTTCGATTCCCTTATGGGTCTATTAACATTTATTTCTCTGCTGCTTCGAGAAATGAATCTTGACATTTTCACACTGTAAGCAGTAATAACGGGCCTTAGCAAAAAGAATCACAATTATGAATAAAGTTGTTGAGCTGGCGTTGCTTAAACTTTGAATGTATTAGAGTGAAGAATAGCTACCTAGTGTGAGACTTCATGTTGATTTATATTCACTCACTCATCAACATGTTGCTGGGTATGTATATTGGCATGGTCTCCATTAGCAGCTTGCTCCATTCGGTCCTGTAGGTATCAAATCTTCTCCAGTAGTCTGCACCTAAAGTCTTTAGCTATGCCCCGCCATCATCCAGCCATTGCAGTCGAGGTTTCCCTCGCTTTCGTCCACCTTCTGGCTTCCAGTGGAGCAGTTATATCTGGAACCGTTCTCTTTAAATGACCCAACCATCTTAATCGGCCTAACTGGATATAAGATGTTTTCCTCTTCAAACAACTCCTCCAGTTCCGTATTTCTAATGATTCGCCTGGCGTCTCCAGCTTTCACTGCACTGAATATCTGAAGAAGAAATTTCTTCTCCTACAATTTTAAAAATTTCATATCTTCTGCTGTTGGATTCCGTGATTTGCTGCTATTGTGAGTTTCATATACTTCTGGGGGTATACTAGTTATTAATAATTTCAATATTTAATTATTAAAATAATTTATTATATAATTATTATTGACTAGGAGTGTACCGAATGTCCGCATAACGGCGGACCAACCCTCATTTTACAAATTATACAACAGTTCATTTTATTGCACTATTCGTTGCTCAAATTGTATATCTTTAATTTACATGTATTCTTACAAGACTGAAACCGCTCGACACTTCCGATCACTTCAGCACTTACCAGAAAAACGCTCTAAACTTCCAATTAATACAAAAGACTCATACACATGACTATAATAAGGCATATTTGGACTTACGGAGTTGAGCTATGGGGCTCCACTAAACCATCAAATTCCTCTCGTATATAATCCTTACAGTCCAAAATCCTTCGTAGTATCCTCAATGCTCCTTACTTTGTCACAAATAAAATAAACAATGAACACCTTAATATTTCATATGTTTCCGATTTGGTCCAATCCAGATACCTATTCTTTCATAAGAAACTTTATAACCATCCGAATCCACTTGTTTCTAACCTTGCTTACTTTTCGATTCCTGATAACCCTCCGAGGCGTCTGAATAGAAGATGGTTCGGTGATCTCCTAATGTAGACATATCATTAGAGTGCTACCATTGGGTAGTTCCTCAACAAGTGTTTTCAAGTTATTATATCCATATGTTCAAATTTACTAACTGTAGTATTTCATTATGTTTCATTTAGTTGTAAATATTATTAAGAAATAAAAAAAAAACATGTATTCTGCAGTTCAGAGTATGTTATTTTTTATCACAATAAAATAAGCAGAACGAAACCAGAGTTCAGACAAATTTTTAATTTCTTTAAAAATCTTTATTATGCATCGCGAAAAGGAATACAAATTTGTTTGTCTGTCCGACGTCCGCGCATTTTCTTAAAAACTACTGAACCGATTTTTTTTTCATATTTGGACATAAAATCAGAGCCTTTTACTTTCAAAATGGCTGCCGAAAAACCTGCGTTGCTATAGATTCTAGCGCCTAAACGGATGTACCGATTTCAATGAGACTTGGCTAAAGTCATTTTCTCGACGCCCTTTAAGTTTATCTATGTAACATACTCCAACGAAAAGAAGCTGGAAATAATGTTACGAGGGATGGTAAAATTAAATTCCGGACAACTCAAAAAGTATACACTTTTTTGTCGATATTGTTATGGTTTTTTAAAAGTTTACAGAATTCCCTAAAAAATTCTTTAAAATCGGATAATTAGGAGCAATGATATGGTCTCTAGTTTTTTTTATATGTTCTACTGCAAATGTTATATGCTTTGATTTGCTTTTTAAATTTTGAATGCGTTACTGAAGTAATGCTATTTTTAATAACGTATTAGTAATGATTAAACAAAAAGTTTAGTCCAATAATGGGAATAAACTTTTCTTTATTTTTCTTTGTAACTAGGAAGGTAATGTTACTTTAGATGTATAATTGTTTGGAAATAATAAACCATTGTGTAATATTTTGCAGCGTTTTTTTTTTTTTATATAATAGAGAGATTACTGTCATCGTTGTTACTATATCTTTATATATAGATTCATAGTTTTACAGGACATTAGATTTTACCAATGAATCGATTTTGCATTTGATTTAATCTTAATTAAAATCAGTTACAATGTTTGCTATTTCCTAATCCAATTTGTAAGTCTCTCATTTTCGACACAACGTTCCTAACGTTTTGCGTTTTTCGCGTTGTGCAATATTACAATTGAGTTGCATTTGTAATATGTTCCAATCATCCTTCGTCCCAACTATTAGGCTTCTGGGATAGCATTAGTTGTTTTTATAGTGATTGATTTACAGTTTTCGTGATGTTATTTTAAAACAGGCGAATGAAGCTGATAGATTAGCGTGAATTGGCCCGCAAACATAGCTAATCGGGACGATGACGCTTGGACTCGTTATAGCCAATCAGATCTGTTCTATGTTGGAGCGGTGAGCGGAGCAGCCAATGACGAAAATGCATAAAAACTACAGGAGCTGTGGAGCTGTGTACAGAAACCTTTTGTTTATCTGGAGCGGCTCTAAGCTTGGCAGGGTAAACAGTTTGCCATCAAGCTGAGATAGCCGTGTAAACTATCTCTCTCCAACTGTTGGATTTATAGCAACTAGAATATAATCCTGGTTTAATCTGAGTATCGGTATGTAATACAGTAATATTTATAATTTTTTGTTTATCGTACAAAATTCAGTTTTATTTAAAATTATTCTAGTAATAAATATTTCCTTAATTTTGGCAGTTCAGAGCAGTGGTGTGCCTACAACACTTTGAGACCGAAGTAAAATCATTTTTGATATTCCTAAAAAAAAGTACTGTAGGAACCGGGACGGATATAATTTGGGAACTCTTACCAAAAAAATGATTATAATAAATAAATTTTAAAAAATTGTATTTAATATTGAAAAATCTCTGCTGCGCGGTCAATTTAATAGTCAGGCACATTTTGACTGAATGTTATGCATATGAAACACAACGGAATGAAGTTGAATTGGAGAATGATATAACTGAAATTTTGGAAAATACCACCAAATTGGCAAAAAAAATGTTTACATTTCTTTAAATAACGCACCTATACAACAAAATTTAAATTTTGCTGATTTTTTTTTATTTTTTAAATATTCTGTGCTTTCAATTTATTGTTAAATTTAATATCATCTGATGTAATATAAATATTTTGTGAGGGCTAAAATGACCCATAAGAGGTTGAGGAGTCCCCCCATTGTTATAAATTAATAAAATTGAAAAAGTATTGTTTCATAATATCAATCAAATCTATAATTATTTGATCAATTGAATATATGTATTTTCGTAATGTCCCCGGTACAAAGCTATTTTTCTCAAATTATTTACTCTTTATCGAGTTTAAGAAAGGTTCTCATTTTCGTAAATAAAAATGTTGTAGCTTACGACAGCCAATTCTGAAGTTTTAGACGGATGATAAAGATCTGATAAAAAGGAATCTGTACCTCTGAATAGTAAGTAATAGTCTTAGATTGATAGAGGGGAGGGAAGAAGACTACAAATCTACTACGTTTATAAAATATAAAGATAAAGTAGATTTAGAAAAAATAAAAAAAAATATTTTATTCAGGATGAATAGTGAAAGACTGAACAAGAAAATTTTTGACAAAGTTTGCAGCTATAAAAGTATGGGGAGATACGTAAAACAAATAAAAGAGGAACTAGACAGACTAAACATCACCGATAAAGATTGCTTGGATAGAGAACTTTTTAGGGAAAATCTGAAAGGGGTTTGGGTTCTTGCAGGTGGGAGGGAGAGACGAGGGAGGAAATGGAGTAAAGAAGAACGAGAGGAACAGTACAGAAGGATGAGAGAGTATTGCAGTAAGAGGAAGGCTGAGGGTGTGAAGAGGAAGCGGAAATGATATTCGCGTTGTCCTTGCTGGTCGGTTCGTGTAAAAAAATAATTGCAAATGTATGTAGTGTTTTTTGACAAAGTAATACGAATACAGTAAGATGGGGTAACTATGGGACTGGGTGGGTAACTAAAATTTAGTTTGTGATGGTTCCTTGGTGGATACACTGTGTTGGCCCAGTCTGCAAAAACGTGCTTTGTGTAGGTCTGTACTGAGCTACTACCTGCGACATTTTGAGAACCCTAGTTCACTACACTAGTGCGCTTGGGTTTTATTTTTTCAAAATTCTTGTTTTCTTGAAACTTTCGCGTATGCCTCTAGAGTAGAGTGCCGTAAAGTAGCCAATAAAAAGCACATTTTTCAGACTGAACCAACACAGTATATCCACCACAGAATCACCACAAACTAAATTTTACAAGCTGCCTCAATGTTAAACCATCTTATGTCACGGAAAAAAAAAAAAAATGACTATACATGGTGTGAAGATGGTTGATTCTAATTTTAGAAATTAGGCGGGGGTCAATATATAAAATACTATATTACATAAAAGTATGTTCTTTGCATTGTCCTATTGCATCGTTTATTGCAATAAAAATAATATTATATAATATAGTATTTTACAATTGCATAATAGTATAGTATTTTAGTATTGCATAATAAATATGAATGCCAGAGATAGTTAGGCCCATGTAATTTTCTAGTGGTATAAGTAGTGCTAGAAACCCATTTACTTTTTTTAAAATTTATAAAGACTTAGCAGTTTAAATTTGCCTGATATCGGTAAGAAAGTCATATGAGTGGACACACCAGATTTATTTTGTCCCTAATGAAAATATATTTTCTGAGACTAAAGCCAGATTTCTTTAAAACAATCAACAGTTTTCATTGTTGCAATATTGTTCCCGTCATCCAACAGTGTAGAGCAGGTGCTAGACAACAGTGGAGATTTGTTTAGTTTTATTGATGTTCTTAGTAATGAATAAGACGGTCTTTGGGAAGTAAATCTATTGTCGAGTTGAAGGCTCCAATAAATCTAGTCAATAAAAAAACAATAGGATACGTTTTGATAGGTTATCTCATATTAATAATATATTATAATTGTTTGTCTTTCTTATTATTTTTTTTTCTCTAGGGCCAATATTTAATTTTTATTTGTTCATAGTTAAGGCAATACTACTTCCAATTTCCTTTAATCACATTTATTATCTCTAACGTTTCGGGACAATTTTTCCATCATCAGAGCAATCCTTATCTTCACTGAAACTTGCTTTTTTAATTTGGCACCATTTGTCAAAAATTCAAATATTTGTCACATTCATTTTTTTTTTGGTGTTACACATCTTTTCTTATTCATTGTTACACTAACCAACATCTGGCTATCTTCAGTGTCATTACTGTACTTTTTACCTGTCCTCTTATTTCTTATTATGGCTGTTTGTTGTGTTTTTTTTTGTCTATTGTTGTTTTTTGAATTTCAATATTGGATATTATGTCCGAATAGAGTGTACCAAAGTGTTGTATCTGTTTTGTAGTTTACTGTTATATTATTGTTTTTTGTTATATGTATGGCTTTCAGCAGTTTCCTATTGTTTGTTTTTGGACCTATTGCTAATATTTGTGGGTTTTTAAAGTCAAATGTGTGTAGTGATTTAATACTATGGTTTGCTAGGGCTGTTATCTTAATGTTTTTACTATTTTTGTAGTTTGATGTATCCTATGATATTCTGGTTTTTAATTTTTTTGATTTTTCGCCTATATATATTTGTTGACAATGTTGGCAGTCTAACTTATAAACATTTTTCTTATCCAGTGCTTCTATTTTGTCTTTTGGGTTTGTCAAGTATTTACCTAATTTTTTGTCATTACATATGCCAAACTGAATTTCCGGTAGGTCATAGTTCATGAATACTTTTTTGATTTGTCCTATAAGTTGTGGTATATTTAATATTATACAATATTTAATTTTTATTTGGTTTATATTTTGTAAATTATCATCGAGTACCGTCCTCAAAAATATTGATGGCACAACTTGTTCCTCTATCTCGCAATAATAACATAGTCAAGTTTAAGTTAGAGGGAAATTAATTTTAATGGATTTATAAATAATTTATATGATAATCACTATTTGGATAACAGATTTCCAGACAATTCAAGACAGGAAATCCTCATGAAGATTATTCAGAACAAAAAAAACATCGATTAAAAATAAAAAATATCCATACAACGATAAGTTTCTGAAGTGGTCGATTCGTGATAGAGAAACTACATAAGATAAAATTTTTTCTGAGTAACGACACGCCTCTTTTCGTTTGTGAAATAGATTCTCAGACTAATTGCCAATGCATTAATCATTGAGCATCAGTGAACCGCGTGTTTTTTTTTTATTGCAAAAAGTCTGCAATTACTTTGAGTCACTCATAAAAAATAATGTTGTTTTTAAAAATTGCAGTGTTTCACAAGCGATCAAAAAATTTTAAAATTACTGTAAATCTATTCAACATGTTGCAATGGCCTCATTTTGAGTAGTGTGGCTGGCAAAAGTTTTGCGACCGTTCAGCACAGTAGGCAATAAGCAGTAAGAATTTGAATGCAGAAAAGTATTGTACGCAAAGTGAAAATATATTTGCCGAAAATGAAGTGTGATTTATATTAACAATCAACAGTTTTCACTATTGCCATTATCTAACACTGTACAGCCTAGCTCTAGACAACAGTGGAGATTTGTTTTATTTGATGTACCTAGATATGAATAAGATGGTCTTTGGGATCTATTGTCTAGTTGAAGGCTCCTATGAGTCTAGTCAATCAGAAAATCAATAGCATCCATTATGATAGGATATCTCATATTTATATTATAATAGTTCTTTGTTTATCATAGTGTTTTTTTCCTCTAGGTTCAATATTTAATTTTTATTTGGTTTGTCTTTTGTTTTATAATTAAAACCACTATATTCAGGGTGTTCTTTAATCAAAGATAAATATTTAATGAGATGACTGAAGATCTCAAAAATTCAAGTTTTTTTGCTGAATAGGAAATGATAACTAAATATACATTTAATTCAAATAATTAACAATTGCTTGGGTATCAGTAATTTGGAGGGTGTAACTAAGAATTGGGAATAATTAACAATTTTATGAAAACTAGTGTAGTTTAGCCTCTTAAAAATAGCCTTTAAATGGTTTTAAAAAAGACAAACTTTAATTTGTTAAAAATTTACAAAAATATTTAGAAATGAAAAAAATAATTAGGAAATAAATGATTCAACATATGATAAAATGAAGCAATAATTTATTATTTTTTCGTTAATTGTAATCGACCAAGAAAAAATATCACTATAAAATTTCTTTTACATTTTACAATATCGCTATACCGCATTCAAAAACAGTACGATATTTGGTTCTCTACTTGGACAAACGCATGACATGGACATACCATATAAAATAAAAAAGAAAAGAACTTAATTAACAATACGGACTTCTTTCTAGACTACTTCACAGAGGTTCTAAATTATTGACTAATAAATTATTTATTTACAAAGTTCTCATTAAACGACTTTAAAAATATGGTATCGAACTATGGGGAACAGAAAATACATCAAATTAAAAAATAATTCAGTCATTTTAGTCAAAAGTCTTCCGGAAAATTGTAGACGAATCCTATTATTTTTCAAACCTTACTCTACACACTGACTGACCTAGACATTAATTTCAAAACCGCAACTGCCACAGACCGCTTCAGTAATTTTCATGACAGACTGACTCTAAATTCAAATCTACTTACTCAAGCTCTATCATATAGCTCTAACATGTATTCTTATCATACCGAAACGACAAAAAACCGCTCCACGTTTCCTCTTACTCCAAGACTTACTGGACAAACGCTCTAAACTTCCAATTAATTACAAAAGACTCATATTCATAACTATAAGATGACTTATTTGGATTGATGGAGTTGAGCTATGGGGCTCCAAAAAATCATCAAATTTCTCTCTTATCCAATCCTTACAATCCAATATCATTCGTAAAATCCTCAATGCTTCTTACTTTGTCACTAAAAAAATTAATCCATAAACACCTTAATATTCCATATGTTTCCGATTCGGCCCAATCCAGATACCTATCCTTCCATAATAAACTCCATAACTGTCCGAATCCTATTGTTTCTAAACTTGCTTCCTCTTCGATTCCTGATAATCCTCCGAAGCGTCTGAAAAGAAGTTGGCCTCGTGATCTCCTTATGTAGACATGGTATTATAGTACTACCAATGGGTATTTTCTCAAAAAGCGTTTTCATTTGATTATATTCCTCGGTACACATTTACTTGATGTATTTATACTAATATAGTTGTAAATACCATATATAAAAAAACTTTTATAACCTTATAAGTACATAGAATGTGAGTTAGACATATATAACTTAGTTATATACAATAACTTTATATAATATTTCTCTTTACTTATGGAACATCCTATATATAATGTTCAACATGCATTCAAATGTTCTTTTTTTTTACTTTTCATCTTATTATTAAGGTGATATGCGTATCAGAATAGCAGTATATTGTTGAATATAAGACAATCAATACCAACAACAACTCGTTGGCATTCACCATTCCTGTTTCCATATACTGTTACTGTTCCAGTAGTCCCAATATGACTTTGTCAAAGTGGTCTTGTGTCAGCAGATGCAAATCACTACCATCAAGACAAGGACTATCGACTTTTCAGTAAAGTACTTCGCTAAAAGAGGTCAACTCGATAATAAAATATCGATGTATCGAAATAATACAATATAATGAACTCTTTAAAGGACCTTAGCCATTTAGTACCGGAAGGCGATCCTTCCTCGTCCGGGGCCTTGGAAAGCCTTTGATCACTCGATCAATTTCCCTGATCATTGAATGATGATAAATAACATCTCAATTTAAGACTTATTTTTTTTCTGGATTCTTTCACTATAATTTTATATATTTTATAATTTATTCAATAATATTTACTGATAAACGTAAAGCTTAACAGTTTTTTAACAAGTCAGGAAATATATCGTGGTTTTATTACAAAAAGTCACTAAGTATACTTTTGGTCGATTTTTAGCTTAAAGTACCTATTTGTTTATTTCGATCATATTTATCTATGCAAGAAATTATTAAATGCATACAAATAACACAAATTCTTTTATACGTAAAAAATAATTGAATTAAGTACACGATGTTTTGGCTTAAGAGAAAAAAAAGTCACTATCTGGAACTTAATGACTTCTTTCACTGGATTAGTTGATCAGATGGTTAATAAAACTAACTAAGTTAGATATGTCTAACTCACATTCTATATACTTATAAGGTTATAAAAGTTTTGTTATTTATGATATTTACAACTGTATTAGTATAAATATAACAAGTAAATATGTTCAGAGAAATGTAATCAGACGAAAACACTTGTTGAGAAACTACCCATTGGTAGTACTCTAATAATATGTACACGTCAGAAGATCACGAGGCCATCTTCTTTTCAGAGGCTTCGGAGGGATATCAGGAATCGAAGAGGAAGGAAGTTTAGAAACAAGAAGATTAGGATGGTTATGGAGTTTATTATGGAGTAGTATCTGGATTGGGCTAAATCGGAAACATAAGGAACTTTAAAGTCTTTATGGATTATTTTATTTGTGACAAAGTAAGGAACATTGAGGATTATACGAAGGATTTTGGATTGTATACGAGAGGAATTTGATGGTTTAGTGGAACCCCATAGCTCAACTCCGTCCGTGTACAGTGTTATTTGAAATGTACCAAGGTGTGTTGACAATGTTTAGTTGAATTTTTTACTGTGTTGTTTGTATTTATTTATGTTTGTTCGTCTTGCCAAACCCCAAAATTCTGCTTCGTATGTACAAATTGGTCTCAGTGTGGTCTTTTAAATTAGTCACTTGTTTTGTAAGTTAAGTGAGGATCTGTAGAATATGTGAGAGTTGGTTATATTGTCTAGTCAGTTCTTATTTAATATGTATAATCCAGATAAGTTTTTTGTCTAAGTAGAGTCCGAGGTACCATACATAGTTTTTTAAAGGCACAGGGTTATTGACAATTGTTATTTTGTATTTTAAACCAGCAACGAAATCAAGCTTTGGGGCTCTACAAAACCATCCAGTTCCTCTCGTAATTAATCCTTACAATCCAAAATCCTTAGGAAAATCCTCAATGCTCCTTACTTTTTCACAAATAAAATCACCCATAACGACCTTAATGTACGATCATCCAGATACCTATCCTTTCATAATAGGCTTCTACCATCCGAAACATCATAGAACCATCCAAACCCTCTTGTTTCTAACCTTTCTTCCTCTTCTCTTCCTGATATACCTCCGAGGCTCCTGAAAAGATGTCTTCGGAACCTTCCAATATAAAACTTCAATTGGAACATCAAAACAACCAACCATTCTGATTTCAACTACGTTGTATTTCTTATTTAAAATAAGCGAGATGATACGGTTAAATGCGTTACATTCATAATGTTTTCCCGAAAAGCATAGATTGCAGAGTGGAGAATCTGACACTTCCATTTTATACAGATGTTTCTTTAAGTAGTGATGGCCAGTAATCATTCGAAATCACGCAAGTACTTCAAGTACTAAGCCCCTTCAGAAAACGGATGATATAATCCTAATTGCAGATTCTAAGGAAAATATACTAAAGGTAAAGAAATAATAGGAGGAAGAGCTAATAAGGAAAGTCGAGTTAATATTATTCCCAAAAATGGAAAATTCTTTTTCTCTCTCACGGAAAATACAGAAAATAATGTGGCATTTTTCTCCAATTGTGTGTTGTAAAAAAAAAAAAAAAAAAAAAACACTCAGGGAACATTATTTACTAATGGTAGTAATGACAAAGAAATAGCAAAAAGCTTATTAAAGGCAAATCAAGTGTACTAACATTGCCGCAACCGCATAGATTTCCCACGTTTTTAAAAAAAAATGCATAAAGGTATGCATTTATAATTTTATATCGAATCTATTAAAATTCAAATATTATTGAAGTATTCAAATTTAATGGGAATATTAACAATATTTTACAGAGAATAAATAATAAAAATGAACCCAACTGTAAACAACTTAAACATAGCAGCAAGCCATTTAGTATGGCTATATTACTAGAAGGAATATTTCTTGACATGTCTTTTTAGGGTGTTCAGGTACCTCCATAAAACTTTTCACATACACTTAACTACGTTGTAACTCATCGGTCCCTTGAAAGATTTTTTATTTCTTTTATTATATTGAATAAAAATCTAGGTATGTATGAAAAAAATTAACAACATACTGAATATATAAATAATTAAAAAAACGAAAAATGTAGCAATGATTATAAAAGCAATTATTTGGCATTAAAATCTCAAAATCAAATATTAAACTAATAAAAATTATCGATAAATCTGTGTCTATTATAATACTATTTCCTGAGGGTAGGCTCACGTTTAAGCGGGGAAAAAATGGAAAAAATATATTAAGAGAGAGAAAATAGGAGGGGATATTTATTAAAAAAATAAAAACAATGACCGACAGAAAAATTGTTTTTGAATAATAAATTTAACATTAAATACATTAAACAAATAATACGTACTTGTCTGATTTATAACAAGAGACTTGACTTTAAAATCTCAAAATCAAATATTAAACTAATAAAAATTAAGAACAAAACTGTGTCTATTTTAAATATACCATTTCCTGAGAGTAGATTCACGTTTAAGGGGAGAAATAGATGGAAAGAAGATATTAAGAGAGAGCAAGTGAGATGGGACATTTTCTAAAAACATAAAAACAATGGCCGATAAAAAAATTGTTTTTGAATAATAAATTTAACATTAAATACATTAAACAAATAATACGTACTTGTCTTTATTCTAGGGGGCGGGGTGGCCGAATAGGCTAAAGCGTGTGTCACAGCACCGCTAGTTGCCTGGCAACCGGATAACAGAGATTTGAGATGATATAAAAAGTACGAGTTCGCGTCCCGGTGCCGGAGGGGATTTTAAATTCCCCGCCCTCATCCTCCGGCCTGGGAAATCCCGTATAGCCTAAAAGGCGAGGTAGGGAAGAACAAAAAAAAAAAAAAAAAAAAAAAAAAAAAAAAAAAAAAAAAAAAAAAAAATACGTACTTGTCTGATTTATAACAAGAGACTTGACATTAAAATCTCAAAATCAAATATTAAACTAATAAAAATTAAGAACAAAACCGTGTCTATTTTAAATATACCATTTCCTGAGGGTAGATTCACGTTTAAGGGGGGGGGGGAAAGGATGGAAAGAAGATATTAAGAGAGAGAAAGTGAGATGGGACATTTTGTAAAAAATAAAAACAATGACATTCTTAACCGATACAATAGTTATGTTTTTAAATGATAAATTTAACATTAAACGCATTAAACAAATATTACGTACTTGCTTCATTTATAACAATAGACTTGTCATTACAATCTCATAATCAAATATCAAACTAGTGAAAATTAAGGAAAAACTGTGTCTATCTATTATAATTATACCATTTCCTTAGGGTAGATTCACGTTTAAGGAAAAAAAAAAATAAAAACAATGGACGATAAAAAAAAAAACATGTTTTAAAATAATAAATGTAACATTAAATACATTAAATAAATAATAAGTACTTGCCTCATTTATAACAAGAGAGTTGTTAATATTAATATTATAAAGTTTTTAATTTATTTATTTCTCCCTCCATCTGACGGGAATATGCGAAGACTATCTTACAGGCCATCAATTTAACAAGTGAGAAGTGAGATTCTAAGTTTAATCGGCCCAATCGAAAATTCTATGGTTACGCTATTAACTCGCTTAACCACCACGGCCTCCACTGGTAAGTTGTCTTTCAATAGTAATTGAACCATCCCATCCTTCCCTGCCCCTCCCTCCTACCCTAGGTATGGTACCGATGTTCGAGATAAACCTCAAACCCTGGTTAAACCCACTTCTCTGTGGTAGTTCCGACATTGAAGTCTGCCAAGGCTTTTCCTGTCTTTGTTTGCATTTAAGCTTCTTTTTTCTTGAATATATTCAGTGTTTAGGAAGTTGGGTGGTGTTCAGGAAGTACTGTAGTGAATTTGGAAGTCTTATCCGTCATTAAGTCACCATACAGGTGTTCATAAACAAGAAGTCCCACAAAAGAGTTTAAACGGACTTGAGCAATGTCACAGAATAGCCAAACTATAGATAAGCTATAGAATAAAAGATATATACAATTTTTCTCTCCTAAATTATACTTTTCATAACCAACTTTTCAACCATATGTACATTATTAGGCATTTAGTAAAAAAGAAAAAAATTATAATAAAACATTATATACGCCGTGTTCGATAATATATAACATGATATTACATATAATGTTATATATCATTGATCCTATTATATACTATCTTGAATTTCCTTCATCACTAATTTCGATTATCCGTCACCTCCGATTATTATAAGCGCAGGTATTACAAAGGAAAGATATTGATATGCTTCTAAATCATATTGGTTGAAATTTAAAAGTCACCGTTCACAACTCAGCTGCGGAAGTTATTTTATAAAGACTATTATTATAAAACTTCCTGGTCCTGCAGATCAATTTGGTGTGGTAAGTGATAATTTGTATTCAACATAATAATAATAAAAAAAAACCTGGGAAATATTTATAACAATAGAAAATTGTTATATCACTGTTATTGTCTCGCGGTGCCATAAGATAACAATAACCTCATACTCTTTGCTTGGAAACGGGTATTACTATACATCAAAAATAGACTTCATAAACGAACCGGAATAAACAATTAAAAACTATATTTAAACTAATTAATTTTTATAGATTTAATTATACAAAAAAAAATCTTTATTGCTTCTTCACCATTTTTTATGGATGCAAAAAAATATTCATATTTCTAGACACTCCACTAATATAAATTTATTGATATAACTAATATGAAAGTATTATTTAAAACAACGTAAAATAAAAGAATAAAATGGAGTCTAATAAATCAGATTTAATTTAAAGAAATTTTCAAATCTCAGGCTGATAATAGAAGGAAAATTATTTAAGAATTATAATAAAATAATATTGTATCAGTTATATCATAATTTTTACCATCAAAATATTCTACGTTTATATTTTTGTCTATGTTCTTGAACGATGTGTGGAATATACTTCCTTTCCTATCTAGGATATAATAATTTTAAAAAAACACAATAAAAAAATTTAGCCAATTAGAATTACGTCCAGAAGGTCATTTTAAAATTCCCATTAAGAATAACGGGAGTGGCGTAGCTTAATGGTAGGGTGCTGACTTCCAATGCTCAAGACCCCAGGTTTGAGTCCGGCAGATGGCACATAAGTTATTTATTGTGTTTCGTTGGCCGTACATCGACCCTAGGGGCGGAAGACCCTCCTAGTGGATACCCAATCTCTATGGAGTGGCTATATTAAGCAATTAAGCAAGAGGAAAAAATAACCAAACCTGACGGTTGAGCGTGATCTCGGTCAAATCACCTCCTTGCACAACCGTTGACCAAGAAGCAGTACTTTCTTACAAAGCAGTGAACCCAACACCCTTCATAGGTTGTAGTGATAGAGTTTTTTTTATATTATTATTACATGATACATTATTATACAATTATACCAGTTTTATAATTTTAATTTAATTTTATTTAAATTATTTTTTTAGTACTTTGTACTATTGGATATACATCTACATATACACAGGCTACGTTATCGTATGAATGAACCGTTTAGAGGGGCACACATATCTATAAAGTATCCAGCCAATAAAGTGAACAACTATATGTACTTTAAAGTCATCTAAAGTCGACAATCCTTGAAATTATATAAAGTACTTTGTGCCTGTTGCTGCCTCTATAAATTACACAGTTGATGGCGATGGAGGGTCCCATTGACAAGCTTACGACACCAAGTTATAGCCAATTTGAAACCATTGTCTCTGTTATCTATCTAACGATCTAAGTTAAAACTTTTTACTATTTGTTAACCAATTAGACAGCAATATTGATGCCATTGTCTTATATTAAACTGCCATTTATGTCATAATGCCCCCATTCACAATAAACAATAATAATCGATTAATACATTACAAATAATCAATAAAATCCCAAGACTTTCTAAATAAAATAATGTTACGAATTTGGAAAATGTGACAAACTAAATATGAATAAAAATTGGTAAAAAGTCACAAACTTTTATCAGTGTATCCAGAAAGAAATAAACTCTTTTTCCTAACTCTGTCAGGTCGGGCGCAAGTCTAGACTCAGCTTGATGAACGCATAACACAAAGGAAGGAAGATTAAATACAAGAAAATGGAATCAAATCAACAGTGAGGATTATTTAAATATAATATCAGATCTGGAATTATTAAACTACAGTAAATGTATTTAAGGTTATAAACATATGCTTTAAACATCAATGAAATGATTTTATAATGATGTAGAGATGGTTGACCGTTGATATAATATGAGAAGGAGTTAGTCGAGGGTGCGGTCAAATAAATAAAAAAATTAAAATATATAAATTATTTTAATTTTTGCCAACGTTTCGACCCACTTTGCAGGTCGTCTTCAGGGCTATAAAAGATACAAACATGTATGACAACTTCTTCGTATTTTATATATACTTATATTTATTTTTTATTTTATTTTTATTTTTTCAACATGTTTGTATCTTTTGTAGCCCTGAAGACGACCTGCAAAGTGGGTCGAAACGTCGGCAAAAATTGAAATAATTTATATATTTTAATTTTTTTATTTATTTGACCGCACCCTCGACTAACTCCTTCTCACGAAATGATTTTATATTTTACTTCTTGTTTCACACAAGTACAATGAAATATTTTTTTTAACAATGACATTGCCTTGATTAGGTGGATATTTAATACTTTTTCAAACTTAAAAATATTTTAAAAGTTTATATTTATTTAGTAAATTTCATTTAATTTCCTTGAAAACATGTTATTATTTATAATTTTTTCGCCACCCTTCATATTCTTCTACAATGTATTAGATATTGCTTTTTTAAAAAATTCTCCGCTTTCCAACGATATATTATACGCATACTTTCTGACTATTTCCGGAGATTCATTTTCAAGCATTTTTATTTTTTTCTACTTTATTCAACTATTAAATTCTTTCAAAAGTTATACAGTTACTGGAATAAACGATAGAACGTATGAATAATTCGTTCTAGAAGATGAATTTTCGGACGATAAATTTAAAAATTATCATGGAGTAATCAGGAAAAAAATGTCATGAATTCATTTAGAAATCTATATCTGCTGAAGATTGTAATTCGGTCAGCTCTATGAGATTTGAAGAAAATTTTTATGTATTTTTTAGATGAAAAATTTTATCATTTACTCTAAATCACCTTTTAAATATCCAGAAAGTAATTTTGTTCTTGTCTCGGTCTGGCAACACTATTGGTAATTTAACTATTCACTTGTATGTTGGAGATTTTATGGTTTTGCAGTTTGGATTTATCCATTTATGACAGTTTTAATCCAGAATAATTTCTATATTGAGATTAATATTCAATAATTTATAATTATTGAATATTAAATGTCATGTACCAGGTCATGGGTCTACTATAAATCCTCAATGTCAGTATTTATCTGTCTAAAAGAAATAACGAATATTTGTTCATTCAGTCCCATTCATTTTCAAAATGTTCTACACACGCTCAATTCATAAAAAGTTACCAGCAAGATAACCTTGCCGTGGTTTTATCTGACCGTCATAAGTGATGCTACCGATACCAACGAACGATCAGTCGTGTGCCTAGTGTCTAGTATTTTTGTAATATCAATATGTCTAGCGCAGTGCATCATATCATCGAAAGCATGATAGATAAGTGAATCATGATTATTAATCATCATATCAAATGATTAATAGACGCAATGTTCGGGGTCATCTTGATCGAGTATGAAAAAAAAGGTCGAAATTTTTAAAATATATATCAACTAACATATTAGTGTGAAAACCCTTAGAAAGCTATCCATTTCCCTAAAACATTATAAACTATCTATTTATTTATTAGTTACACATATTCCTGGTTCTCAATAAATTTGCCATCTATCTCGATATTCAGCAAATATGATAGCAAGGAGAATAAATGATAGCATAAAAAAAAAAGAATAGTACTAACTAAAAAAAAAAAAAAAAACAGTAGTAAAGTGAAAATAAGATAACATAATAACACACAAAAAATATAATACAGCAAGTAGCTCAATGCAATAAGTCTCTTGGCCAGCACCTCAGCTGTCTTCTGGGCGGATTATATGGATTTGTGGCAGTAGATAGAGCTTGAGTAAGTGGATTTGAATTTAGAGTCAGTCTGTCATGAAAATTATTAAAGCGGTCACTGGCAGATCGTGATGAAAGGAGCGTTAAGGTCAGTGTGTAACGTAAGGTTTGAAACATAAAAGAGTGCGTTTACAATTTTCCGGAGAACTTTTGGCTGAAATGGCTGAAAATTATTTTTAAATTTGATGTATTTGGTGTTCCTCAAAGCTCGATACCATATTTTCAAAGTGGTTAAATGAGAACTTTGTAAATAATTAAATTATTACTCGCAGATAATTTAGAACCTCTGTCAAGTAGTCTGGAAAGAAGTCCGTATCGAAGTTCTTTTCTTCTTTGCTTGTATGTCTACAATTTTTCGAAGGACTTTTGACTGCAATGACTGAATAATTTTTATATTTGATGTCTAAGCTACAAAAGAGGAACATGTTTATTTGTGTGCACAATATAACATTATCAAGATAATTTAATTTTCAAAGCATAAACTAGTAATAAGTATTCCACGGCAACAATGACACCTAAGAGACTTTAAAATTTAGACACCTTAGAGACCTAATGTAAAAATTAAAATTTCAATCTTGAAAAATACATTTTTGAGTTTGAAAACTCACTGGCTAGTATCGTTTTTTCCCATTATTTTTTGTTAGTATTTTCTTCTGTTTTGAAAACTTAATTTTTTCAATGACGTTTGTAAAGTTTTACCTTTTGAAATCGGAATTCGTCAATTTTCCATGAAATAACTTCGAATTATCAAAATACATCGCTTCTGAGAGTCAGAATATTGATATACACTATCGTATCATATTTAGAGTAGATAAATATATATATATATATATATATATAAATATATATATAAATATATATATATATAAACGAAATAAATTTAAATGGTATGTTGTCAGGTGTTCGACTCGAAAGAAACCGTAGTGAAATGGTCGAGATGGAAATAATTATGCAAGCTCACAACACGAAGGGAGAAGTCATCTGGCATTTCGTAAAGTCATTATCCAATCCTATTGTTCAACGGATATCGTACATCAGGCCACTATTGAATACATAATATTGAAACATCGACATCTTCCACCGATAGCATAAGTTATGAGATCCCGAAGGTATACAAGAACATTGTAAGTACTACACGAACGAGCGAAAACAGTATGGTACTCTTGAGTACTGAGTTTCAAGTATTTTACTCAAACACCGACCCTTTTTGAGTACCAAAGAATTTAATTACTACTTCAGATGATGTCAAACGATTAACTGAAGTAGTGATTGAATTCCCAATAGTGGTTTAATTTGAGAAAATACTTGGTAATTCGATGGTTATAAATATATATATATATATATATATATATATATATATATATATATATATAATAATAAAAGGCTTAGCGAACCCGAAGGTTCGATGCCGACACCACCAATCGCTTATTACACACCTCCCTCCACCGTTCGCCGTCCAAACCCAGTCCCTTCAGATCGGCTTTAATGCAATCTTCCCACCTTCGCTTCGGTCTACCCCTCGGACGCTTACCATTCGGCACAGCAAATATTAACCTTTTAGGAATTCTCTCGTTACTAAGACCAACAACTTTACACGCCCATTTGATTCGCCGCGATGAAATTACCTCAATTATATTACCCGGATACAGCTCACGCAATTCGGCGTTGTGTAACCGTCTGAACTCTCCGGTTAACTCATCCTTCTTCGGTCCGAATATTCTACATCGGTCCGAATATATATATATATATATTGTTTATCATGCTTAAAAATAAGTGTAAACGTTTTAATTTATTTTAGAAATGCCATTTAGTTTACATGGAAACATTTTATTTCTATTAAAAAAAGTTTAGTTTTAATAAATTATCATTTTCATCACTTTTTATCTGTCATTCTAACTTAGGTTCGGTGACTCTTTATGTTGGGAATCATATTTTTTTAAAATCTTATATTAACGATATATTATACATATCTACTACTCTTATTTATCAAAATTTGTTTTCAACCTGGAGAAATATGATGTTTTTTTTTTTTATTCCTTTTCTTGATTATAAAATTCTTAAATATATTAGATTGTGCCATTTTAGTCCTTGGTACAGCTTTTTATTACGAATAATTAACATCCGTCTGAAATTTCGTAAATATTTTCATATCATCGTAACCTACAACGGTTTTATTTAAGAAAACTCTGGGAATTGTGGCGTTTTCAATTTGGGTAGAGACAATCTTTGTCTATTTAATTAGGTATTAAAAACTCGTAAATACCCATATGCTTTCTATTTGGATCGTAAGATAATTTGATCACAAAGTCGAGAAAAAATGCGGTATTCAAAAATATTAAGCCGTTTGGCATAACCTACACCTCCGAATTTTCGAAATAACGAGGTTATAGAGGACAAATGGCCCAATAGTTTTCTATGGCACCTTTTTATCGTTTTTGTGATGAATTTATCTTACGATCCAAGAAGAATGCTAATGGGTATCTACAAATTTTTAGTATCTAATTAAATATACAAATTCAATAAAAAGGAGTCTATACCACGGGCCATTTATTGTTGTTTGTAAACACGAGAAATAGCTAATTTCAAATAATATTAGACTTAAATTATATCAATTTTGAAAATTTGACATTTAAGGTATGTCCCAATATTTAAATCTGGATAACATCTACTTGATATATATATATGTATATATAGATATAGATATATTTTTTTTTATTATTTTTTTTTTTCGTTTCTCACTGTGACAGCAATTCCAAACTAATTTGTTGATATTTGACAGTGGAATTCAAGTATTTGTAGTCGGAGTTCAAAATGATGTACATCTGATCAGTATTTATAGAATAAAGACGTCATAACTTGGAATTCCAACATGATAATGATCCTTAGCACAATGCCAAATTGGATGAGAGTGGATATTGAAAAAGAAATTTTTGCTATACTGACCATCGTAGTCTGAATCCCACTTAGAATCCATTTTTGGCTTCATGATTGGAAAAGTTAATTTGAATTCGTAGCTCTACAAATCCAATTTTTACGAAAAAAAAAGTCAAATAGAAAATTCGATGTATAAAAACATTATAATTTTTCTTTCTGGTCACGTTAAAAAAAATTATATCTTTTTGACGTTAAAAAAAATCTATTAAGGTCATTTTTTCATAATGCCTATGAAAATACAGCTTCCTTGATGGCTTTATTTTATTTTTATAAATTGCTTCATCTAATCGTAAACTATAAATTTTTATAATTATAGTTTAAATTCTCAGAAATGGGGCGTTTTCTCATTAAATTAATTAATTTAATCAGGTAGTAAGATTCATAAATACTAATTTGCTTTCCTATTGAATCGAAAAATAATTTGGTCACAAAATAGAAGAAAAAAAGTGTGGCCTACAAAATATTGGGCCTTTTGTCCTATATAACCTCGTTATTTTAGGAGGTATAGATCACGCCAAATGGCCAAATAATTTTGTATCTTTATTCTTTGTGATGAAATTATCGAACGATTCAAGCTGAAAGGAAATGGATGTTCAAGAGTTTTTAGTACCTAATTAAATTGATAAATTTGTCGTTGTAGTTAAAGATAAGATGGAGCTATTCACGAAGTTAAAGTGACGTGGATACTGAATTTCGTTTTTTCATTTCGTTTTACTTATCTACTGATATTTAAGATACCCATACTTATGCCATTGAAATGTCTAAAGGATAATACATAAATTTGTTATACAGGTAAAACAGCTGAGTCAGAGCTGTAGAAACAAAAGAAAATTTAAATGACGTCAGATACAAAAAAGAAAAATAAGTCGAGAAAACATGTTATCTCCTTTGAAAGGAAATCTATTATCCACTAATAGGGTCATTGTAGACTCGGTTCATTTGTGCTCATTTAGTCACAGAATTTTTTATCTTCGCGAGTGATGGCGTAGCGAAGTTCTTCTTATGTAATCCGTCCTCTAGAAGTGTTTGGCTTAACTCACCATCTCAGAACAAACTGCGAAAAACCTCGACAATCTAAAAAAAGTTTATTCTTCTAACAGATAAAAAACAAAAATGGTCCTATTCACAGGTAAACTATATTGGGGTATATCTAAAAAAAAAAAGTTTGAAATAAAAGGAATCGAAAGATCAGAGGTGTCCAAAATATTTAGCCGGCCATAACTTGTGGTGGCTAAAATATTATTTAAAACAATAGAAATTTAAACACTGATGTTATGTATACACCGTCATAAAAATATCGACGTTTTTATTTTTTTTTTCTGTTGGTGTTACAGACCGTGTAAATCTTTTGCTGCCTTAACAAGCCTGTTCCATCTCTGCTATTCTTGGGATATTTATTTCCATTTATCTGCACGCAGCTCTATTGCATCTTTGTTTATTCAATCTATCCATCATCTTTTTGGCTTTCCTTTGCCAGGGTCTTTTGCCTACTGTTGAAGCATTCCTTGTCCTATAGAAGCAGCTTCAAGACTGATTGTCAGCAATGCCCCGCCCATCTTAACCTCCATGACTTCATATCATGAGGTATTGATTAGCTTTTGTAAGTAGCTCTTTATTTGTCTTTCTTCTCCATGTGTTAGTACTCTGATCCAAGATCGCTCCGATCATCGTGCTGGTTAGTATCCAGGATTCACAGCCATATATTAGAACTGGTTTTATCATAGTATTACACACCCTTAATTTTATATTTCTTGAGATTTTTCGGGATTTTTAATACATTTGAAGGAAAGAAGAAGCTGTTTGAACTAGTCATACGCTCGTCTATTTCCAACAGTTTCATATTCATTCATTGGGGTTATTGTGGAGTTGAGGTATTTGAATTGGTATACTTTTGGAAAAGATTTTCCTTCAACGTAGATCCTGGTTTTTTAGATTATTTATTTCCTGTTATAGTTATTTATAGAAAGTTTTATGATTGATTTTTAAAACTCGAAACCTCAATATATTTTCTGGTTGATTCTGACATAAAATCATGTATCATTTTTATTTGAAATTTTCTAAAAAGGCAACAAACCGTCAAGAAAAGTTCTAAATTCATCAAAATTTTTTTTATTTCAAATCACCTGACAACTTAATGTAAGCAGATTAATCTGATTTCAGTAATCAAATATCTAACGACTGTCGATAGGATTTACGACGGTGACGACTATAGATAATATCAACTGTGGTATCTAATTATTGCCTGGGTTTGCCGAATCAGTCATGTATTTACTTCCTAAAGCTATTTGAATTTCTCTCTAAATCCATTAAATTTAATTTATACACATAAAAGGAACTAACTTGCTGTAATATATTTTTACAATTTTTTTTTTTATTTTGAATAAAAATATTTTTAATATTTCCTATTGTCTCACACTGTATTATGTAATTGTGAGATTATGTGAAATATTAATATTTTAAAACATTGTTTGGTAATCAGCATATGAAGTCCGAAACCGCGAATATAATAATTTGTAGTTATAAAATTATAGAATTTTTTTTATATTAGAAAAACAAAAAATCTTGTCAAGTTTATCATATAACTTAAATTACTTTTAAATTAATCCATATTCCCCCCGTATCCAATCCTTACAATCCAAAATCCTTCGAAAAATCCTCACAGCTCCTTACTTTGTCACAAATAAAATCATCCATAACGACCTTCATGTTCTTTATGTTTCTGACCTGGCCCAATCCAGATACCTTTCCTTCCATAACAAACTTCAGAACCATCCTAACCCTCTCGTTTCTAACCTTGCTTCCTTTTCGATACCTGACAACCCTCCGAGGCGTCTGAAAAGAATTTCATCTCCTTTTGTAAATACATTTTTAGAGTGCTACCAGTGGCTAGTTTCTCAATGATTTCATGCTATTATATTCTATTGTTCACATTTACTGAATGTATTTTTACTTGTAATACAGTTATAAATATCATCAATAAATAAAAAAAAAAATCCATAAAACATAAGAATATTAATTTAAAAATAACAACTTTCTTTTAGGTAAGTGGCTACTGATGAGCTTTAATGTTATCAATAAAACTTTTTGGAAATAGTGAGTATAAATACAAATGTTAATATTAGTTTTTTAAACCGCTTAATGCCCCATACTTTCTTAAAAATAAAATCATCCATAAAGACCTTAATGTACCATATGTTTCCGATTTAGTTCAATCCAGATACCTATCCTTCCATAATAAACTTCTGAACCATCCGAATCCTCTTGTTTTCATCCTTGCTTCCTCTTCTATTCCTGATAACCTCCGAGGACTCTGAGAAAAGAAGATGGTCTCAGGACCTTCTAATATAAAAATATAATTGGTGTGCTACTAAATGGTAGTTTCTCTTCATGTTGTACATGTCATGTTACTTATTTCATATTTAAGTTGTATTTATCATTTAATACAGTTGTAAATTTCAATAATAAAAAAAAAATAAAAAATGTATGTATGTAACGTACTTCCCTGAAAATAAACGTAAAGATGGATTCATAATTTTGTTTGCGAATAACTCAAAAAGTAGACAACAGATACTGAACTGTTTTGTATTTTAAGTATATATTTAAAAGTGTATGTTCGAATGCATAAGAGTAGGAAAAAAAAGTTGGAAATATGCAAATTCATATATTGTTTACTCGAATTTTGAATATTGATTATGGTCGAATTAAATACATACCTATATTTTATCGTTAATATATATTTGTCAAAATATTTTCAGTCAAAATATGACAGTAATATTATATGTTACTGTCGATCATGTGCAATGTAAAGTTTACGAGATGGCTGATATATATTAAAATTAAGATGAAATATAAAACAAACATCTTTAAGCGAGCATCCGACGCGCTGAATAACTTAAACTATGTCGTCCGAGGAAGACCACTTTTTAGCATTTCGATTGTATGATAATTTATGAAGACAGCTATTTGTTTGCTTCGGGGACATTAATGCGCCGCCACGGAGGATTGGCCAAGAACATTCCTTCCCTGGTCTTAATGGAAACACATTACCCTTCTTGGCGACTATGCATACGAACAGCAATGATAAAGAGATATGATGAATGAGCTGATATGAATGGAAAAATAGTATACAGAGTGTCCAGTAAGTATGGGGGGAGAGAGAATAATATTTAAAGGGGTGAAAGTAGACCTCAACAACTACAAAAATATATAAACAACAACAATGTAGGAAATTTATGCTTAGTCTTCTTTTATAGTCCATATAACAGACCCCTTTTTATGAAATTATTAACACCCGGCTGAAACTTCATATATAGCTTTATCTCATCGTAACCTACAAATATTTTATTTACAAAAATTCTCGGAATAGGGGCATTTTCAATCTGGAAGTCGGCAAACTTTGTCTATTTAATTAGGTACTAAAAACTTGTAAATATCCATTTGCTTTCCACTTTAATCGTAAGATAACTTGAGCACAAAGTCGGAAAAAAGGTGGCCTACAAAAATATTGGGCCATTTGTCCTATATAACATCGCTGACCCCTTTGATGCATACGAGTGGAATTCATAGGCTTATTGGGTATATGAGTCTTTTTTTATATTCCGTGGTACAGACCCTTTTTTTTTATGAAATTATTAACATCCGGCTAAAACTTCGTAAATAGCTTTAACTCATCATAACCTAAATATATTCTATTTACGGAAATTCTCGGATTGGGGCGTTTCAATCCGAAGGGGAGCAAACTTTGTCTATTTAATTAGGTACTAAAAACTTGTAAATATCCATTTGCTTTCCACTTTAATCGTAAGATAACTTGAGCACAAAGTCGGAAAAAAGGTGGCCTACAAAAATATTGGGCCATTTGTCCTATATAACATCGCTGACCCCTTTGATGCATACGAATGGAATTCATAGGCTTAGTGGGTATATGAGTCTTTTTTTATATTCCGTTGTACAGACCTTTTTTTTTTATGAAATTATTAACATCCGGCTGAAACTTCGTAAAAAACTTTATCTCATCTTAACCTACAAATATTTTATTTATGAAAATTCTCGGAATTGGGGCGTTTTCAATCTGGAGGTCGACAAACTTTGTCTATTTAATTAGGTACTAAAAACTCGTAAATATCCATTTGCTTTCCACTTTAATCGTAAGATAACTTGAGCACAAAGTCAGAAAAAAATGGCCTACAAAAATATTGGGCAATTTATCCTATATAACCTCGCTGACCCCTTTTTATGAAATTATTAACATCCGGCTGAAACTTCGTAAAAAACTTTATCTCATCTTAACCTACAAATATTTTATTTATGAAAATTCTTGGAATTGGGGCATTTTCAATCTGGAGGTCGACAAACTTTGTCTATTTAATTAGGTACTAAAAACTCGTAAATATCCATTTGCTTTCCACTTTAATCGTAAGATAACTTGAGCACAAAGTCGAGAAAAAGGTGACCTTCAAAAATATAGAGCCGTTTGGCGTGACCTACAACCCCAAATAGTCAAAGTAACGACGGTATATAGGTCAAAAGGCTCAATATTTTTGAAGGCCACCTTTTTTCTCGACTTAGTGATTAAGTAATCTTACGATCAAAGTGGAAAGTAAATGGGTATTTAGTACCTAATTAAATAGACAAAGTTTGCCGCGACCTACAGATTGAAAACGCCCAAATTCCGAGAATTTTGGTAAATAAAATATTTGTAGGTTACGATGAGATGAAGTTATTTACGAAGTTTCAGTCGGATGTTAATAATTTCATAAAAAGCTGTACCACGGACTAATAAGTATGTCTCGCTATTGGTGTATAGGAAGCGATAACTGAAAAAATATTAAATTTAAAATAATTAACAATTTCTTAACGGTCAAGTCGACAAAATTAATTTCAAACGAAAACGGTAGATGTCATTTTTAAAACCATTTAAAAAGGACTATTGAGCAGCTAAACTAAGTTAAGTTTTGTTTTATAAAAAAAAATTACGAATTATTCGAGATTTTTTTTTTTTATCAATCTCTTTCTATACTACAGAGACCTCACTTAAAAAAAAAAAAAACTTCTCCATTTAATAACTTTTAAGTCCGTATTAATTAAATTGAGGTTTATTGCGAAATAATCTAAGATTAACCTCAAATAGTAATTTGATATCATGTCATCTTATTGATATCATATCATGATCCTTTTTCTGCTGTTAGATGGGATGTATTGTAATAAAGTTAACTGTATAGATACACATTTTATTCTCAAACAAAGAGTAAAAATAACAATTTTTCAAATATTTATCGTATGTGATAATGGAACTGTGATTTTTAACAAGATCCATATTATAGAAATTGATAGGTATTTGTATGTGACAAACTAAATATTCTTAATCCTAATATTTGTGTTTTCAAGAAAATAATTCAAGCAATCAGCAGTTTATTTATTTAATAAAATATATATTTAATATAACATTAAATATGTTTGTTTTAACTTTCTATTCACCAAAAAACGTGACATTTAAAAAAACAAAAACTTAAGTTTTCTAATTTTCTTCGGAAAAGTGGACTATTATTTATCTACACTTTCGTAGTCTGCTTTCACTCCTTTAAATATTTCCCTCTACTTACAGAACACTCTGTATATAATAACAATGGGACAAAAAATAGATTTATAATAATTAGACACGAAAAAGTTATAACAATACTTAAAGGGGTGACCATCTAACTATAGTTCAGTTGAGTAGGTAGGTACGGCTGAATGTTCTCCTCAGATAAATAATAGCGGGTTCCAAACACTTGGCAAATAAATGAGCTAAAATTTGCCTGTTCTTTGAGATTTTGCATCAAGCTATCAGATCCAACCTATCAGAGGAAAGCACATCATATGAGAGCTGTAATCCAGATAGGTTGTTTCTAAAATGCCACTTAAAGCTATATTTGGACTAATCTGTAATTACTGACCATACTATGCGTCATACAAAACCTATTGACCCAATTGCAAACTTGAGAAAGAGTACAGCTTATTGATATCGTAACTACTAATGATAATGCGGGTGTGATTGCAGTAATGATATAATTTTAGTAATACCAATCATAATACCGTGACTTGCAAAGACCGGTGAAATAAAATATTTTTTGTGAATAAATTTAAGTCAAAATAGTTACTAATACTTGACAATTTTAATTACTATGTGTAAAGAATTGATATAACCAATATAATTTTGCATTTACCTCTTATAATTTTTCATTCAATCTTAGTTAGGTTTCCCCTATCTGAAAAATGACAAGACTTTTACGAGACTCTTGCACAAGACCAAGACTGAGTGCGCAAGACCAAGAGTCATCTAGGTGTCACATTTGGGCAACACTAACAGTAATACATAAAATATTTTGAACGCCTTCGAAATGAAGGCTAATTAGTTTCTTCTTTGACGAATTCGGAAATTTAATTGATAAAATAATAAAGAAATGTTGAAATTTGAAAATATTAATAATATTTTATTAAAGAACTATTTTGTATATAATTATTTAGTGTAGTATAAATCTTTTAAGTATTTACAGCATTAAAAAAAAAAATACAAACATATGAAGCCCATCAATAAATTGATTGACGAGTCTCTCAACTGCTACAACGTAAGTTGAAACGTAGAAAATCCAATGAAATAAAATTATAGTATTGTAGGTATAACCTAAACCTAAATGACCAACCCATTACCTTCTATTCCTCTGTTGGGAACCTAACCTTTTTTATTGACCAAACATTTTCCTGGAATTACCAATATCGAAGAGCGATTTCCACAAATTGCACAAATTATTTTTATAAGTTGATGATTTAAGGATTACTCAATTTTAAGAAATACCTTTTACGACTAGAAAATCGAGATAGGATATATAGGTTCATGTCAGTCCATCTGTTCTGAGTTTTTATAATTTATTCATTTTTTTTTTATTGCTACTATTATTATGTGTAATGAATATATTCGTATGCTATGGGAACAGCTATGTGTGTTGTAAATAGCTCACTCAGACTGACCTTTCGTGAGACGCCATGTACCATTAGACATTCAAATATCTCCTGTTGAAAGCATGGATAACTATGGATAATCTATTATAACTATCGTGGGAACATCTTGGATTAATTAATTTTTATTTGTTTATTATATACCTATTAAAAACACTTTATTCAGAAATATTACAATTTGTCACAGTTAAGGACACTTATAATAGAGTTCAGAAATTGCATTCATACCGTATATACAAAAATATAAATAAATAAAGTAATAACAAAAGAATAAGAAGAAAGAACAAAAGAGTAAAGAAAAAAAAATATATATATACACATAAGTAAATAAAAATAATTATATACCTAAGTACTATGAATGAATGGATGAAAATTCTGTATTTTGTAATTAATATATACACAATTACAGGAGGTCTGGCTCCATCAAATACATTATTACATAAAAAAAATAATCAAAATAAAGTACTTTAAAAATATTCAAATAAATTGGAGAAATATTCTTTTGTTCATAAATAAGATAAACTAGATATATAAATTGTGATGTTAAAAATACAAAAAAAAAACAAAACACGAAAGGACAAACTGTATAACAATATAAATAAAAAGTATTGACTTTAAAAATATATAAAAAAATCAAATAAATATACATTAAAGGAATTTTAAAAATAGCGATAATATATTCCTACAATACAATGTAGCAGATTGCAATAATACATATGATTATTTCTTCGTCGAAGATAACAATGTCTTGTGGTGAACATAAACATAGACATAAATATTGCTGGCATTTAATCATTCATATTGAATGATCTTATTTTAAGGTTCCCTACTGTGAAATAAAATAAATCATTTAACTTTGCGATTTTTTCTATCGTTCTGAGGTTTTCTATTTCTCTATGTAATGGTCCTTCAAGTCTTTATGCATCGGACATTATGTTAAAAAATTATATAAATTTTCTGGCTTTTGGAGGTTGTATATAGTACCATTTTCTTCGCCTTCTGGTGTATAGGCCGTTAAGATAAAATGAAGGTTTCGTTAAATTGGCTACCCCAAGTTCGCTGACTATGTTTGGTTAGGTTTGTTCTTATGTTTAAATATTGTTCTCCGTGGCTTAGACTACTCATGTTTCTGTATTCTGAATTATATTTTGAATTGATGACTGAATTTATATCATTGCAAATGGAATGATTTTCAAATCTATTTATAATACCTAAGTACTATTACATCATTGAAACAAGTTTAAAACCAGTTGCAAAAGTCTAAAAATTTGTATATATATATGGCGTCCCGTAAGTAGACGGAAATATTTAAAAGGTTGATAGTAAATATCAAGATCTACAAAAAGTTTATATAAACAATTGCCCAATTTCCAGCAGAAAAATAAATATATATTATTTTTTTTTTAGCGTCACGTTTTTTGTTGAATAGGAAGCGATAACTTAGAAAATATTTAATTTAAGTAATTAAACATTATTCCATAGTAAACTAGACAAATTTTATTTTAAACGAAAGTAGAGTTTGTCATTGTTAAAACTTTTTAAAGAGGGCTTTTGAGCGGCAAGACACAGCTAAGCTTTGGTGTCTTGAAGTGAGTTTATAATGTTAAGTTTTTTTTTTTTTTTTTTTTTTCCTGTCCTTATGATAACTGGGTTGGTTAAACGTTGATAGTTCTTTACCTGAATTTGAGGCTGTCTAGATTGATTTTTCAATTATAACCTAACATCGATTTTGTGTCTCTTGTTGATAGTTTTGTTCATTTATATTAATGTATAAACAAATTTTAAACTAAGGTCATGCTAACAATCACCCATAATCCTAAAATAATCTTATTCTGTCAGGCGTATGAATGAAGTTATAGTTGATAAATACTGAAAACAACCAATTTTAAAGGTGGGTTTAGACGTTACCGAAACCATAACGAGCACAAGGATGTGAATTTGATTTGGCTCGCGCCTGTTTCCCTGTGTTCATGGTCGATCCGTTCATAAATCGAAGGGAAAGCCTTTGCGTAAAGCGATAATGTTGCTTGAGGACTCCACAGACATTCGCACAGGACGGTATCGATAATCCGAACCCACTTTTAATCCGAACAAGAAAGAAAAAAATGTTGAAATTGATTTAAACCCGGTAGTATCGATTCATTGTGTGTCACGATAGGATCGATCGTATTGTGGTGTCTCTAAACTAGTGTTGCCCAAATGCGAGACCGAGGCGATTCTTGGTCTTGCAAACTCAGTCTTGGTAATGTTCTCGCAACAGTCTTGCAGTTACTTATTAGCTTATTAATGGAAGATTGGAAGTATTAATGGAATGTTTTAGATAATTTCAGATTCATCCCAACTCTCTCGTTTCTAGCCTTGCGTCCTCTTCAGTTCCTGATAACACTCCGAGGCTTCTGAAAACAAGATGGCCCCGTGATCTCCTAATGTAGGCGTACATTAGACTGCTACCTTTGGATAGTTACTCAACAAGTGTTTTCACGTCATTATATCCATATGTTCAAATTTACTAAATGTATTTTTTTAATACAGTTGTATATATCTTTAAGAAATAATATAAATACTCCTGTCATTACTTTTTTTTTTTTTTTTGTTATCCGAGAGTTTGTATGTTAAAGTAATTTTGTTTGCGGCGTTTGGTAGAGGTTTGAACCCTCCTTAACATAAAGTCTTTGAACCCACCTTAACATAAAGCCTTTGGACCCTCCTTAACAATAGGTATTTGAACACTCCTTAAGACATTGTAGTCCACACACAGCAGCTCCTGCCAAGTGGAAAAGGAATCCAGGTAAAAGGTAGAAGACAGGTGAGACGAAAGGTCCGACACTGTTCTGCGCCTGCGTCAGAGGCAACTTCCTGCTATGGATGGCTGCACTGAGTCGGATATCTCTCAGCTAAATCAAAACGAAATTAGCGAGCAGAAAAAAAAAGGAAACTTGCCGGTCGAGGTAGCTGATTCGCCTTTCACCTCCTCGTGGCTTTCTATTTGGATTAACTTTATTAACATATCGCACCCGAGGAGCTACGAGGCTCAAGTGTCGCGTGAGGCATGCCACCGTAAAAATAGACAAGGCCCTAACATAATACAAAGTAACCACGCTATGCCAACAACTACAGTCCCCGACCGCAAAAATAATCACTTTAGTAAATTAATAAGTAACGAAAAGAAAATAACTAAATATTATTTAAAAATACCTCCGAAACATTGACTGCTACTTACGATGTCGATACAACCTTTTTAAAAAAACACCACGACCCAGTAAAGTCTCAATAAATTTACAAAATCATGTGAATTAGTATTCACTTTGGAAAATTAGATTAAATAATGATAAATCACAACACATAACATTTACACTTCGACAAGACATATGCCATGACACACACACACACATATATATATATATATATATATATATATATATATATATAAGTTTGTAGCTTAATATATGTGCTAGTGGACGGTACTGAGACTGTCGGTGTGTCCCTGGCCTGATCGAAGCTCTATTTTTTTAAATTCTAGCTTTGAAGAGGATCCCATGGTTGACTAATAAAAAGAAAATACCGGGATCGAAACGTCAATAAATAGAAGAAATGAACATTCAATAGTTTGCTAAATAATTATTAAGTGACCTTATTCCCAATTAAATAGTTAAGTTTAAATTTAATACTCAAAGGTCGATTAAGGAAAAGTTGTAAATATATATATATATATATATATATATATACTTCTTTTTTTTTTTTTGCATATGATTATATTTGAAAATACGTTAACAAAACAATTGAGTATATTAAATATCTTTTATTTTTATCCAAAGGTTTGAGGCAGTGAGATAAGCTCTCAATTCTCTAATGTTTAAGGGTGTTTTTATTAAAATGGCAGAGTGAACATGCATAAATAATAAAACCCTATGAGATGATAGCATATGACCATCGATGAATATAAACAAAAATTTCAATAATATAAACTGTAGTGAAGTACTCGCGTTCCTACTATTAGCCTACTTTAACTTTTAGCATTTTTTTAACTGATATTAGATTACATATTTTATTCATTCATGTAGATTATTTTTTTCTGATTCTATAATTTTTTAAAAAATTGTTATTTGAAATATTGGGGAGGGGCCGAAACAAGATTCTCACCCCTCTCTATTTTTATTGGGAGGGGGAGGAACAGTCGCCCCTTCATAGAAGTCTACGCCTATGTATTCTTTTATTTAAAAGTGAATGAAAGTTGGAAATTTTGTAGCAAGTAGCTGGTATTATAAGTAAAATAAAAATAAAAATCCGTCGTTGAAACTTCTATAGAGCTTTTTTTCAGTTTAGATCAGCGACAACCAAATTCCATAGACGGTCACTATTCATCACCTCGAGCTAATATTGGAGAGAAGGATGACCTGTGGCCCACACGTCAAAATCAAATGAAAGACTTTAAACAAGCGATTGAAAATACTGTACTCACTTTTTTCCAAATCAATATCTAAAATTAGACGAAAATTAAATACCTATACTTATCTGCTCAAACCCATTTGAACATAGGCCTCGCAGATTTACGGTTCTGCCAAAAAGACTCACTTATAAAAATACAATCTTTTCATTCTAAAATTTTAAGTCTAATAACCACAACTCCCTTGTACGTCAGCAACAAAACTTTACATACCGATCTAAGACAAACCAATTATTGACCAACACATGCGTACCCTATACATCCTGATTTCATCTTAAGCTATGAGGACATTACAACAGATTTATCAATGTCCACGACTGACATGCTTATCAGGAGGCGAACAAAAAGGAGCTGGATGATCTCCTTTGCTGATTTATGGATATATACAGACCATGGAAGAAGTGCTGCTGTGTACAATTCTTCATCATGCCAATCATGCCATTATGTAACCTGACAACAAATTTGCTAATTGTCACTATCATGACAGGTGCGAATGGAGATTTAATGATTAAAAAAAAATTACCGAAACTCTTTTAGTATATGTTAGGGACCCCTTTTTATCAAATTAAGAACATCCGCCTAAAACTTTATTAATGGCTTCAATTTCATTGTCTAATTTTTTATCTACGAAAACTTTCAGAAATGGGGTGTTTTTTTATTAAATTAATTAATTGAATTAGGTACTAAAAACTCATATATACCCATTAGCTTTCCACTTGGAATGTATGATAATGTGATCACAAAATCTAAATAAAATGTGCAAAAATATTGGGCCGCTTTGCGTATAAAAACTCGTGATTTTTTGGGGGTGAAGGCCACGCCAAACGGCTCAATATTTTTGTAGGCCACCTTTTTTTATCGATTTTGTGATCAAATAATCTTTACGATTAAAGATTCATTAGTTTTTAATATCTAATTAAATACAAAAAGTAATGAGTAATAATAAAATTACTGAACTTAATAAAACGAATTAATAAAAAAAGTGGTAAAAAACTGAGATGAAGCTATTCACGAAGTTTTAGACGGATGCTAAAAGCTTCATAGAGAATGTTATTGGAAGAATTGTCCAAAACGAAGCAAGACAGGGGGAGGTGTGTTTTGTGATAAGCAATGGCCGCATTGACGTAGTCCGTTACAACGAAAATTTCATTTCATGATGATTGTGGAATGAAGTGTTGACAGCTTGGATTGATAGGACTTATCATATGATAGGGCTTATCAATATGGCGGCTAAGGCGTGCAGAGCTGATAGTGATCGCCGGGGGAAACCAAACAATCATCAAGCTGAATACTGAATAACAATAATAATATTAGTAATATCTCAATTACTGGAGCTGGAACTACTGGTAGTATGTAGGAATTCTATGAGACTTGAAATTTAATATGGGGACGCACCGTGATTTTACATAGACATTTATAATGGGTGTCTCGGTTCTTAATTGCTCAAAAAATGTTCAAGATTAAATTAAATCATCCTAAAGTAGTAAACAGTTTTATGAGAATACGATGATTAAATTTACTAAGGTCAATGATAAAATGAACTTTAAGGAGGTCTAATAACGAAAGGACGAGTTTCACGATAAACCAGAGATTTCTAACGTATAAACTGTACCACTACAATCCATGAAGGATCTTTGGTTCAGTACTATTTCGGGAAGGCTCTGTTTCTTGGTCTACGGTTGTGCAAGGAGGTAATTTGACCTAGATCACCCTCAACCGTTCGATTTTTCCCCATAAATAATTATTTTATTAATTAAGGGTCCTACATTATAGAGGCTGGATGTGCCCCAGGAGTGTCTACCTACCCAGAATCGTCCCACGGCCAATGAAACAGAATAAATAATTTTTCTGCCATGAGCCGGGATTCGAACCTAGGACCTTTAAGCATTAGAAGCTCAGAACTCTACCACCGAGCTATCCCACTCTCCTAACGGTGTTAAACAATCGTTTAATATCTATCACTAATTAATATTGGGAGACAATAATGGTGGAAGGATAGATAAGTCAAACTACACATAGTATATTGATAGAAAGATAAATTATCATTGCAGGAGTTATGTGAAGATCTATATTTATATTTACAATAACGCGTCTTACTTATGATCTTTGTTCAATATTCTTATCTAAAATCAAGAAAACGACTTTCTATTGTCAGTTAATTTTTAGCGTTGTAAGTGCTAAGCCCGTTATGCCGAATCATTTCACAAATTGATATCACACGATTGAGATGAGATGAGAGATATGCTGCTCGAGTATGGGTACTAAGTAAATTTAATCACTGTAATTTAAGTAAATTTAATCTTAAACAAATTTTATTTACTTTACAGTGGTATACATAGAATTTAATTGTGTGGTACAATTTTTGACCAATTTTTTTATTTATTTTTTGGCACTACAAGAACCAGGGTCTCTCTCTGAGCAATTCTTTCTCATTAGTTAAAAACATGACCGCCTTAAAAAAAAAAAAATAAATAATTTTTTCATAAAAGCATCTCTGAAATCAAATTGACCGAAAAGAGTCCCTTTCCATTGAGATTCATAAAAGTATTCCTTTTTGAGGAAACGTTAAAGTGGAGTTTGAAGAACAATTATGTTTAACCGCAGGCACTAATCTTAAGTAAGAATTCGACTAATCAGTTTGTCTGCGAAACTAGTGTTGATAGCCATAGTTGAGGACGTAAATGGTAGTAGAATCTTATGATTTGCATTTGGTTTGTCACTGGCTTTTGTAAATGCAATGTTTTAAAACAGACGAGAAGTAATTTATTAGCTAGGGAAGCCTGTTTGGATTGTAAAATTAAGAGAGATTGCTTTTAAATCCTTTTAAGAGCGTTGTTCCAAAGTGGAACCCCAAATATTTTCAAATGTTTATAAATTAATTTGTTTTTCGATGAAGTAACTTAAATTAGGTATATTTTTTCTACACAAATCTAGTAAACTTCATCACAGAACTATTTTTTTATAAGTGAATAAATCTTTAGGCGCGCGTATCAATTGTGGCCAGTAAATAAGACTCAGCCGTCATCCTCGGCTATGTAACGTTTTTTCGGGTAAAGTCAGCAAGAGTCGACTAATTTTTGCATATTGATTTAAAATATTTCATTGACTAAAAATCGGATCTGTATGCTGTAACGAACTATTATTTGAAATTGTATTTTGACGCGAAGCCTTGTTAAAGAAGCAAAAAGTGGATAACATAGTGTCAAAAACAAAATCACAACGAGTTTTTTTGATCATTTGGATTAAAATTTCTTGGATTAAACCATAAAACTCACTTGTCAACTAAAATTAAAAATTGTATTTTGATGTGATGCTGAGCTAGAGCCAGAAAGGGAAAAATATAGCACAAAAAGCCAAACAAAACTCGTTATAATTTTGTTTTTGGATCTTTTTCATTTTTTATCTCAATAATGCGGCGTCGCATCAAGATAAAATTTTGTATAATAGCTCATTGCATAGAATAATTTACCAGAGTAATATATATACGCAAAATAAAATTATGTTTGATATTATTAGGAACGACTTGTCGATGTTTTCACTTCTACATACCGCACACATCGAAGTTTCTTTCAGGTACACTATTCTGATCATATGAGGGTGAATAGGTCCACTAATTTCGACTTGTATTGAGTGGATTATAGCTAACTTATTTAATTTAGATCAAGGCTGGAATTAAATGGAATGATTCAGCGTACATTGATTCCGAGGAAAAAAGGGAGGCAATGAAAATGTAAAGTGTTTGCATGTGGAATTAGTTTGTTAGGACGTAGGCGACTGACTCACCACCCAACTCCACGTGGTGCGTATATGGCATTACCGCTATAGTTGCCCAAATGCGAGACCGAGAAGAATCTTGGTCTTGCAAACTCAGTCTTGGTCTTGCGCAAGAGTCTTGTAGTTACTTATTAGCTTATTACAACAGAGATATTACTGTAATTTTTTAGATAGGAGAAACCTATCTAAGCCCGAATGAAAAATCAGAGGAGTTAAATACAAAAGTATATTGGTTATATCAATTATTAATATATATAGTAACTAAGATTGTCAAGTATTAGTAACTATGTTGCCTTAAATTTTATTTAAAAAACCGATTTTTTTTACTAGTCCTGGTCTTCGTCTTGTAACAATTAGGCGGCTTTAGTGTAAGTCTTACAAAGTGCAAATTACCGCAGAAAGGAAGTTATATATATATATATATATATATATATATATATATTGTGTCCTTGAAATCGAAGGCAATTAGTTATCCTATGAATTACATAATAGCCAAGTTGTCAAAATATTCTTAATTTTTTACACGTCATTAAGCTTTTTTTATTCACCGAACCATTATTCCGCCATTTTTAATTCATTCCATACTATAATTATTAATAAAGGATGAACACTGGATTATTGCCTTCTCGAAACCCACTTCACGGTCACGAAAAAGCCAACACACTGTACGCAGCCGCAGGTCAACGTTCACTTAGGCGGCCGCCACATCGAACAAGAAAAAGACAGACAGCCTCGGTTCTCTCAATACTCGAACTAATTAATTAGCAACTGTTAATGAACCAGATCGTGGGGTATCGACCTGTCTGAATATCATAAAGGTCTCTTCATATTACCTTGATAGAGTACTGACACCAACTAGAAAAAAAGGTTTAGGTCACCTGTCGTTGAACCACTCTCATTTTGATAATTAGATCAAAAAGGCAAGACACAAAGATGTCAAAAACTAAGCTGTGTGCTTTAGACCACATGATAGAAGTGAAAAAATCAACAAGTCCATATTAATAGTGTAGAAATATATAAATTATAAATGATAGCTCATTTAAAGAGCATAAAATGCTGTACATTTCCCTCGCTTACAATATGCAGTTCCGATTTTTAGTTTATGAGATATTTTAATCCATATCTTCAATAAAACTCGTTATCATTTGGTTTTCGGCACTATTTGTTTTCTTTTCGCTTCTCTAACACGGCATCGCGTTAAGATACAATATTGAATAATAGCCAATTGCAGAGTGGATAAAATAACCGAACGATTCCCTTGCTTACAGTATGCAGGTCTGATTTTTAGTTTCTGAGATATTTTAATCCATATGCATAAAAAAACTTCAATTAGTCGACTCCAACTGACTTTATAAATCTAATTCACTCTCTACAAAAAAAGTGCAAAATGTGCCTAAAGAAGTTTGACTTCAAAAAGGTTTAGGTCAACTGTCGTTCAACAACTCTCATTTTAAAAATCACATCTGAAGCCGAAACGATGGTCAGATCTAGCAGTTATTATTAAAAAATAAAACTATAACATATATGTATTCAAATTTGTAGGTTAGGACTTCACTTTAATATTAATAATAAAACAACATATTTGATCACTATAGTACTACTTTATTTGTCTTTTAAAATCAACGTTTAAACCCTTAAGGCATTTAAAAGGAAAGAAACCTTTAACAAATAAAACAATCGTCACAACCTAATTATATTCGCTAACTAATTTATTTTACATAACTTTTTTAATAATTAAAAATCATTATGGATGGAAAATAAAACCATTTCATAGTCACCGAAGTTTAAGCCAAAATTTGTGACATTTTTGTTTGTTGAAGAAAATTAATTGAGAAGGCGGGAAGAGAAATAGATTCTATTACCACATTCACTAATTTTCAAGACGAGGGTTCCAGGCAGTTTAGGGAAAATAATTAATTATTCATTTTAATTTAACAAACAAATAAAACCAGTGCCACTGGTGCCATCTCTGGGCAACCATGAGAAGTAGAGAAGAAAATACTCCCTAGAAACCATGGTCCTAAAGATAGGAAAGACATAGAAAATAATCTTGTCTTATCTGAGAGATGGGCTCATCACTAGAAAACTTTTTAGAAGAATTTTATTAGAAGAATTTTATTTTATTTTTCTACTGAAAATTACGAACATGGAGTAGAAACCTTAAACTGTCCAGCAACGAGACTTGTAGAAGAGGGAACAACATTAAGATAAAACCCATCGTAATTAAAATCAATCAAATTCAGCCACTAATCCACATAATTTAAATACAAAATGTAATAGCGCTATTAAAATAATTTCAAAATTATTAATAGCACTGTAAAAATTTTTACCACAATTAAACAATCTGTATTATATTTTAATTTAAAATACAGCAATCTATTTCACAAAAAAAAAAAAAAAAAAAAAAAATGGAGTAGGTTGGACGCACCAGTAATGGACAGCGGGTCCAGTGATGGACTGGTTGGGCTTTAAATCTAATTATTAGCTTTCAGTATTTTTCTAAATTGAAGTGAAGAATGTCGTCTATTGACAACTATATGACTAAAGTTCCCAAAAGAAAATTTTAAAATGCCTAGCATTATTGTTTCTAGGGAGAGCTCTTGAGATCAGTGTGTTTCATACCGTCCTTCTAACAGTTTTGCTAAGAGTAAAGGGAATGACCATTACTGGTACCGACCCCCTGTCCATTACTAGGACAATTTAATTTCAGGGTATCCATCATAAGTGCAAAAAGGTGTTTTTGTAATGGAGATTATACCTCCATAATTAAATACTTTTTCAATATTAAAGTGCTAAACAGAAAAAGGAGACCATAAACGTCAAACAGAGAAGTTTATAATTATAACAATTACGGCAGTATAAGCGAAAAATACAAAAAAAAAAAAAAAAAAAAAATCCTTAGCTACGTCCTTCAATAGTACACTTATCCTATTTTTTAGTTCATATTTTTATGCAATAGATACAATCCTCTAACATTCTTAGCCAAAGAACCAATTTAAAATTAAGATTAATATGGCAATATTACCTATATGTTTAATAAATAAAACAGAGATTGTTTTACCACCCCAAAATATATTAAATAAAAAGTATATAAATATTTATATCTGTAGTGATCTGATCTAAATAAGTAAACAATTACAACATGCTATATTTTTTTTCCCTGACGAAAATAAAGGACACCTCGACTTTGAACACAATATTGATCCAATTCCTGTGCAATACGATCCTTGAGTACGACAAGCATAAAGGAATAACCTCATTCCATGCAGCTAGAACAGGACGCTTTCTATTCACGAATTCAGTTTTTCTATTCAAGTGAGGCTTGCTCGTTATATCACTGACGTTTCGTTACAGGCCTTTTTAGTTCAACAGGACAGAATACTATAACAATGGCTACAATAAAACGAAATGCAAACAGATCAGATAGCAGATTCAGAGATGGCCTTCAGTCGGATGCAGCCATCAGGAGAATGATAGAGATCATCTCCTTCCTAAATGAGCCCACAGCTGATCAATACAATTTGCAAGGACGAGCATTATAATATATAAAAATCATTATACATTGTATAATATATACAATACGCGATTGTTACTCTTATGTGTATACAGAATACTTTCTCTCTGAACACCAGATTGAACTCTACATCACTGTAATGCAAATAGTTATATTTTCAACTAATTCTAAAAACATAAATGCAACTTCAATTACTTTTATTCAATTACGACAACAACAGTAATTGCTAACGGAGTTACTATAACTGTAAAATGTAATTGTGGTGATACCTAGTAAATAGTTGTAACTGTATATATAAGACGTTATTACTACAGTTAATGTGCCAGTAACAGGTAACCTGGATAACTTATAAGACTTTAGTAATCTAGTGGTATACTTGAACGAGAGATGTGATTAGGACTACTTTAATAGTTGTATATTGAAACCCGTTTTGATTAGTAACCACCTAGCAATAGCTACTGCGAAAACACCCTCACTATGGATAGAGGAAGCCCGTCAGCCTACTGGATGTAGATTTTAAGACCCTATTCCTCTAAATCCAGCCGAAATTCTACTGTTAATTTGGCAACTAGAGGCCGTAATAGACTGAACGCTTAGAACGCCGATAAAATAAAATCCTTTATATTTTTATTTTTTAACTTCATTTCTTCATCCACACCTGACAGAAATACTGACAACCTCTGACTATGCTGGCGAGAATAATAATAACAGTGAAGGCCTTTTTAGGCTTGAGTGAAAGGAGTGCCCAGCGGTATTCTTTCCTATCTTGAGTTTAGTGTAAACTTTTAATTAAACGAGAAGAACCCTCATCCAGCTTCTTTTAAGCATATTATCGGGCATGTCGATTATCCCCATACCTTGTTTGAGTGTGCTAGTATGTCCTTGTAAGTTACTATGAAATCTTTTCCAGTGTGTCCGAATATGATCGTTAACTGTTAAAGTATGAAGGTATTTAAGTAAATAAATGTTGGCCACGTTTTAGTTATAATTATGAAATTTTTAATTGAAAAATTTGTACTTTTCGTAAATGGGTCTTTTGGACTTTCTCTTATGTCCAAATGAGCTTGAGTAGGTAAATGTAAGAGGATGTAGGATGAAGCTTACCATGTCGAAACGATAGTAATGTTTTGGGATTTGTCTTTGTTGAGTCTAGTTTTCAGAAGTGCGCGCGAATCATTTACTTTTGTTAGTTTCTTTCTATTATTTAAAAACTATTTTTAATCATTATGGTCAGTAATAAATCACTAACGCAAGGTCGAGTGTTCTAAGCCGTCTGATTTATTAAGATGTATTCTGAGATAGTAATAAACCAATGTCAATTGATCGGGATCAGAGGGCAGTTTCATAAATAATTCATATATAGTGGTGAGCGCGATTGAAGGGGTTACGAGACATGAAATTCGCAAGTCAATTTGGTTCTTTTTTCTTTTCGTAATTGGTTCATATGCAGAAATATGTATGAAATGTGGTTATCAAATAATTGTGTTATGAAATATCAAATAATTTCAACCTTCCAAAAGTAATTTATAGGATGCATAAAAAAAAAAAATGACCGTTTTTCAACCAAATATTTGTATTATTATTTCTTTGATATAAAATACAATTAATACTCAAAGTATAGTCTGTTGTTATCTACCGTCCTTAGCCATCTGCTAGCAAATTGCTCGATCCCACGGTGATACAATTATTTGGGATGGCTGTAAAAGAACTGTAATACGGCAATTTAAACTTCAACCGCGAAATTATCAAATTTTCTCCTTGAAGAAAATGAGCCATGGATTTGAACACGTAGTAATCCGTTAATGCAAGGTCTGGACTATATGGTGGGCGAGGCAGGAGTCTCATATTAGAAGGGCTTTTCAATAAATTTTCAGAAATTTCTAACCTCTTAGCTGATTGCTGAGGAGTACGTTCGTGAGGGACCAGTCTACTGCTCTTTTTCACCTTACCCATACAGAGTAAATGGCGACCAACAGAATCTTTCGACACAAAGCCCTTTCTGGCAAGTTCGCTGGTACTCGTGGACGGATTTGACCCAACAGCTTCATACAAGACCTCATCAATATCCATTAATGGTCACCCGGAGCCCTTCTTCCTTTCCAATGCTGTTTCTGCACAGCTAAATTTGTCAAACCAATGCTGCGCAGTGCGCTGGCCAAGGCCACCTTCCCCTCCATATTTAATAATTTCAAGAGTTGCTGGAGCAGCTGTGTAATTTTTTTTCCAGCAATGCCTTAAAATTACGAGAATTTCGTAGGACACTGTCAAGTTTCTTTTTTAAACAAATAACTAAAATGATGTTTTTTTAAAAATCGAATGGGGCAATCTTAGAGAATGATCTAAAGTGATTATTAAGTATTGGTAAATATTAAATAGGATTAAAATATTTATAGTATATATATATTTATAATATATAATAATATTTATAATATATATATATTATATAATATATAAAATAATATAAAATATTTATAATATATATATATATATATATATATATATATGTATATGGAGCAATGATGTTTTGATGGGACATTCGTACCTAAACACTTATTTAATTTATAACGGATTGATAAGTACCCTCTTGAGGCAACTTTAGTTTTTCCTCGAGATAACTTATCACTATTATTAATTCATGAGTCAAATTTATTTTGAAAAATTCAATAGTTAATGTTTTTCCTGATAAATAATTGTATTTGTTTGTAAATAACATGAAAATTTATTTATTTTTATTCGTCAATGCGTAAATATTATATATATATATAATAAGTTATATTTCTCCAAACGTAACTGAGGACGATTCTCTTACTCTCCCCATTTCACATGACTGCTAAAGTAGGTTGAACTTTTTTTCAACTTCAGTCCTAGTTAGATATTAATATTTAGTTACTCACTGCTAAAATAAGTTTGCCTAATACTGGTATAATACAACACTCCAAAAAAAAAACTAAGGTTTGTGCTTTAAACCACACGATAGAAGTAAAAACAGCAACAAGGTGAGATTAATAATATGAAATATAAATTATAAATAATAGCTTATTATAAAGAGGATGAAATGCTGAACATTTCCCTTGCTTACAGTATGCAGATCCGATTTTTAGCTTCTGAGATATTTTAATCCATATCTTCCAAAAAAAAACATTTAATTTGGGCATACGGTTCTATTGTATTCAAGTATTTTCAACAATTTTAATTAAATCTTTGCAGTCAATATTGGTAAATAATTTTTTTAAATCAAAACAGACCAAACAATATTTACCTATTGTCTATATTATTTATTTTTTCAAGCATTTCCTTCACCTCCATTGTATTTTTTATATCATTTTTACTATTTTATTTTAGATTATTGAGTGTGGAATTGAGATATTTAGCCAATTTTTACAGTTCCTCCATTAATATTATTGATGATGGGACTACGTGGAGCGATGCTTGTATGTAACTTTACTAATCAATGTATTCTAGGTTTATTTTAGGTAGGGTTAATTATTTTAATAAGAAATTTTTAAAGTTAATAACTAAGTTCTATTGCATAAAATATTCATATAAAAGCAAGGTCAAACTAAAAATATTCTTAATGATTTATAATTTACTTATTAAAATTAGTGATATTTACTAGTTTTTGTTGTATCCAAGGACTGTTAATATTTATGTGGAAATATGAAGTTGGAAGGTTATATAATGTTATATTATTATTTATTTTCAATTACGTCTAACAATTTCTGCTATTATCATTTATATTATTTCTCTTCTTATTTTTTATATATTGTTAATAATTTTGTCAAAATAAAATTTCAATGTTGTAATAATATTAGCATATGTATTATATATTAGCATAAATTCCTTATCACTTCTTCGTTTTGGACACTATATTTTTCCCTCTCCTACTCTCTAATACGGTGTTGGGCTAATAACCCATTACAAAGTAGACAAAATGCTAAACGTTTCTCTCTCTTACAGTACACGATTTTTAGTATATGAAATATTTTGATCTGTATATTCAACCCACCTCGTTATCATTTGTTTTTCGTCACTATTTTTTTCCTTTTCGCCAACCTAAAATAGGGTCGCGTTAAGATACAATTTTTAATTATAGCTAATTATAGAGAGTATGAAATGCTGAACAATTTCCTAACATACAGTATGCAGGCCCGGTTTTTAGTTTCTGAGATATTTTAAACCACATGTATAAACATTTCAATTAGTCGACTATAGACGACTTTACCCGAGCGTTAAAATCCTGACAAATTAATCACATTCACCCTCCACAAAAAAGTGCAAAAGAAAGAGTAGAACTAATGAAGTTTTCACTTAAATAAATTAGTGTTATTTCTGTTTTACAAGTTCCAAAAGCCCGTAGAGCTCTCCAAAAATTCCCATTTCGTTATATCATGAATATCGTTTATAATAAAATAATTATTGGAATCTCGAAAAAAGTCGACTAAAGTATAATGTAACAAGCGGTAGGTTACCTTATAATTTTTTAGAAAAATTTCTTTCGAAAACATGTTTACAAGTTAGAAGGAACAAAGGCATCGCTGATGAAAACGTTGACGGCATTACATTAGCTCGCTTTAGCCTTGCACAAATTCTCCGTCGTTCGAACAAGTTGAGTTCCAAATCCAAATTGAAAAAAAAAAGTATTTGTCTATTCTGATGTATAAACCTGAAGAGTTTAATAAGAATTCTCCGCCGTTCGAACAAGTTGATTTCCAAACCCAAATTGAAAAAAAAAAGTATTTGTCTATTCTGATGTATAAACCTGAAGAGTTTGCTTCAATGCACTAAAGAACTATCTATCCGATTTGTAAAAATTCATATTGTGTTATATTTTTTATTAAGGTAGGCAACATATAACATCAAGATGATATTCCATAGAAATGGATCAACATCCATAAACGTAAAACGAAATGGACAACTGTAGGAAATTAAACCAAAACAGCTTTCCATTAATATTGTTTGTACTGGACAAACGACACGCTTGGAATCCTCATACTAGGCTCTAAACTTTCAATACATTACAAAAGACTCATACACAATATTAAAAAAATATTATATATAGCTTATTTTTTTATGACTTTTTTTTCTGCTATTCATTTGATACACCTATATAGATAATAAATAGATAAAAAAATATCATTTATATTAATAGACATCTAATAATATATTTGCGCAATCCAATCGACAAATTAAATTAAATACATCAATAATAATGTTATTTACATACAAATAAAATGATTCAACAGGAAAAGGAATCTAGCAACTATCGAATTGTTCAAAATAAATTTGACTCATTAAATTAATAATAGTGATAAGCTATCTTAAGGGAAAACTAACGCTGCTACAAGAGGATATTTGTCAATCTGTTATAAATTAAATCAAAAGTGTTTACTCAATCAGGATAAAGAACTAATTCCATGTAACATGTAATTGAAAGAAAGCATATTAAAATTGAAAGTAGTAAAGATGAAATTCAATAAATCATAAAATATTATAGTAACCTTATTCGATAAAAAATATTCCTTACATCGAATAAAATTTGTACACAGAGTCACATTTTAAGTAATAAAAAATTAGAGTGCTACCAGTGGGTAGTTTCTCAACAAGCGTGTTTCATGTAATAATATTTCTCTGTACAAATTTACTTGATGTATTCATACTAATACAGTTGTAAATATCATAATAAAAGTTTTAAAAAAAAAAGTAATAAAAAATGTAATTTTCAACAAAAAGATACCAAGTTTACGTACATAACAATAGGTAATAATTAAAAAACAAATAATTAATATATTTAACTGCTCCTCAAACTAATGGAAATTCGAGTCTTGTTTAAGAGGAAGGAACTACAGTATCCACGAAAGAATAATTATATCTGATACAATATACAATATACAATACGATTCTAAGCAGCAATATATATAAAGATATGAACTTATATGGTATCAACAATACACAAAATCTGAGGCTCTATCATTGAATCTTGATTCATAGATCAAACCAAGATCTATATTTTTCTTAACTTATTTACGCCTGCTTAGCACGTTATTTTGTGATCATAATAATCGAATATGTATAACATAAGAATGAGAAGTGTTTAACATTTCATCCTCTTTGTAATGAACTATTATTAAAGATTCTTGACGCGACGCTATGTTAGTGATACAAAATGAGAAAACGATATTGTCTACAACCAAATGATAACCAGCTTTTTTGAATTTTTAAATTAAAATATCTCAAAATTTAAACATGATGGAGAATTAAGAAACCAATGAGCAAAAGTCAATACAGATATTTTTTTAATTGGCCGTAATAATAAGAAATTAAGTGTTTCTGTTGAAATCGATAGAGTTCGACAAATTACTGACCTCCGTTACAGAATTTTTATTTAAAAAATAGTTTATACGCAATTATAATTATATATATTGTAAATGTTAGTACTTTGTGAATATAGAAAAAAAAATTATATTATTAATCATACCTTATTGCTGTTTTCACTTCTATCGTGTGATCTTAAGCACACCCCATATTTTTTTTTTTTGTTTACTTTACATAATGGTTACGTTTCGGAGATTTAGGTCAAAAAGTCACTCCATAATAAGAACTTTCTAAAGTAAATTATCACTGAAGCATCCATTGTCTAACGCATTACATAAAGATATTTATGGAGGAACATCAGTGATAATTTACTTATCAAAGTTCTAATGATGGGGAAAAATTCCCGTAACTTCATGTTATAAAAAAGAATGAAAATAAAGATGTAAGAAAGATCTTGATTCATACTATAATTCAATGAAATATAAGCTAACTTAAAAATTCTACAAGAAATTTATTAAAACGTTTTAATGTTTTGGATTAAGATTAAATGCCTATATCTTTTTATTTTATTTTTATTATAAAATCGATGACGTAGTATTGAAATGTAATAAATATAATGCCAAACATTTTACATTGGATTCCTATTTCACCTTAATAAAATAATTGCAATTGGTTTTACCATGACAAAATGGAAAATTGGAATTTTTTAATACATTGAAATTTCTGCATACCGTTTTATTTTATTTTTTAAGGAACAAAACTTTATATTACATATTAATTAAAATAATATTTTTTGTTTAACAGTAAATACCAACGCAAGTTTTAAAATAAATATTTATTCATACCGTGATATATTAACAGTATTTTCCTGCCAATCTGCATTCTTTTGAAACTTTTAAATTATACTTTAAAAATGATGTTTTTAATTTATTTTATTATTATCTGTATATTAACTATTCAGACTAAAAAAACAAAACAATAAAATCTTTAACTTTAATTAAATTATTTAAGCCGTATTGAAATGTAACAAACAAAAATGTTAAATAATTCTAATAGTTTTCAGTATGTAAATGTTTAAAATTTGTTTTCTTAAAGATCCTATATCCTGTATATGATGTAAAATTCAACTGTATTATATATTCATAATAATACTATTTTTGTTCAACTTGTCTTTAGAGAACTTGGAAATTATAGTATTTTTTTTTTTTTTTTTGCTTGTGTAATTAACGATTCAATAAAAATACGACTAAATTCTTCAAATTTTAAAAAAAACAATGAAGCTATACTGAAATGTATTGTATATATAATATTACAAAAAATAAAACAATTGTTTTTGTTTTTACAATGGCAAGGATGAAAAATAAAATTAGCATGTTATTTTGTTACTTATAAAAATTTCTATATTTTATTTATTTTTTCAAGAAACTATATTATATACTCGATAGATATATAGAAATTGGATTGTAATTTATTTTTAGTAAAATACTTTTTTTTTGTTTAATTATAAATACTAAAGCATTAATTTAAAATACTTATTAATTTATAGCATTATACATGAACCAAATGTTTCTGTTTATCTTCACGTTTGTTTTAACTTTTCTTTTGGATTTTTTTTTAATATTTATTATTAACAATTCTAATTAAAAATTATTAAAATCAAAGAAGCTGTATTGAGACTTAATACTTACAATATCACAAAAAAAAAAAATTGTAATGGTTTCCAATAGGACAAATATGTGAAATTGTAAATTTTTCTAGGGTGGAATATTTTTCAAGTAACCTTCAGGTTCTACATGTAGATTTTTCAACATTTTTTTATATTTATTTTATAGAATATAATTTATGAATTTAGTTTACACATAGCTCATACGAAAATGGGCTACATATATACACAAAAAAATAAACTAAAATTCATTTATTTTTTTATTTTTATTTCACTTAGCAAAAGCAAGGAGAAAAGGATATAGTTATGGGATTTGGGCATTATTGAAGCAGACACAATGTTAGAGAACATCTTATAATAGAAACAAATTAGTTACCCGCTGTTAGTGGCGAAATATACTTTTTTTTTTAACCGTGATCCGGACATGTCAACTTGACGATGACGGGGAGTAAACTAATCTTCTAGGCGAAGGTGAAGGCCTCCTAGAGAGATGGTTGTGACGAAAGCGCATCTCGAGATTCGCTTCGCGTCTCGGAGTGCTAGAGATTGTATCGCGAGCTAACTCAAGTTCATCTTTATCCAAGTGTAATTGACTAATATCAAATAAAAACATTATATTTATATTAAACACATAATAAAGTATAGTTATCGATCTCTACTACATTTGTTCTCGAACGATCAACTTTAACTTAAAAAATCCGCCTTCTATCGAGATCAATAAATATAATTATTAATTAGTAAAATCACTAAAAAGGAAGACCATAGAAATTTATAAAAATAAATTGGAAGCGAATGGGAGCAACGAACAAATTCTAACTTCAAAATCAAAACATCGATCCGGCCCGGAGGACCAATAAAGAAATATGGAATAAATATTAACCGCGCTTGCAGTACATACATTTTACAACAAAAGGAATAAATAATTCAATTTGCATCCTTCCTCCCTAAAATAGTAAACATGTTAAGAATAAACCCGTAAAAAACTAACTAAGAGGCAGGAAATAAAAGTTAGACTTTAATCGGAAAAATTCCTACCATACAGACTTATTTCTCCGAAATGCAGGCAGAGAAAAAAAAACCGTCAACGTTCCGCCAATTCAGGCATCATCAGGACAAAAAAGAATAGCTAATCCAACATCACTCCATGACACTCGCATACTCAACTGAGTAGGCGAAACGTAGGCGGGTTTTTTTCTTTGCCAGCATTTTGGATATATAAGACTATACGGTTGGGATTTTTCAAATTATAACCTAACATTTTAACAAAAATAAAAATTATAAATATAGGTGTATATTTCCTAATAATAGAGGCGTCTCCAAAAAAAAAAAAAAAAAATCAACTTTTAAGTTACTAAACCTGGCATTCAAATTGAATTGAACCCTATGATATTTTTTTAACAGAAATGAATAATTTTGTTTTCATTTCTCCCGATTCATAGAACGATATAAAAATATTGTCTTCCAAAAGGAAGTTGATAGCGAAGCTTGCTGTGATCCACAGGAAAACATTTTATAAAGCGATTATGTCATTTTTAATAAACTGATTTTCCTGTGTATTTTATTTGTAAATGGTGAGAACATCATTAAATTAAATTTTATTCGAAAGTCATCTTTTAATAATAATTATCTTTGTTCTTCAGTGACACTAAAGGCGTTTACTGAGGTTCTTTTCAAATTTATTATCATATTTTCAAATTTAGTAACAATTACATCCTAGTATTTTATTATTGTGGTTTATTTTGGAAAATATAATTGAAAAAAAAATTGTTAAGTAAATAAAATAAGTCCACACTAAATCATTATCAAGTAGTCTCTGGTACAGACCTTTTTTTCTTAAATTATTAACGTTTTTTTCTTAAATAGCTTCATCTCATCATAAACTATAAATATTTTATTTGCAAAAATTCTCGGAATAGGTTCCTTTTCAATCTGGAGATCAAACTCCGTATATTTAATTAAGTACTACAAACTCATAAATATTCGTTTGATTTCCACTTGGATCGTATGATAATATCATAAAAAAAATCGACAAAAAAACGGTGGCCTACAGAAATATTTTACCGTTTGGCGTGACTTGCACCCCTCCTCCCTAAATAATGACGTTAACATAATATATTTGTAGACCACTTTTTTTTTTCAATTTTGTGATGCTATTATCTTATGATTCAAATGGATATTTATCATTTTTTTTGTACCTAATTAAATGGACAAAGTTTGCCGAACTCCAGATTAAAAACGTTACCATGAGATGAAACTATTAAATTACCAAGTTTCAGGCGGATGTTAATCATATGATAAAAATGGGCCTGTACCATGTAGTACAGTTTCAGTTAGTATTTTGTTTGTCATTCCAATATGGTGTGAAGATTCCAAGAATGACGATTGACCAGAGGTTTATAAGGCGATATTATTGATTGAATATTTATATATCAACAATGTTGTTATTGATTGGCGAGACGAATAACCGAATGCTGAAGAATAAATTTTAATCCATTTTCGATACCACTCTTCAAGTTTGTAAAATGCGCTTGAAGAGTTTGGGGAAATGATAAGTGGATAATTATTCATAAATAACATATATGTTCAGTCGGCTTACAAGAAATAGTTCAGTGTAGTATCACAGGTCTATAGTATAGGGTCAGTTATCATTTTGTGTCCATATTGGTTCTAAAAGGCCTATAAAGTCGTAAAATTTTATCAATGACTTTGGCTGTTATTATAATTGAAATACAACACACTTACGAGACTTACGATAATAATTGTATAATAAGATAACATAAACATAACTAAGCCGCAAACATATATGTATAAAGACTCACCTGATAGTGACTGCAAGGAGGACGATGATGACAGCAACGAAGAGCATGGCGATGAGAACGCCGCAGAGTATGTACATTCCTTCATTTGGGTCATCTGTAAAAAACATTATAATGTTTATTATTTATATAAATTATCATTATATTATTAAATATACCACTTTTATAGTTTAACCTGTCAAAAATTGAAATGTGTAGCGAACGACACTAGCGCTATTTTCAAGTCTTATTTTGTACTTTCGGTAGTTTATAATATTATATTTTTTATAAACTATGAGCGATAAATAGCATAGTCAACATTACTATCGTAAAGCAAAAAATATAATACTATATATAAAACGAAATTTATATATATGTAAATGTTTTTTTTTTTTCTTTTAGCTCAATAGATATATTTGAAAATATGTTAACAAAGAAATTGAATATATTACATATCTAAAGGTATGAGGCAATGAGAAGGACTCTCAATTCTTCGATGCATATTTAACAAAAGAAATGTGATAAAATCTTCACGTGAAAACGGAAGGAGGCACATGAATCATAAAATCTTAGGATATGTTGGCAAAATACTTGTGTTACTATTTCTAGACCTTAGCTTAGACATTTATGTCCGGTTGCTCCAACTTAGTAAAGCTTAGATTAGGCGTTATCTAAGATTAACCCACGTTTAATCTTGATCAGTCGACCTTAGAAAACCTGGTTTAATCTTAGAGAACGCATAATCTAAGGTTTACTGAGTTAGAGCAACTGACCCTTAGTCGACTTTTCCTATTTTCTTGATTGGTTTAGGAATTAAGTATATTATATATTATTCATTTATGTAAACTAATTATTATTGCCTCTGGTACTTTATTTTCACGGAACGGCCCTTTCCATTTTTCCCTCATTATTCCTGCGTGTTTTTGTTTTCTTCTGTCCACACGAAATCCTTTTTTGAATTTGTCTTTCCAACAAGAACTTTGATTTCCTTCCGTCTTTTCCTATACCTCATCGTCCAGAAAGTCCTGGTCCTTTATTCCTAGCCTTTCCGTTTCTTCTTTTAGCTGCTTGATGTATACTCCTGAGCTTTTGTATGCTACAATTTTCTGGAATATTTCCTTGTTTAGTCTCTCCGAGATCATTCTTACCATATGTCGTTGGAATTTCAGTCTTCTAATCCATATTTCTGTTTCTAGATAAGTGAGAAAATAGACTCTTATTGGGGCCGTAGATTCTTCGTTCTATTTTCAATAATTTTTCCAGACTGGGGAAAAATTTACAAATTAGTATATTGTAGCGTTGTATTTTCGCTTTTGTGGACAGATTTTTCTTCTTATATACGTTACTGGTTGCAAAACTTAGTCTCTCTAGTTCGGTGATTCTTTCTTTCATACTTTCTTTTTCCAAACCATTGTTACATATATTTTCGTCCATGTACTTAGACTTTTTTGTTACATTTATTGGTCCGTATTTGGTTTCTACTGCTTTCTTCTTGAAGTATTATGATTTTATTTTTGTTCTTCGAATTATCAAGGGAGAGGGGAGGAAATGTAACGATATTCTCGCCCTCTCTTTATTTTTATTGGGGGGTGAAGGAGGAGGAGGACGATTGTTTCACTCCATCCTCCTCACCCCCGAAGTCTGCATTGATAACTATATTAAATTTCTAATATACCATTGTAAACTACTGATGGAAAGGGTAAGATAAAATAATATAAAAAAACATTTAAAAAAAAAAATAAAAATATATCTATATGATTAAATAGGGCAAGTTAAAAGATATATTTAACACATTTTTCCTGGCTCGAGTTGAATACGAGTTATGTTTATTTGCCACCAACCCCATCTAGTAGCGGTTGGAGGAATTAGGGCAAACATGCGTGTGGTTATAAGAACGGGCTAAATGGGCTCAAGATCAGAACAGTCAATTGTATAAAGCCTCCGGGTCGAAGCGTAGATGTACGGGGTCAAATGCGCATCACCAAAATAAAACGGAGGAAAAAAACCACTAAAATGAATATTAAGTTAGAAAATAATACTTCATAATAACAGAAATTTTACAATGATAAAAATTGAATACAACATTATAACAAAAGATTTATAAATCCATGTGAACTGTAAAAATTTTAATTTCAAATATGGCGCATGGCTGTGGCGTGTGATATCGTGCATGGCCGATTCATATAAAATTTAAATGAGGAATGAAATCTCCCAGAGCAGCTCATGAAATGCGGATTTATTTTATCGATATATAATTTTGATATAGACTGTTGACCTATGAAATTCGTCGCCTTGAACAACTACGTAATAAGCACCCCCCTCGTAAAAAAAATATAAATAAATAAATAAAACAAAATGTAATTTAGAAGAAGAAAATGAGACACGTGTGAAGGTCATTGTATATTACATTACATTTCTTTCAATATATTCCTAATTAAGTTGCTTCATTAAATTGCTAAAATGTAAATTTTATGTTTTTTTTAATGATTCGTGTTGTTATTATTACTAAAATATTCCAAAACAAAGGCTCTAGTCTCTCAAATTGAAGTAAATAATCAAACTCATTTATCATATAGATTTTCCCATAAATAGAAGGAAATATTTATAGGAGTGGTAATATACCTCGAAAGCAACAAAAAAGTTTAAATCGGTCCGATTTTCCGCAGAAAAGTAGGAAATTTAAGTTTTGTGTTTTTCTTAAGCGAGTCACGTTTTTCGTCGAATAGGAAGCGATAACTAAAGAAATATTTTATTTAAGTAATTAATAATTGATTTAATGTAAACTAGACGAAATTGAGCATTGATAAAAACGAATAAAGAGGACTTTTAAGGGGCTAAACTAAGTTCTGTTTTTTTAAAAATAATTATTCTCCACTGGCTTTAGCACCAGTGGCGCAGTTGAGAGAGAAGCGCAGGGATCTCTTGGAGCCCTGCTTTTCCTTCTATAGTTGATGGGAGAAGCCTTCCCTGCCTGATTGAATATATTGTATAAGGGTATGACTGTGTCTTTATGTTTTTGATTTACTTATATTTAAGTTATTTTATTTTTTATTGTACATAGTTTTTTATTATTAGTTAGTTATTATATTCATTTTGTTAATTTTATGTTTTCTGTATATATGGTGTGAATGTGATCATATATGGCTATAATTATTGTCCATGTGACAGATTTTTATATTTCTAAATAAAAAAATAAAATAATTATTCTCCACTGGCTTTAGCGCCAGCGACGTGGTTGAGAGAGTAGCGCAGGGATCACTTGGAGTCCTACTTTTCCTTCTATGGTTGGAGGGAGAAGCCTGGCTTGCGATTCCCTGCCTGATTTTATATATTGTATATAGGTATGACTGTGTTTTTATGTTTTTGATTTAATTATATTTAAGTTATTTTATTTTTTATTGCACATAGTTTTTTATTATTATTTAGTTATTATTTTAATTTTGTTAATTTTATGTTTTCTGTATATATGGTGCGAATGTGTTCATATATCGCTATAATTATTGTACATGTGACAGATTATTATATTTCTAAATTAAAAAAAAATAAAAATAATTATTCTCCGTAATAACCAAGTGTTGGTTTGTATATTTATATATAGAAAATGATGTGTAACAGCAAAAAAAAGTATTATATTTAAATATAGAAATGACACCTATTGTAATTTTTGACAATTGGTGCCACATTATAAAATGAATTAAATATAAAGGAATCTCTGAAGATGAGAAAATTTTCTCGAAATATCAGATGTGATTAAAAAAGATTGAAGAAAAGATGTAAGTTTAATTTCCTTAACCTTAAAAAATATAAACCGAAGCTTCATAGAGAAAGAAAAACAAGAAGATAATTATTCTCGATTTTTCTTTTTATCATACTCCAACTATACTACAGATATATTCCACTTTCAGTAAAACTCGTTTAACAAGCTAATAGTTGAGGTTTTTTTTTTTTTCAAAGAAAACTCAAGTAATGTAAAAAAAAAAATATGTGATTTCATATCCTGTCACATAAAAGTATTTTCTGCGAAAATAACTACACTTAAACTTATTTGTAGTGCTTGAGATATGCTATCGTTCCTATAATTATTTCCCTCTACTTACGGGAAACCTGCATAACGAGCACATCCCAGTAAAAAAATTTCACATTAAATAGCTACGGGATTTTTACGTTTGTCTTTCAACACCCCTTCGTTAGATCAGTTGTGTTTATCTTTCTTATTATTCTGCGGTACAGATCCATTTTTATCAAAATATCAACATCCGCCTGAAATAATTGTCTCCTAAAAAACAGCAACGAAAAAGAAGTAAAATGTATATTGTACCTTCATTAGGACAAATTTTTAGGCCTTCAAAAATATTGAGCCGTTTGGCGTGACCAACGCTACCAAATTTTTAAAATAACGAAGTTATAGAGGACAGACGGCCCAATATTTTTGTAGGTCACCTTTTCTATTTTTTTTTTTTTTTTTTTTTTTTTTTTTTTTTTTTTTTTTTTTTTTTTTTTTTTTTTTTTTTTTTTTTCTTACCCTCCAAAAAGTTTATTGAAACAATTACATATATAGTATACAATAATACAATATAAACATGTAATAAATTCCTTCCACTGCCCGAGGGCATTTTAAGGATTGGGGATAGCTAAAGGTTACATATGTGGCAGAAGGCCTTGTGACTTTGACATTGAACGGGGAAGGACCGTTCTGCTAATGTTTTATTATTTACAATATATACAAATTAATGAGTTTGGACCGCAGAGACCAGACCACATCCTTCGGCGAGTATGTCCACCAAAGGGAGTTTACCTTGCCACCTCCCAGGTCTGGGTGGTGGTGAGATCTCATTGAACAGTGGGTTTGCACAGGCCTTCAGCCCATCAAAAAATTTGATGTGCCTCCGGCCTATGAACTCAGGTACCGAGGGGAGCTGGAGCTCCTCGCGTATTGTTTGATTCTTAGCCCTTTGTAGGGTGGTGCCCCGGACAATTCGCCGAAGGATAGAGTTCTGGAAGCCCTGTAGACTCGTAAGCGTGGATTTATATAGGTATCGCAGGAGAGGGGCCCCGTGGAGCAGTGTTGGTCTTATAACAGCTTTATAAATTTGGAGCTTGAGTCTCAGCGAGAGCTGCGGCGACGTCAGTAGGTGGTAGAGCCGGTGCGACTTCTTTCGTGCCAGCTTGATCCTCTGCCTAACGTGATTGGAGAAGGTCAAATGTCTATCTAGCGTGACGCCGAGGTAGACAATCGAGGTAGAAATTTTATGATAAACTCCTCCAACGGTAAATTGTGTGGGTAGATGCTTCTTTCCCTTCTGAAACGACATGACAATAGCATCAGTCTTCGCAGGATTCACTCTGATACCGATCTCTTCTAGCTCTTCAACAATTGTGGCTGAAGCATTCTGTGCCAGAGTGAGTGCAGTCTCCGCGTTGATGCTGGAAGCATATATGCCAATGTCGTCCGCATAGGCTGCTACCACCGCCTTTGGATGCTTGAGTGCCACCACTGGCGCCGTGAAAACGACGAACAGTATTGGCCCCAACACAGACCCTTGAGGTACTCCGCAGGTGGTATCGACTGGGTTTGAGTAGTCTGTACCAACTCGTACGACGAGAGATCTTCCGCTGAGGTAGCTTCGGATCAGTCGGCATAGAGTGGTAGGAAACCTGAACTCTTCCAGACGGCGAAGTAGATGCGTGTGTGACACGCAGTCAAAGGCCTGACTGCAGTCCAAAGAGATGAGCGCCGTAGCTCTGTTGAGACTCATTTCATCTATTGTGTGGGCCTGAAGTTTAGCTAGGTGGTGTTCACACGCGACCCCTCTCTGGAAACCAGTCTGCTCTGGTGGTATGATGCTCTCTTTCCAGCAGTGCTTCATAAGCTGATGGTGGATTAGCCTCTCGAAAATCTTGCTGATGTGCGAGAGGAGGCTGATCGGACGATAGTGCTCAGCTGAGTCCCCGTTCTTCGCCGGCTTGAGTAACGGTACAACGATCGCTTGTTTCCATGCGGTAGGAAAGTATGAGATTCGAAGACATGAGTTGAATATGTTCAGTAGAAAGGCTTTACCCTTCCTAGGGAGCATCTTCAACAGTACGTAAGGAATCTCATCCAGTCCAGACGCTTTGTTTCCTTTGGTGCGTCGTAGCGTCGACTCCAGCTGGTTGAAGGTAGAGAAGACGGGTTCTTCGTTGGGACTGGGCAGTGGTCCTTCCGGCATTGGTGGTGCATTTCTCGTCCGCTCAGCATCCCTCGCTTCATAGCTTTTGGCCAGGAGTTCAGCCTGTTCCTTAGGTGTCAGCAGCTCATTCCCCGACGTCAGGTGGACAGTCCTCTTCTTGTTAACGAACGTTCGGACCAGTCTCCAGAACTGGCGGTGGTCATTATGAGTCCTCCGGAGCTGGTCATGCCAGAGTGAGGTCTTCCAGTCTCGCATGAGGCTGGCTATCTGCCGGGTCATCGCATTGATGGCCGGTTTCAAGCTGTAGTCACGCGTGCGCTGAAAGATGTTCCTCAGGTTGTTCCTCTGACTGATCAGGGCGAGGATGTGACGTGGTGGTCTCCTGATGGCGTTGGGCTGCGGAGCGAACCTAGGGATGTTCAGGTTGGCTGAATCCTGGATAGTGGTGGTGATGACATCCACCGCCTCGTTTACCTCTTCTACTGTCTGGTACGGCGTTACCGCCGGTAAAGTGGATTCAACGCTAGACCTGTATCCTTTCCAGTCGGCCTTGTGGAGTAAGTATTTACTCGCCGGTGGTTTGGCGGGTGTGCCCTCGATCGTGTAGAGCACAGGCCGGTGATCCGACGGTCCATACGGAAGCGCTTGGCAATCCGTAATGATGTGCAGATCCCTGGTTAATAGCAGGTCCAGCGTTGATGTCCAATCAGGTCGGGCTGAATGCCGGAAAGTGTGTACACCTGGGTGAAAGACGGCCAACCTAGTCTTGGTAATGTACTTCCCCAGTGGATTGTCGCTACCACACAGCCAGGAAGTGTGTCGAGCATTGAAGTCCCCAAGGACTACATGCCGACCCGTCACCTGGGCATGTTGTAGCAGCAGCTTAACAGATGTCAGTCCCGCCCTGGGTCTCCTATAGACACAAGTGAATGTGAACCGACTCTTAAGTCGCACGTCAACTGTGAGTAAGTGAGTTCCCTCGGTTGGTTCCACTGGGTTCGGGACGGATCTCGAAGGTACATCTTTTCTGACCAGGATGGCTACTCCCTCTCGAGACCCTGGTGCACACACCTCTCGGTATATAGTGTACCCCTGGAAGTATGGACGAGTCGAGGTGTGAAGCATGGTGTCTGTCAACGCCACTACTGAAGGTCTATGCTGCTGAAGAAGGAGCTCGATTTCAGCCTGCTTCTGGAAGAGGCCTCTGGTGTTGAAATTCATGACGAGATGATTAATCATGATGCTTCTTCGTCATAGCATCTAGCATGCGGGCAACTATATCCATCAGCTTGTCCATTCTTGTCAGCATCGTCATCACTCGAGACGGCAGGGAGGCATCGGTACTTGTTGAAGGCTGAGGCGATTGCGTTGGTGCAGTCTGTTCCTTGAACTGGGGGGCGTGCGGGTGGTGGGGATGAGACTGGTGGTGGGGAGAGGTTCCTTCTGATTGGACCGGCGCTCCTCCGCTTGCTGTGCTGTATGCCAGGCCCTCCTGGACCCACTTACTCTGTTTGCTGGTATTCGTTTTCGTCGGTGTTCCTTTGGTGATTTCCCTAATTTTCTTCACCAACTCCTGTCTCTTCAAGCATTCTTTGGAGGAGGTGGGGTGGGCACCTTTACAGTTTTTACACCAGGGAGTTACTGTCTTCGGGCACTGTTCAAGGGTATGGACACCTCCACACCAGGGGCACGCACATGTTCGGCCACAATATTTCATAGTGTGTCCGTATTCTTGACAATTTCGGCACTGTGCTGGGACCCCATCTTCTTTAAAGATGCTCACACGAAATTTACACTGCGATATATGATAAAGTTTAGCATTGTCTGTCAGCTTGACCGAGTCGTCTGTAATTATCTGGATCAGCTCGATAGGTTTTGGTGGTTCATTCGGGTTGTATCTCTTTGTGAGTCTTCGGGCGAGTCTGAATCCTGGTAATCTGGTTTTTAACTCCTCGACTATCTCCTCGACGGGGAAATCAATATCGAATCCGTGAAGCACATATTTTCGAGATCGCTTAGTGCCTCTGGGAGCAAAACTGTGGAATTGTACCCTATTGTCCTGGCGCAACAGTAAAGTGGCTTGAAAGTGGTCATTCTCGGAGTTGACATACAGCCGAGTTTCTTTTGATGATGAATTGATAGAGAATAATGTTATATTATTCTCGATCAGTATATTTTTCAGCGCTGCCTGGGCTATCGGAGGTGCTATGATGATTGGCGGCGGTCTGTTTTTCTCCGGTAGATTCACTCTCAACACGGAAAACTTGTTGGCAATTGGGATCTGGGAAGGCTTTTCCGGGACGGTACGGGCGGGAAACGTGTGTCGTTTGGCTACTGGGGCGTAGCCTTCAATATCCGATCCAAGGCCTTCGCTGTCAGTTTCGTGAATCCTCTTCCCACTTTTATCTTCGGAGGCCTCAGGCTCTGGAATCTCCATAGGAAGGTTCTCATTCTGGTTCGCCATCACGAATGAAGGAAGAAAGGAGGTCCGCTTGTCAGCGCGACGCTGCCCTCACTCGAGAGAGTAACTGCTGAGGTTTGGCCCAAGGGATAAGTATGGACCCCAACAGTATTAAAGGGCGCAAGCTTAACAAGCAGAGGAAGTTAATGACACCTTTTCTATCGATTTTATGATCAATTTATCTTACGATTAAAGTACAAAGTAAATGGGTATTTACGAGTTTTTAGTACCTAATTAAATAGACAATGTTTGCCCACCTCCAGATTGAAAACGCCCCAATTCCAAGAGTTTTCGTAAATAAAATAGTTGTAGGTTACAATGAGATGAAACTATTTACGAAGTTTCAGGCGGATGTTAAGAATTCGATAAAAAGGGGCTGATCTGTACCACGGACTATATCTTAGTTTTCTCCTCTTATCCTTTCTCCAGTCACTCTATTTTCCATATATCCATCTCTATTTTGTATATATTGATACATTGGCTCATATATCTTTTTAACATTACATATAACTTTTTATTTTCATGTATATAGTCAGTATATTTTGGTAGATTTTACAATATCTCAATTTTCTTTTTATATCTATTATTTCCCGATTTAACTTCATATTCCTTTTCTCTGTTTTATATTTTATTTTATGATTTGCTCACTTTCTTTTAGCATACTATTAAATCATATTTTAGCAACTGTCACCCAATTTATTTATTTTTTGTCTACATTTACGTTTATTACCTTACACATTCCACTAGGTTGTTAATTCATTTTTCATTTCTTATGTTACCTTATTTTGATTATGTTTATTTCATTAGTCTCTACTTTGTTACCGTTATTATTTATTTCTTAGTTCTCTGTTTTTGGTATCATTCTGCCTACTTTATTTAACTTTAATGTTCAATCTATTTAATTTATTTTACTTCAAGTTTATTCTAACTATATTTTTTAGTCTATACTTATTATATTTATTAAAATTTAATTAATTATTTTTACTATTTTTTTTTAATGACCCCAACCATTCTTCTCTTCAATTATTACTACAGTCAACCTTCAATCCACAATTATAAATAGCTATGCATTCGACGTAGAATCGGCTTCAGTGAAACATATTTTTTCATTTATTAAATGCAATATTATCAAGATGGTCTATTCAATGCACACAATTGATGAAGCATGATACTTTATCACGACTGTTAAACTATCAAATTACATAATAATTGATTATATTGCCCTTGGAAAACATCTCTCCAGTTTAATAGTGAAGTAAAAAGACAGATATCCTTGAACTAATACTAATTTATTATTATTTGTAAAAATTGTATATAGAAAGTGTGAATGAAGTTTACATGACATTTATTTTATTTATGTATGTATACGATATATATATATATATATATATATATATATATATATATATATATATATATATATATATATATAATTTTATATATTTGTTAGTTTATTATTCCTTTTTTTATTTATTATTATTTTATTTTATTTATTATTATAACTTTTTCATTCTGGAACACCGAGTTGAAGTGGCTTTATCCTACTTCCCAACGACAATTCATCCTTGGTCTTTTCTTTTTCCAGGTCCTCAAAACCAAAAATCTTCCCTACTCTACGTTCATCTATCCACTCTCTCAATATCATGTCAAACTATAGATTTATATATCCCCTCCCATAAAACTACTTCCTTTAGTAAATCCTTCGGCATTCGCGTTACCTCTTTTTGGAACTGGAATAGATAATATACCTATTATTTAACCATGCATTCCACGTAGAATTGGGTTCAGTGAAACATATTTTTTCGTATATTAAATAAACTCACTCACCTACACAATAGCAATAACAATCAACAGTTAATAAGGCATAATTTTGTATTCATCTAACCCAGACTAATTTTCTTAATTATGTAACTCTGTTATTATTCTTAGGGAACTGTAGTCCTAGAATAAAATTATTTTTTCATTTCATTTAGTCTTTATTACTTTATTTATATATTTTTTATTTAGTTCTTAATTGTTTAATTATTTTTTCTTCTTTTATATACTGTAATAATGAATAGATAATAAAATTAGAAAATAAATAATATTATTGTCTTTAGACTTATTCGTTTGGAGAAAAAGGGCTTTGGTTTATAATTTTCTCAATTACGAAGAGTGTTGAAATCTATTACTGAGAGTACAGAAGGCATACTTGGATATATTTATTACGTTTTTTTTTCATTCATATTCAATTTATTTATTACATATATATAAATGTTTCTTTATGTATTATTCGACGGTCCAAAGAATAATAGAACTGTATTCTCCATTATAGATCTCTTCATTCAGCCTTCGATATATTTTGAAATCATCGAAAACTATCATAACTAGCAAAATTTTAATTTTGTAAACATAGACATTAGATAAGTATGTCATGGCAACCATAGCACCTTTAGAAGATTTTGGAATTTCGATTTATATACCGAAAACGGTACATTTATAGGCTTTAAAAGGCAGGGTCAGGTATATAGTCCCAGAAGCGTAATTACATAACCTATACGGCTTCAGACATTCTGTCTGAATCCGTATAGGGTTTGTAGTGGCCCGTACCGAAACTACATTTTTTTTTTTTTTTTAATTTTTGTAATGAAAACTTCTTTATGAGCGTTTTGCACTTTTTTTTTGTGGATAATGAATTAAATTGAGCCGTCAGATTTCGGTTGTGTATCGTTCGAGCAAATTCGACCAATTGTAGCGTATTCACATATGGATTAAAAGATCTCAAAAACTAAAAATCGGACATGCGTACTATAAGCGAGGGAATTGTTCGGCATTTCATCCTCTTTGTAATGGGTTATTATCAAAATTGTATCTTAAAGCGACCCCGTGTGCCAATAAAAAAAGAATCGGAAACCAAATGATAACGAGTTTAATGGAAGATACCTCCATACTGTAAGCGAGGGAATATTTGACAGCAATTGGAGCTTAGAAAACAAGCAGGATTTTTGAGTAATACACTCCAAATAAAATATTCTTGATTTTTATTCTAATTAGAATTATGCAGTCTATAATTGGAGAAGTAACATTATATTCCAACACTCTTGAGTGGGGGAGTGGTTGATGGACCAAGAATAACAATATGGCCTTCAGAATATACAATTCAGAATATTTCAACTTTGAAATATATAAATCATGAATTTATTTTCGAACACTTAAATCTTTTCCAATTTTTTCTTTACCTTACCATAACCATTTTTTTAAAACTAAATATATTAGTCCGTGGTGCAGATTCATTTTTTATCAAATTATTAACATCAGCCAAAAACTTCCTGAATAGCTTCATTTTATCGTAACCTAAAAATTTCTTGTCAACAACAATTTTCGAAATGGAGGCGTTTTGTTATTTAATTAATTAATTAATTTAATAAGTTACGAAAAACACATAAATACCAATTTTCCTTTGCTTGAATCTTAAGATAATTCCATCACGAAATCCAAAAAAAAAGTGGGATATAAAATATTGGACCGTTTAGCCTATATAACCATGTAATTTTGACATGCTGGGGTAGAGGATATTGACACAATATTTTTGTAGGCCGCACTTTTTCTTGATTTGGTCATCAAATTATCTTTCGATTTAAGTTGAGAGCAAATGAGTGTTCATGAATTTTTAGTACCTAATTAAATAGACAAAGTTTGCCGAGCTCCAGACTGGATACGCTCTAATATTAAGAATTTTCGTAAATAAAAAGGTTGCAGGCTAGAATGAGATGAAGCTATTCACGAAGTTTTAGGTGTATATTAATAATTTGATAAAAAGGTGTCTGTACCACGGATTATAACAAACCGATAAAACTAGATATCTGTTGACAAATAAGAGACGTAATGCACACAAGTATTGACTACTATCGATGTAAAACATACCTTGATCCTCCCGCCATATTTGGTGAAATCTACCTTTAGTCGACAACCTTAAATAAGATAAACAAAATAACTGTTCCTGTTTCTTTTAAAAATCAAGAGCTGGCTGGTACATCGATGTAGTTGATGAATCGACTAAAGTCCTATATAGAGTTAATTTTTAAAAACAAAGAAAAAGTTTTATCTAAACTTGAAAATAAGATAAGACAAATTACAGTCTACTGATGAGCCAATAATTTTTAAATAAATCATATTAAAAATATGAACATCAAAGAAAAACGAAGTAATGTAAACAAAACCCACGTTGATAAATTGCATTTAGTACTGAAACATCAGTATTTGTTGCGGTTTCAAATTCTGTTGGCAGCGCTAGGGAGCTATTTTAATTTTTTTTTTTTTCAAATGTCAAACAGTCTGGAGCTAAATATATCCAGTCTAAACATTCAAATACAAATGCAATTTTTAAAATGAGATCAAATTTCTTAACAGATAGAGTTTCATAAAACTTCTATTTAAATTTAGCGTAAAGGTACTGTCATTCACTCTAAGAAGAATGATACAAAAATTGGAGTCACCAACTTAATGATTTCCTATTTTATATTGAATTTTAATAATCTTACTCGATTTCTATATTTTTTTATAAATTTAATGGCTTCAACTTTTTGGGTCATTACCACCTTAATTTAATAAATGATTAAATTGCATTATTTAGTTTCGAATGTTTTAAAAATATCTAAGTTTTCATCAATTATTTGTATATTGTCCTGTAAAACTGTATGTGGAATATTTGGCAAGATATTTTGAGCGATCCATAACCTTGAAATTTTATTAAAATGTGTTTATTGTGAGTGGAGTCCCACAAGACATGTAATCAAAGAATCGTAAGCCAACATGTATCTATGATTCAGGCGTGTATGACCTATACGCAGGAGTGTAAGGACAACTTCTTCTCAGCGCATATTTCTGTTCGACGATATCTTTGAAGAAATGTGACTGTTTCACTCAATTTATTTTTGGTAACACTTTAATACATCTGTCGTAATTTTCTATTTAATAAAGGCAATAAAGTAATAAAGGTAATAAGGTATTAAAGTTCTCGACAAGTACTTGCTTTTTTGGCTGCCCGATCAGCTAGTTCATTACTGACTATTTAGCAGTTCACAGGGACCCATCTAGAAGAAAAATAGTGACATTTTATCTCATATGCGGCCTATATTGAGTACGGAATGTTTGTGGAAATCTTAAACTGAAAAATGTGGATAGGAAATCTTTGCAAAACCTGGTTTTGTTTTTTAATCTTAACATTGCAACATTGATATTTTTTATCTAAACATTATTCTCTTTGTAAGACCTAATTGTGCAGGCCATTGGATATCATTTCGTGAGAGATATTTCGATGCTTGTTCCATCAAATCTTTTTAGAGCGTCTTTTAGTCCTTTTAGAGTAAAAAAAAGTTCCGCCATAAGTACCCACGGCTTGGATAACATAAAAAATAATAATTGTAGCAACAAATTTTTGATAAAACCGAAATAAGTATTTTTTTTTTTGTTACTTTATGTCCGTTAGTTTTTATTTAATTTTATTGAATATTTAATGGTTGACCGTTGCATTATAAATAAAGGAGATGGTCCGGTATGGCGGTCATAAATAGGCTAAATAGTGGCAAAACTATTTTATTAAAAGGCAAAAAAAATAATTTTGCCACTTTTAATAAAAAAGTGTTGCCAGTATTTAGCCTATTTATGACCGCCATCCCGGACCATCTCCTTCCTATTTAATTTTATTATTTCTATTTGTTTATTTCTTCTTATTTATATACTTTTCTTTATCAGTATTATTAATTTACTTTTTTATATTTATAGTTACTTCTGATAATAGTTATAGTTATTTATTTATAGTTATTTGTTTATTTGTTTATTTATAGTTATTGATTTATAGTTATTTCTATGTATTGTAGCAATGGGAACTTTTACCTTTAATATTTATAGCCCTCTGACAGTGGCCTATTGTATTATTATTCAATAAATAAAGTTAAAATTAAAAAAAAAAAAAATTTATGTCCGAATTCGCTCAGAATGGGAACTCCAAATCCTTCAATCGTTGAAAAGAAATAATCTGTCTGAATAATCCTTGTTGAGTTAAAAGTTTATCAACGCTGAATTTCTCTGCAATGAATTGAGCAGAAAGTTCTGGCAATGAAACGCTACAAAGCCGTGAAGTTACTTCGAAAGCGGTAAGCGGTAAAGTTACTTTAGAAAGCAGAGGGGAAAGAGAGTTCTCAGAAATAGAGAAGATAACGGAATCAAAATTAAAAAAAAAATATACTTTTTTGATACAATGTGTTGTAAAACTCGACCATTATACAACTTATGACAAGGTAAATAAAAATAATAAAAATCAACAAACTTCATGAAGTTGTTTAATAAAATTTGTATTAAAAAACCTGGTGCAACGTGCACATCACTAACTTAAATTAACCAGGAAGAACCAATCGACATTAAAACATTTTGAGTAAACTCAAGTAAAATTTAAATAGCCTTTTGAATAAGTAAACATATATCAATCAATTTAAACCATATAATTCCAGTCTAGGAGCCCTATATAAAAATTAAGGCCTATATTATATAATAACAAATTAAAGAATTAATCTTGTATCAGTTTAAACATTTTTTCTAATAACTATCTTTTGTCTATGTAAAGTTTAACAACGTATTTCGAAATCCTAATATTAAATTTTAAATACATTTCAAAAATGTTATCATAAATAATTGGAAAAGGCCAGAATCGATAGTTGAAGAAGCAATACGGTCTAATCAATTTCTAAAAATACCCAAGGAAAGTTCAGGTTCGAACCAGAAATAGAAATCTAAGAAATATTGCTTAAACAATTGAATTTAATTTTAGATATTGGAATAAAAACAGGAATGAAAAGTTACATTACACAAGGAAAGAACAGACGAGTTACATAATTTATATCAGAAACTACAGTCCGATATATTTCTGGACTATACCTCCCCTTGCCTTTACGGAAAAGATAAAAGGTCTGATTATTGATTATAATAGCAAGATATGACGCAATAATCATAGACAATGAACCATGGAGATAGGAAGTTATGCTTATTGTGAAATTAACAAAAGATTAAAGATAATATTATTTTTTATTCTGTTTCCTAGCACTATCGAAGTTTCAGAGCAACTGATAAGAATTAGGAATTCATCATACAAATTACCTGTGTAAATTATGGATGAATATTAATTGAAGAATTATACTTTTGTAGATAAACCCAACAAAATTCTAATATGAACACCATTTCTTTGAGTACTGTGTGAAAATTAGAAGAAATAATAAAAAAAACAAAAAAAAATTAAAAACTATAAGTTACCATTCTACAAAAATAGTGTTGCCCAAATGCGGGACCAGAACGAGTCTCGGTCTTGCGCACCCAGTCTTGGGCTTGGTCTTGGTCTTGCGCAACAGTCTTGCATTTACTTATTAGCTTATTACTATGGAGATATTATTGTAATTTTTTAGATAAAAGAAACCTAACTAAGCTCGAGTGAAAAATTAGAATAGTAAAAGGTAAAAGTATGTTGGTTATACCAATTCTTAACATACATTAACTAAAATTGTCAAGTATTAGTAACAATTTCGTCTTTATTTTTATTTAAAAAATCGATTTTTTTTTTACCAGCCTTGGTCTTGGTCTTGCAACAGTTATGCAGTCTTGGTCTTGGAATTGCAAAATACAAGACCAAGACCGATTTTGGGCAACACTATACTGACTCTTTAATTGTTTATTTTTCTTTAAATATTAAATACATGGGTGGTAAGAAGGAGGTTGGATGGCTCATAAATATTTTTGAAGACTGCATATTTTTACGGGGTTATGAATTTTTGATGGAGCACATACTTACAGGTTAGTAAAATTTTAGAGGAAAAAAATATTTTTGTTGGATTTTAATTAGGAAGAACTTTCAAATCCAAGAACAAGGGACTTAATTTTACATTTTGGAGTGATTCTTTTTTAATTATACCGTTTTAAAGAGAAAGTGACAATCAATTTTCTAAGGTGTATACACCATCGCCCTTGGGGGAAATTGGGGATTTCTGATGAAATGTAATATTTGATAAATTAATTATTTATGATTGAAAAATATCTATGTAATTTCATATCGTCTTAGTTTGATGAGAAGGTTCTAACTGAATTTACTATAATTTTGAGAAACTGAGCTTCAATATTCCAATTTATTGTAGTATAAATATTTTGTTACACTAACAATTTTGTTTGTAAAATACCTTGAAGCAGTGAACTTCTAATTGGATTCGTTGATGGCTTAATTACACTAATTAATAATATCATTTGAATATAAATTTATCCAATTTTTCAGTAAGAACTTCTCAAACTATTTACTTTCAAAAGTTGTCTGTAGTCAGAACTATGTCACACTGCTAGCTAATTTATTTTTCAAGTGAGGACACTGAAATTCATTTGGGGCATAGATAACTTTGTTGTGAGTAATTTCTTAGTAATACCTCGGTTTGCTCAACTTTGTTAGTTATAAACATTTTAAACCAAGGGCACTATATGTTGTACATGCCCTAACCTGAGTAGATAAAAAATAATGATCTCCAATTACACTTAAGCTTGGTTACTTAATTAATACTTTTGTTTACCGTCAAGATACAAAGGTAGTAGATTTGGCACAAAGATCTGTTGACAATAGGAACGAAATAAATCCATTCGAGCAAAAGTTATTTTAATACATTGTCAATGATTGTACAGTTTATAAATTAATAAGTCGAGTTAAAGAAAATTTCAGCATGCTCATCGCATTTTTTTTTTTTCAGTTACCAGGAAACCTATTGACAATAGATGTCTACTGTATCAATGGCAACCAGATCAGCAATAAAATGTACATTCAACATCTTATCTTAAACAATGAAATGATATTTCAAAGCAAGAAAAATATAAATGGCATATGATAATTCAACAAGAATATTTATTTCATGCAACTTGTACAATTTTTTAATAAAAAATAAATTATATAATCTTCAGATTATCTATTATTTTTTAATATATATTATTTATTTCCCCTATAATCTTAGTGAGTCACACGTGAGTATTTTAACAATAAGTAAATCTTTTGAATAATTGGCAAAATAGAAGGTGTAGCCACTCATAAAGGTCCGTATTGTTTATAGCTATGGAGAAGTTTAAAGTTTTAAAATAAATATATTAGAGTTCATATATTGATAGTTAGGGTATTGTTTAGATTAGGTATGCCAGTGATTTTTTAATGATATTTAGTAACAGTTGTTATAAAACTTGATACCATTGTTATAGAAATAAAATCACATGTTTAAATATTATTTAATTTGGTATTAAAATGTTTTTGCAGCCTTGGAAGGGATCCCGCTGGGTATTGCTTTTCCTCATGCCTATCAAGCCTTTTTATTTTATTTTATTTATTTATTTATTTTTTTTCTCATGACTGTGCCAGCACATCTGCTGATTGTCAATAGTTATAATTGACAGGTGCGGATAAATATATGTAAGGGCAAAAAAAAAAAAAAAAATGTTTTTGTTGGGACTCATCGCTCAATGTTGGACTCGTATTTATGTGAGTTCGTTTGGAGGAAGAGAAACTCAAATGAAGACGTTTTTGATAAAATCCTAAAGGACATAGTAGAATTTTGGCCTCTAGAAATATCTGGTGTAACTCATTAAAAGTATGTTAATGTTTTTGGTTATGTATAAAAAGTTCCTATTAAATAAATCATATGTTTCTTTAACCCACATTTTTTAATTTATCAATAAGTAACTGTTACTAGATAAAATAACTGGCGGGCCTAATCTGAACAAGAACCGATAGTTACTGCAAATTTAACTGTTCGTAACTGGAAATGAAATTTAGTTAAGTATATTTTAGTTAATTCTTATTGTTCCTATTTGAAGTTCACGATGGCTATTTCTTAAAAACCAAAGGTATCTACTGCAGTTTTTAGAATATGGATTTAAATTTTGTTAAAAGCTAAAAAAAAATTATTTTATTTGTTGATTAGTGTATATTTTCTATTCAGATATGTATCTTAGATTGTACCTCTTTTCTAACCTTATTATAGTCGTATCATTATTTAAACCTTAAGACTTTTTCTATTTTAATTGATTTTTTTTATATAATTTAAATTATTAAATTGAATTTATTCATTATATCATTGTTATTCAACAAAATGCTGAAGTATGTTTTGTAATTTAGAAGATTATATATATTTCACCTTTATTTTATATATTGCATGTTTTTGGTTTATTATTTTCAACAAGGAACCATTGCGATCGAACAAAAAATTCAAAAACTTAACTCACTCTCAAAATTTCAGGTTTTGCATTTCAGGATACGTAGAATTCGAAAAACTAATAAATTATTTTTTGCCCGTCCTCCGTCCACGCATTTTATCAAGATTTTTTTTTCAAATTTAGCTTTTAAAAAATCACAGATCACCGGAGAATAATCCTAGTTCATCGACATTTCTATCCGCATTTTCCTTTCAAGATGACGACCTAAAAACCTGCGTTGCTGTAGACTATAGCGCCTAAACGAATGTACTGATTTCGATGTAACTTCTCTGAAGTCTTCTTTTCGACGCCCTTTAAATTTGTCTATATAACATACTTCAACGAAAAGAAGCTGAAAAAAAAGTTACGAGAGATGATCAAATTAAATTCCCAATAACTCAAAAAGTATACATATTTTATTGATATTGTATATAGTTATTTAAAAGTTTATTAAATTTCATTAAAAAAAAGATAATTCTCCATAAAATTATCTATAATTTTGTTTTTGTTTCGTTTTCTCGATACTGCCGTCATATTTCTAAAATATCTATAACTGTTGTTATTTTAATGATTTAAAACGATTGGCTTCTGAAACATTCAATGCTTATTTTATTTGACGTTCTAATTAGCTTATAGGACTGAATTAATTAGTACATCTCTCTCTAAAAGGTGTCACAAACAATAAGACGTACTCACCCGCCATGGTTTGTTCCCCAAAGTGGACTGGAATCGCAAATGTTCTCCAATTGCCTCTAACTATGTGAGTCAGTCCACCTTTGGCCTCACCTATTGCCTGTCAGTCCATCAGTCCATCAGTCCATTCATCTACAGCTATTATTTTTCAACTAGTTCTTTTAAACGTTGTTACGATAGTTGAATATAATATGAGTTATATGGAAACGTAAATGGAAAATGACATTTCTTTTCTAAGGCAGCGATGGTTAGATATATATATATATTTTTTTTCTTAGAATTATCTTTACTATAGATACTTAAAACCTTCACAGCTGGCTTAGAAAAAAAATTATATTTGGTATATATCTATAGTAAGAGTGCAATATTGAAGTAACTGGCATAGTAATTTTGTGATAAGAATTAATAAAATCTTAAAATCAACGAAACAGGTTCAATCCAAAATTTATTTCCCATCGTCTCCTATATCAGTTTACCATCTTGAAACCAAATTTTGTGTACCTTTTCTGAAAAAAAAAATAGAAAAGAAACTGAAAGAAAAGAAAGCTCGTTTTTTTTCACTTCATCGACTGAATTCATGTTCTTGCAACTACATGAGATGAAGCTATTTACGAATTTTTAGGCAAATGTTAATAATTCGATTTAAGGAAAAGGGGATGTACCATGAACTATATGGATTGCTAATATCAACATAAACAGACACATTTTCAAAATCCTAAATTGCTAAAGAATGACCTGATATAAGTGACACTGATAATTTTTTTCAAAATTATTTTAGATAAAATCCATGGTAAAAGAGGATGGATGAATGTTTGAAACGGTGAACTTTAATTACGGTATAGAAAAAAAAAGGAGAAGGGAATATTACAATAAATCAATTATCCCAACCTATAAAAATTTAAAATCTATTGTTCCAGAAATAACCAAGGTAATAAATTAATTTAATAGATTCATCGATCTAGTATCTACAACTATTCTCACAAGGTAAGTCAATGTTAATATTCCTTTATATAATAAGCGAAAATAATAATTTAATAATTCTATTCAGAACTATCGGTCCCAGTAGGTTTATTTATAAACTCAGCCATATATTGTTTGTTTTTTTTTGTTTTTTTTTTATGGTGGTGACAAAATTTCCCGTTTTTTCCGCATAGATCTACAGTTGATCAAAAATAATACCAAACTATGAGTTTAATTCGAACAGTTAATGGCATTCATTCCTGATTTGGGTATCTACGATCCCAGGTGTCCTAATATTTAACATCTGACGCACCTGCAAAATTAAATGGATAGCGTTTTGCAGAAGTGAACACATGGTTCAATTATTTTCAATGGAAAATTATATTTGAAAAAAATATTGGAAATATACTGAGTCATTATTATGTTTAAAAAACAAATAAATACCCCAATCAAAATAATGTTAATTTTAGATCAATATGGTTGGTTTTTTAACCAATATACAATATACAATAATTTTGTATATTGTATTACAATTTTGTATATTGACTTATAAAATTTGGTAAAATATACCAAATTCGTAGAATAACTTTACGGGCAGTGTATTTTAAATCTCTGAATTATACCATTGTTTCCTTTTAAAAATCCGACATGCTCCTTTCTTATCTACCTATGAAACTCTTCTATTCCAATTCACATTTAAAAACCAGTCAGAAAATGGCTAACCACGTGTTAAGTGCCAGAGCCTTGGTTTAAAAAGCAGTGTTTTATGAACATAATATATTGTTTTTTTTAATTTCTTCTCATGAACTTGTGTATATTCTTATATACATACATTTTTTATACCGTGTCATTTCCAAGATTACTATGCTCTTAAAGCTGCTTGATTTATTTATTTTCTTACTATTTTTGTTATAGATGTTTTAATTCTTACCAAAATAGAATACATAAATCTATATTTCTTTATATTTTACTTTACGTTAGTTATTCTTACTTGGTGCTCATTTACTATAGAAATTGATTTTTTATTTTATTTATTGTACATAGAGTGTGAATGTGATCTCTGAATACTATTATAAATTTTCTTGAGACAGATTATAATATTTTTCAATAAATAAGTTTTAAAAAAAATTATTATTTTTGCTCCTATCTATTTTTTTTTCTATTTTTTTCTTAATTTTTTTTTTTAGCTAAACAGTGATTAATTTGTTTCATTTCTTATATATATTGTATATAGTTTTAAGAATTTTGTATATAGTTTCATCAGTTCGTTTTGTATATATTTTTTTAAGTTTACATAAGATATTTTATTTATTAAATGTAGTATAATCTCAGAAGCATACCGTTGTTTACATAATTCAGGTCTCTTTTCCGGCTCTCTGGAGTGAAGAATTTTTTTAAGGTATTAAACGAAAGGTTATTTCGTTGGGGGAATAGACTAACGAATAACTTTTAATAAGTTAGAGAACTACAAAGCTAAGGATCTTCGACAACCAATAAATGAGTGTTGAGCGTGTACAATAATGGACTAATACAGATTCAGGCATAGTAGAGTCTTATTATCTAACTATTAAACTGGATGGATCTTTTGCTAATGGACAAGCTGTGAACTTTAACTGTCGTGGTAAAGTAAGAAACTTGTGTGTATGTTAAATAGACTATTTTGGTAACTTTGTAACGAACTTTTCCGCTACGAGTGCGTCCGGTGCTGCTCTCTATAGGAAAATTATGAAATACAGAAACTTACAATAAGCTAGTGAACGACTGCATTCCACCAATTAAGCACTCTGTACCTTGTCTTATAAACGTATTAATATTAGTTGGCTTGTCGCCATGTTTGATTTTATTTATATATATATTTTTTTTTTGTTGCCAGCGATAAGCAGCCTATTATATTTTTGAATTATTGTAAAATATTAATAACAAATTTAAATTAATTATTTTATAATAAATTTTAAGTTGGTAATATGTTTTCCTATAACAAGAAAATATAATTGTCTAACTATGGCACCTTAACCATGTCACAACTTTATATTATATTTATTGTATATTGTATTTATCAATAAACATATTTCGCTTGATAATAATGCTTCACAATATAATGTGATAGTTCTCACCGAATATATAATTTAAATATATAATTGTGTATTCAATTTAAAAATTAAGAAAACCAGATTTAATAACATATAATCATGAAATGGAATAGAATAGAGGAATATGTTTGTAAAGCTGTTCTAAGATAAAATAACTAATCCTATAAACGAATGAAACTATAATGTTAAAATAGTTTGGATGGATGTATTGAGAATAACACAAGTTCTTTGTCCTAAAATGAATTTTAAAACAGATATTGGAAAGAAAAAGTGTTCATGATCGACCGATAAAGTGGTTTGAGTGCGTAAATAAAGACATTTAACATAGAAATAGGCGGAAGGCTTGGAAGAGAGACAAAGATTGAAAGATATTCTTTCTAGGAACTGCAGAAAATATGTCTTGTAATAGTCATTAATTGGCACCATGTTGAAGAAACAAATGTGAGTCTGTTTAACGTTGCACATTCACCGTTACTTTAATAGTCAGGTGGCTTAAAGCTATATTTTAAGTTTACCGTAAAATCGTGGAAAAAATCACCAAATTTTGTAAGGATGTACTCATTAATGTTATTTTAGGAGCCCTCTGAAATTTTTTAAAAATCTCACGCATGGCACTAAAATCCAAAATGGCCGACAAAATGAAAATCTATGACTTTTAACAAAATCTATTTTAACGTTAATTTTCAATTACACCTTTTAACTTACTAAGAATGCTACACAAATATCTTGGGATAGTTTATATATTAAACAAAATAAACTAAAATATTTTCAAACTATTTATTATATCAGGCTATTATGGGTCTCAATGCTAGTTAGGTATTTCAGTTTCGATTTTTGGTTCAAAATGTGATTATTTTGTAAATGTACTTCAATGATAAATGTATGAAATGAACATGTCATTAACGTATATTTACTTAATAATCACTTCCTGAACAAAAATGAAATGGCGTTTTGATTTTTTCGTGAACATAAAACGATAGCCCTTAAATTTTGAGAGTTTGTTTTCTCATCGATTACAAAGGTTCATTATTGAAAATAATCAAACCAAAACTATTTATAGCTATTTATCAAATGGGATTCAATGTAAAACAATAATAATAAATCATACATGCGCTTGGGTAGTGGAGAGAATATATAAATATTTTATTTAATATTTATACTACCTTAAGGTAGATTTGTAGTATGCTTAGTAAGTTTAAAGGTGTAATTTAAAATTGACTGGAAAAATACATAGCGTTTAAAGTGACATTTGGTCGTTTTCATGGCCATTTTGGATTTTAGTGTCATACTAAAAGGTTTTTAGAAATTTCAAGTCTCTCCTAGGCTAACATTTATTAGTATACTCTTAGGTACCTTCATACCAAATTTGATGCTTTTTTCTAACATTTACCCTTTATTTCGTCAAGCCATCTGACTATAACATGGTACCGACGATAGGTAAGGGAGAGCGAGACTCAACGTTCCGAGTTTTAAATAACCTCAAATATAATTTAGAATATGTCCTATTAACAAAATTTATGATAGCTAATAATTTGTACACATATTCTTCTTTATAAATCTGAAAGATTTATGGGTGTACCTTTAACGAATGTTTTTATATAAAATTTATTATACAGGAAAACAAAAAGGTGACAACTTACCCCAAATGGGGTTCACATCTCTAAGTTGTACTTTCATGTTATAAATTATCTCACTTGCAATTAACAGCTGATGTAGCTAATCAGTCATTGTAATTAGAAACATATAACGTAGTTTATATTATAATTAGTCCTATTATAATCATAGGACGTATATGAATTAAGTTATACTATAAGATTTATATTTCTCTCATTTCGTTTTGGAGCTATTTCACTCCGAACAACGTACCCTGGTAACCCCGCTCTTCTCATCCTACCTATAGAGTAAACAAACAACACATATACTGTTTTGTTTCTTTTAAAGTGCATTGGGGAAAAACACACAAAAAAAATTGAAAATTTATACCAGACCGTCTAGATAACAACCTGCATAATCCCTGAATATTTCATCAAAATCAGTTTGGCGGTTGTCAGTGTTTTGCGCATCGAATTGATTTGAATTCAGATAAACACAAACCAAATTTTGTTCTTTGATATCTAAAACGCAATAAGTGAGTAGAAATTTTCGATTCGGACAAAAAATATTTTTCGTCTAAGAACAAAGCATCGGTCATGAGAAAAAAAAGTAATAATTCTGATCATAAATAATTTTAACATAGTTTTGAAAAATAATATAGTGCAGCCAAAAATAATAATAAAAAAAAATCAAATTTCTCAATAAAAAAAATACAATGACTAGTAACAAAAGTACCTTAGATAATAACAAAATTACATACAGACATGCATCGACATATGAACAACACATAATAAGTCTTTACCAACGATTTCATACCAACGTGGACAGTCCAACAGACTATATAGTCCGTGGTACAGACCCAATTGGGGCGTTTTGAATCTGTAGGAGGGCAAACTTTGTCTATTTAATTAGGCACTAAAAACTCGTAAATACCCATTTGCTTTCTATTTGGATCGTAAGATAAATTGATCACAAAATCAAAAAAAAAAAAATTGCCTACAAAAATATAGGGCCGTTTGTCCTATATAACCTCCTGATTTTGAAAATTTGGGGGTGTAGGTCACGTCAAACGGCTCAATATTTTTTCTCGACTTTGTGAACAAATTATCTTACGATCCAATAAGAAAGCAAACGAGTATTTTCGAGTTTTCAGTATGTAATTAAATAGACAAAGTTTGTCTCTCTCCAGATTGAAAACATCCCAATTCCAAGATTTTCCGTAAATTAAATAGTTGTAGGTTACGATGAGATGAAACTATTTACGAATTTTCAGGTGGATGTTAATAATTCGATAAAAACGGGTCGGTACCACAGACTTGTGAATTCCATGTTTAAAATTAAATGTCTTAACTTTTGAGGTTTAGGTAATTCAAGATATTTATCTAGATTACTTCAAATCTAATACAAATAAATGATAGCCATAGGCACATTATTGAACTATTTTCTTTTTATATCTATTATAAATATTTCTAAGAGATTAGGATTGTAAATAATAAACAATTAATATTAGTTTATTTATTTTTCAGCATAGTGTGGACAAGGGTTTTTCAATTGTGTAGTATATTTTTTTTTTTTTTTTTTTTTTAGAAATAACTTCTAAACATTAATCGCCACTAATATTTGTTCAACAATGAAAAAAAAAACCTCAATAAATAAGAAAATAAAATGTTCACGCTTGTGTTTTAGAGACATGTTTCTGTCTTAAATATGTATTCGAATACTTTTGTTTTAATATCTAAATATATGTTGATATATCAAGCAGCACTAGCAATAATTACTTTTAAATTGTGGCGAAAAACCAAAAACTGACAGGATTGTGCACGAACAAAGCCAATTTAAAATACTGTATTTATAATATGGTGCATGACATAGTTGGGGTAATATCAAAATGCAACTTTAAGATAAAAAAAAACGTAGGTATATATATTCATATTATTTTATAGTAATTGAGATTGGAAACTATTATTGGGATTTTATAGTCATTGATATATCATTAAAAATATTGGTAGTATCTTAAAACTATGGAGGGATAAATAAACATGAAGTTGAAAAAGAAAGGAAAAGTAATTTTTTTTCATACACTCAGTACTTTTAAAATATTTTATTTCTACTTCTATCATTGAATTACCCATTTTTTTTGTACGGTATCAATTCTTTATCAGTATATACTTCTAGTGATTATAAAACTTTATATTTTAAATTTCACGCTTTATTTTTTATTCACCTTGTTAATAATTATTTAATTTTCTATATTTCATTAAACTAGGCTTCAAACTTCAACAATATACTACATTGTTTTTCATCTTGTTCATTTTAGTTCCGATGAACACATCAGAGATCCTCACTTCCCTCATTAAAATCTATATTTATATATAATTATTTCATTCATTGATTTATTATACATTTATACTGGGTGCTTCAGTTTGGCTAAACTTTGAGCGGTGATTCTAGACAAAATTTCCAACAAAAAAGGTCATTTGATGCATGGCTCGATCCCTAACGGTTTTTATTAAATAAGAATGAATTGTTCAAATAATGTAAAAGATAATTAAATTCTAGGTACACCATCGTAAAGTATATAAAATTTACATTTATTAAGGTCAATGATAAAAGGGACTTTCAGGAGGTCTAATAATACAAAGCCTGACATTATGCTGAATTATTTCACGAATTACAGAGATATCTTTGACCTTATTAAATTTAATCAATGTCGTCTAAAAAAAATGTGTCTATAAAAAAGATGGTGTACTTAGAATTTAATAATATTGAACAGTTTTTGAGCAATTCATTTTCTTTCAATAAAAACCGTGGCCACATAAAAAAAAAAATACACAAAAATGGTTTTTACTCATTTTCCGTCCATCGGTCCATGCATCAAATGAAGCTATGGGTTATAAATTTTATATTCTATATAAAATATATATTCTATATGTATTTTTTATTGCCTTCATAAAGGAAACCTGAATTGAACATTAAGTTCTGGCCAGTCTGTGTATGACGACTGATCAAAACATACTTATTTATAACACACACCTGCGCAAAATGTTTTAAAAATAAACGTTAGTTAATAATCCATTTGATGCGAAATTTTTTATCTCGAGTGTTTTTTTCTGAGTAGGGATAGCGGAACAATTCTCTCACTAATCTCTTCACAACAATAACTCGAAATCCACTCTACAATTAGTGAGTCGATAGCCCAAATGACGTCATTCAAGACTATATCTTATCATTGATATTGTATCAATATATATATAAAATTAACGCCATATGATTTAACATAATAATATTAATAGACTAGTTGAGCGTTAAATATGTCCTAGAGATACTCGATCCAATTCTAGAACATTCACTTCTTGGCGACGTTTCAGTAGACTTGCCTCTAGCTAGACTTGGTGTTTGTCAACAAAACGTTAAGGTCGTCACATTTTGAGGCAGCAAAGGGACCCGTGTAATGCAATTTAATTTGTTTTATTCGTAATGCATAAATAATCCATACACTTTTAAAAATAAAATTATCCATCAATGTTCTACATTTTGCCGATTTAAGATATTCCTAATATATGTATGAAAGGATATGTCCTTTCATAATTAACTCCAGACCAATCCATTATTTCCAAGTCTTTAATCGAATCATGAAAATCCTCCTAGACCTCTGAAAAGAAGGACGGGGAACTTCCATACATAGATACATAGCACTAATATTGAAGTGTTACCTACCTATGAGTATTTTTTCTATAAGCTTGTCCGTATTATTATTAGTGTTGCCCAAAATTGGACCAAATCCACTTAACTGTTGCAAGACCAAGACCAGGACTGGTGATAAAAATCTATTTTTTAAATAAAAATTAAGGCAAAATAGTTACTAATACTTGGCAATCTTAGTTTATCTTAATTTTTCATTCGGGCTTAGTTAGGTTTCTTCTATCTAAAAAATTACAGTAATATCTCTATAGTAATAAGCTAGTAAATAACTGCAAGACTGTTTGCGAGAATCTTGAGCATAACCAAGACTGAGTTTGCAAGATCAAGACCAAATCCACCTAACTGTTGCAAGACCAAGACCAGGACTGGTGATAAAAATCTATTTTTTAAATAAAAATTAAGGCAAAATAGTTACTAATACTTGGCAATCTTAGTTTATCTTAATTTTTCATTCGGGCTTAGTTAGATTTCTTCTATCTAAAAAATTACAGTAATATCTCTATAGTAATAAGCTAGTAAATAACTGCAAGACTGTTTGCGAGAATCTTGAGCATAACCAAGACTGAGTTTGCAAGACCATGACTCGTCTCGGTCTCGCATTTGGACAACACTAATTATTATATCAATTCATATTTACCAGTATTTTCAGTTAATGAATTCGAAACCATCACTGGTATATTTACCATATAATTTGATTGCATTGCTTTGAGCTTCGTTTTCAACTGAGGTTGGGCTAGCAATTAAAATGGTTTTTAATAATCACTTGCACATCAAACTGGCATACCATTGGATCAGGTTTTTACCCTTCTGCCTAATATTGAGCGTGATATGGAGTGGCCTCTGGCGTGATTACATTCCAACTAGTTTCGAGCCCCGGCCATCTTTGTGGGTGCGATTATTATTGCCATCGGAGATAGCTCTTTGGCCTAGAGGTTTTGACCTCGCTGGATCCTCCGCTAAGGGGGTTTGTTGACCCTCCATGGTGGACCCACAATGGCAGCTTTGAGGTGGCCTTATTGTCGGGTTGTTCACCTGCGATGGAACAACGTTCATCGACCTGCCTCAGCAATCTCTTCATTGCCTCCGACCCTTCATTTATAGCAGTTGTCTTAATCAAAAAAGATCCCTGGAATTTTCTTCAGTACTTCCACAGAGAATTTTGACAGTCAATAATAAATTGAAGCTTCATATTCACAAAGTTTAAGTCTTTTTTATACGCTTCAGACCGTGGCGTTAAATCGAAACCCCTAGCCAATAGTCTTAGGATCTCAATATAATATTTTAGCGGACGGTATACTTGATATGCTACTTGTCTTCTTTTCAAGTATAGACAGAACTTTGTTTTTTACAAATTAACTCTGTATATGACACTGGTCAATTTATCAACTACATCGATGTATCCGCCAGCTCTCGGTTTAAAAAAAAAACAAAAAACAGAAACTGTTGTTTAGTTTATCTTATTTAAGGTTATTAACTAAAGGTAGATTTCCCCAAATATGGCAGGTGGAATGTATATTTTACATCGATAGTAGTCAATACTTCGATCTGTGTGTATTTAATCTCTTATTTGTCAATAGGTGTTTTTCTAGTTTTATCTTTTTATCGGATTGTTATAGTTAGTGTTGTCCCAATTCGGTTTTGGTCTTGCAACAGTCAGGACAAAGTGTAAGACCAAGATAAAACCAAAACAGATATAAAAAAAAATTAAATAAAATCGTTTTTGTGAATAAAAATTAATGAAAAATAGTTACTAATACTTGACAACTCAAATTACAGTGTGTAAAGAATTGATATAACTAATATACTTTTGCATTTAACTCTTCCCATTTTTCATTCGGGCTTAGTTGGGTTTCCTCTATCTAAAAAATGACAATAGTAGTATCTCTATAGTAATAGGCTAATTAACAACTGCAAGACCAAGAACGAGTTAGCAAGACTAATACTCGTTTTGTTCTCATATTTAGGCAACACTAGTTATAGTCCTTGGTAAAGAAACCCTTATTTATCAAATTATTAATATCCGTCAAAAATTTTGTAAATAGCATCATCTCATCGTATCCTACAAATATTTTATTTAAGAAAATTCTCGGACTTAGAACGTTTCCAATCCTAAGATCAGCAAACTTTATATATTTAATTGGATACTAAAAACTCACGAATACACATTTCCTTTCCACTTGAATCGTAAAATATTGTGATAAAAAAAAGAAAAAAAAAGATGGCCTACAAAAATATTGAGCAGTTTGGCCTATGTAATATTGTTATTTTGAATATTTTTTTTTTCGACTGCATGATCATATTAACATTTCTATTGGAAAGCATTCCACTTGGAAACGACTATTTATCAATTTTTAGTGCCTAATTAAATATGGGTAAAGTTGCCGAGCCCCTAATTGAAAACTCTCCAATTTCGAGAATTTTCGTTAATAACATATTTGTGGGTTACGATGAAATGAAGCTATTTACGGAATCATAGAAGAATATATTAAAAAATTGATAAAAAGGAGTCTGTAACACGGACTATTATTTTTCAACATAAGAGTAGATTTCATATCTTTCGTTCAACTTGGTTCTAAATTCGCCGCCCCCCCCTAAATTCTACCACCCATGACAAGTGCACATTTTGGCCCTCCCTAGATCAGGCCCTAATTGCAATTTTATAAACCATGTGAAATCTGAAAATTATTGCCAATAATCTGGAAATTATACAAAATTTAAAAATCAATGGTTATTTAAGATTTTGATAAGTGGAATTTTCCCTGACAAAGAAGTTGGAGATGGAAATTTTGTCCGTTTACGAAAATTATGAAGAATGCCATTATTATAAAGGAACAGTATATAAACAAGTGTAAAATTGAAAAAAAAAAATTGTGCTTAATATACAAAATAAACTTTAAAAATGTCGGATATTATTCGCGTAGCCAAACAAGTTTTGTGGAATAGGTTCGTGCCTGCCTATCGTGTATCTGCCTATCCATTCAAAAACATTTTTTTGGAATATCTTTCTCGTCCAATAAATTTTCAGTTTCAGAAAAGACTTTTAGTTGGAGACAAATATTAATATTCCTTGAAAACAGCACAATGAAATATTCCTTAACCTAAACAAACGATTCGCCAATTACCGATCCAGGAGTTAATTAGGATTAACAAAATGCTGTTCGTTTATTAGAACTTATAAATATGATTTCTATAAAGCTCTTCACTTCGAATAAAGAGAAAAGTACAAAATCAGTGTCTATATCCAATTATGAAAGTATCATTGTCAGAAATTTCAAGTACATTAAAATGTTAAAAAGATTTTAACAAGGAAAATAAATTTGTGTTTATAAGAAACATCCATTTGTTATCAGTATCTGTGGACGTTTTGCTTACTACCATGCTCTTCTAGACTGATGGTTGATGATGAAATTAATTAATTTATTTTCGATAATACTATGAAATATTAGTGTTTTAATATATGGATCCATTTAACTTTATATTATATTTAATATATATATAATATTATATCATACGTAGATTTACACTGCCTCTCTCTCTCTTTACCTCCCCCACAATGACCTTTAGTACTACGGTTACATAAATCAACCGGTGTTGCCTTGAAATTTGAAAGTGATGTCGAGTCTCCTTAGTTTCGTGACATAAAAATAATAATAACTCCTGTTATCACGACTATTTCATAGTAATATCTCGCTACCGATTAAATTACATAACCTTTCACCAATCGGCGTTGTTTTGCCTTCTGGGGCGTCCGAGGAAGTTCATCTTAGGGTTGAACCGGAGTTGTTGAGTAAATAATGCAACTGAGATAGCTTCAGCAATACAAAATCAACCCGGATATAAAAGCGGTAACACGGAACGTTTTGCTTTATAGATATCCTTTGCTTCATAATTACGGTACTTCAAGTAACAATTAGTCGTAAAAAAAATAAAATGTTTTCCTGCGCGAATAATTTTAGCGAAAGGTTTTATGTTTTCGTAGAGTTCAAATTAAATATTCTTTCAGCACCCTTAGTAAGGCGATACTCGTTGCAAATTAAAAACTGATCGTAGGTATCTACTCTCATGGTAGTGAAAATATAAAACGTTCATCTAAAGTAATGATTACAAAAAAAAAAAAATAATAAAACATAAAAAGAATCCGAATTGGTAGACCAGTTTTATAAAGCAAAAAATAAAAGCTCGACAATGTTTTTTTTTTTTTTGTCTATAAAAATGTATTTACGCATGTCAACTTATAATTGAGAATCAGCGAATGTGATGGCGATAAATGAAATAATGACATGACAGGCATGGGGAAGGAAAGTACTCAGCAGTACCTCTTCCCTAACTTGTTCCAATTACTTAGGTTGTTTAAGGAAAAGATCTCTCAACCAACGCCTTTTTAGTCTTCTTTTTTACCAAATTTTATGTACTTAACGATGGTGAACTTAAAATTTAATTATCTCGAACAGTTTTTGAGCCATTCCTTCTTATTCAATAAAAAACGTGATAACCTTAAGAAAAACACAAAATCGCCCCAAGCATCAAATGAACTGTTTTGTTAGAAATTTTGTCTAAAATCATCCTCTAGAGTTTTGACATTAAGAACTGAAACACTATATATACTTATTATTATGTTTGAAGAGAAGAATGGTTGGGGCGATCAGTCAAAATAAAAATAGCAAAAATAAATAATAATATTTATTTTTATATTTAATTACTTTTTTTTTTCTATAAAAGATGTATTTGCGCCTGTCAACTTATTGTTGACAATCAGCAAATGTGATGGCGATACATAAAATAATGACATGACAGGCATAGGGAAGGAACTAATTTGTTCCAATTACTTTGGTTGTTTAAGGAACGAGATCTTTCATCCAACGCATTTTTAGTCTCCTCCTCATGTTCTGAAGTATGTCAGCTGTGTCCATTATTAGTCTGTTACTATGTCCATTTAAATTTGTGTGAAATCGTTGATAAATGATCGTTATATGTTGGTCAACTGTTGGAAAATGGAGGTTTTGTGAGTCACGTACCAAGGTTGTTATGAGTCGCAACAATTTTGATTGGAACGTTTGAAGTTTTTGTAGGTGGGTCTTATTAGCGATGCAGTGTATTTATGATGAGTACTCGGCAATGTTAGTACGAAATATTTTCAATTAATGTTATTCGAACGGTTTATTTTGTATATTATATACTGTAGTAGGTTGATATATTTAGTATAGTTATTATTAATACGGTATATCTAGTGTAAATATTGTCAGGGAAGACCTGGTATTGATACTGTAAATTACAAGATCTGGTAATTCTTTATCTGCATGAAAGGTGGCTCGGTTCTTAATGGACATACTCTCGAGATTGATTCTAGAAAAAATTTCCTACAAAAAAGTACAGTTGATGCATGGATTCCGAAGAGAAAAGGAGTTAAGACCAATTTTGTGTTTTTTTTTTTAAAGATAGTTAGGGTTTTTATTTAATAAGAACAAATTACTCAACAATTGTTCAGTATAATTAAATTCTAAGTGTACCATCGTAAAGTATACGACATTTTTTTTAGAACACGGCGATTCAATTTAGTACGATCAATGATAAAAAGGACTTTCAAGAGGTCTAATACGGTCACTGTACTGCTGCAGTTAGAGTTCCCATACACGAGCAGTACATCTGAGTAATCCCGATTCATGAAACAATTCGAAATAATGGTAAGTGCGTTATAAACTTACTGAAAGTCTCTTATATAATTGACTTTAGTAAATTTGATCACTGTTTTCTCACAGAATTTTTGTTTACTTTACTATGGTAAGAATTTAATTGAAACGTTTTTAGGCAATTCCTTCTTCAAGATAAAAAAAAGGGGGGGGGGAGTTTCAGGGGATCTGATACGACCGCTGTACTGCAGACAGCAAGATCTATCGATTATAACCTAGTATAGTGTGGTAATGCGTTTTAGATCCTAGCTTTGTAAACTTAGTTTAAAAAAAAAAAATGGGAGCCTTTTGGTTAATCTAACCTGGGTGAGCATGTAGGTGGCCAAACAGTAGAAGAAAAGACAAACAATTAATCAGATTGCCTGGAGTACTTTAAAATTTCTATTTGTTTTGCTCTAACTATTTTTATCTGCTTCGAAGAAGGATGGTCCAAGATATTTTACACGTGCACTTATCTTCGGCATGTTGTCCAAATAACTCATGTCTAAATATGCTAACAGTTACTAAACGATATCTGATTTGTTTTGTTCCTTTCAAACAGATTTATATAATGTTTAATGCCTCATTAAATTGGTATTATGCGTTCTGATAACTTGTAAATACTGATTAATTGTGATTGGTTCAACGATAATGTTTCTTTCACAACCGGATAATGTGATAACGATTTTTCAATGGGATAATATATCATTTCTTTTCTGCTGCTCACGACCATCAATTCAGACTGCTTTTGCGCCTGCTTATTTGAAGGAAGTTGAACTGCAAGATACAATTGTGTAGCGGTGTTGCATACATCTCAGTCGGAAGGCGCGAGTGACAGGAATTCTACTCCAAAATTTAGTACGAACAATTTAAAATCATGAGCTTATGTTAATTTTACTGATAAAATATGGTATGAAGAAAATGTTAAAATTTAATATAAAACTTTTATAGTGAGTAAAATAATAAAACGATTAAAAAATTTATAAATGATTATATTAAAAAACAAAAATAAAAGTATCATAATATCACTAATATATAATATCTTCTTATTTATTTCAATAGGAAATAAATTTCATAATCTCTTAGGCTTGAATTTCATTAATATATAAAACATTTTAATAAAAAATATAATAATATGACTACCAACATAAAGGACTTAGAACATAGAGAGAATAAGTCATTTGGAAATAAATAATATACAGTAAAATTAGATTTTTAATTTTAAAAAATGAAAAAATAATTCTAGAACTGATAAGTTAATCACAAAGAATTCCACAATCGAAATACTTTTCCCAACTATATATATTTATATAATTCATATATAGGTATGTGAAATTAAAAAAAAAAAGTTAATAACATTACAGATGAGGTCATAACATTAAATAAAAATTCTTCTTAAATAATAATATTCTCTTTGTTATCCTAGATTATGTTTTAATTGAAAAATTAGGCAGTAACAGGTATAATTAATCATTTAAAATAAATCCATTGCTACAATTTATTTAAATGATTGTCAATTAAAATATTGGTTTTAATAGTTACATATTGCCAATATGTTTCATTTTAGGAGAAAACTCTTGTCTTAAAAAACATATAAAGAGATAAAAAAGAATTAACATGATAATAATATTCTCTTTGTTATCCTAGCTCATAATTCAAAATTAGGCCGTAGGAAGTATAATTAATCTTCTAAAATAAATCCATTACTTCAATTTATTTAAATAATTTGTAATCAATATATTTGCTTTATTAGTTACATACGGCAGAATGCTTCATTTAAGGATAAAACTCTATTCTTAAAAAAACACATAAAGGGATAACAAAAAAATTAATATAATAATAATATTCTCTTTGTTATCCTAGCTCATAATTAAAGATTAGGCCGTAGCAAGGATAATTAATCTTCTAAAATAAATCAATTGCTTCAATTTATTTAAATGATTTTCAATCAAAATATTTGTTTTAATAGTATACTGCCAACTTGTTTCTTTTTATGAGAAAACCCTATTCTTATAATAAAAAAAAACATATAAAGGGATAAAAAGACAAATAAAGAATGTTTTATAAAACTTTGGTTCTATGATGAGACAGGGTACTAGGATAGTACCAGTAATCTCATACCTTATAATGTAAGAAATCACACACCTCATATCTTGAACCATCCACTTGTTTGTGGGTGAACAATGAATTCGACTTTAAACTCGAGTTGTTCTTGATGAATTTAGGTTTTATGGTGTTGAATCGAATTAGAGTAGTCCAGTCTTGAAAACTCTCATGAAGCGAGAAAATGTTCAAAATATAAGATTGGTAGTACTTCTTATAATTATATATTTATTCTGCCCTGAATTACCCTTCTTTCACTGGCAAACTTATATAATAAACACTTCAGATGAATTAATACATAATAAAACATTGATATTTTTTTAGCTAGATAGGATATACAATGTATAATAAAAACATATTTAGACACGAATTTGAAAATAAAATCGAACCGAATTGAATTATATTCGTTTCAAAATATTCAAGAAAAAAACACCACTTGCATTAAAGCAGGAAAATACAGAATAATTTTTGATGAGTAAGACATTTTTACAGAAAATTGCATTAGTAATATTGAAGTTAGATATTCTTCTTCATGAATATATTTAATTTCTCAAGTATAAACGGATTGAAATTAATAAATCAACGTGAAATTAACTTATGAATATCACTTTACCTTATCTATTATGATTACTAACAAAGAATGATGCGAATAACTGAAATGATCCATTTTTCAAAGTGCACAGTAATATGGATGTTACTGAAAATGCAGAGAATTACTATCATTTAAGCAGAAAAAGTCGCAATATTAAACTTGCTATGTACTGAAATCAATACTGTTGCGTGTTTTGTGTCGTTTACAGGACATAATGTAAGGCTTTGAATTTCCGTACTGCAATAAATACGTTTCGTAAGTAGGCTATGTGTTAGTTATCACACGTGGGGTATGATTTCCTAAATTTGGAGGTTAAAGCTATCGGTACTATCCCCATTACCCTGTCTTATCATTGAACCAATGTGTCACAAAGTTAATGCAAGTTCTGTAGGTACCATAAGTTTCAGCATTATAATTATTTGCCGTGTATATATATTTTTCTTAACTATATTTCTTCACACACACCTGTCATAAGCAATGGCAATTAGCGGATCTGCTGTCTGTAATAAATAATGGCTTGATCGACGTGATGGAGAGGACTGCCCGGCGGCATCCCTTCCTCTCTCGAATTTAGGATATTTTTAAGCGAGGAAATCCCTGATCCTTTTGAGCTTACTAAGTGTGTTTTCGGGTATGTTAAATGTAGTCATACTTTGTATAAGTGTGTTAGTACGTAAGTAATTGTGGAATCGTTTGTAGTGTGTCCACATGTGGTCGTTAACTGTTTGCATTTGAAGGTCTTTATGTAAATTAATGTTTTGTAACGTACCATTGAGCTTTGGTTATGGTCCTGAAAGTTTTTGATTAAAATGTTTGTAGTTTTCGTTTGTAGGTCGTTTTGGCTGTCCCGTAAATTTGTGAAGCGTAGGTAATTGTAAGTGTTCAATTTTTGTTTTAGGTTTAATTTTGAGCGTCTTCAGAGAAATGAGTATAACAGTCGTAGAATGAGGTTTAAAGTTTTTCTTTTTTTGTTGTCATGTGGGCCCTATGTCATTATTCTATCGGATGTCAGCCCAAGTTATTATATTTTATCTTTTTGAGGAATTTCGGCATTATCAAGGTAAATAGGAGGGCATGTTTCATGTTGAAGAGTGAAAGTGATGTGTTGTTATTTTTCTTGGTTAGTCGAATTTTCCAATGTTTTATCAGTCGTTTAGTTTTATTATACGATGTTGTATCATCTGCGTAAGTCGCTATAAGAGTTCTGGCGCTGTTAGAAATGACGTGTGTGTATATGATGTATGAAAGAGGAGTGAATACTTACCCCTGAGTAACTCCTGCTGATCTTATTGAGGAAAATTCTGAGCCTTGGCAGACAGAGAAAATCTGTCAGAAAGGAATGGAGAATAAGATAGTAGGTAGGAGGGAGTATCGTCATAAGTTTGAAGAGAGGCCTCTTATGCCAGACTCTATCGAATGATTGAACGACATCGTGTTTAAAATAATTCTCAAACATACATTTTTAATGTTATGATAAAAATATCGAAAACTACCTGTAGCTAAAATCTCTATCCAAACACACCAATACAACCATACATTAATGAAAACAGCAACACATTATCTAATAAATGAAAAAGTAATATTACTGGGATTTTGAGTTTAAAGAATTATATTACAATTTAAACCATATAAAGTAAAATTAAATTTACTTTATAAATACAAGTAAAATTTGCTTAAATCTCTCTCCAAATACCCTAATACAACCATCTATTGCTGAAAAGAATGAGAATATTGTTTTTTATTAGATTATTAAATAATATTTCTGGACTTTTTGGGTTTTAACAGATTTATTATAATGTAAATAGTTCTCAGAAGCAAAAACCCTCTCTACATCTTAGAACTCCTTATTTTACGCTCCTCTATCCACTCTCTCTATACCAGATCTCAACCTATAGATTCATATATTCTTTCCTATAAAACCACTTCCTTCAGTAAATCCTTCACCATTCGTACTACCTCCTTATGGAACTCCTTACCCATCTCCATACCTCAAACCACATCCATAAACTCCTTCAAACAACTCCTATTCCACCACCTACTACAAATTCAAGCTTGTAAAAAATTCTGGGTTATACGTTACGTTGGCCACCAGCAACTAATTGATAGAAGTAATTTTATTTTTATTTATTAATTTTTTTATATCTCAGTATTTTATTGTATATATGTGTGTTTATAGTTAGTATGTTTTATAGATATTTATATGTTCCTCGGTACTTTTATCTTTGTGTGTAGATATATGTGCTTACAATTTCCTAGGTATTTCTTGTATATGTTTGTATAATACATGTCAGACTTATGTAAATATTTTGTAAACTCTATTATTCTAAGGGGACTTCAGCCCCAGAATAAAATTATTTTTCATTTCATTAAATCAATTTTTTTGTAGCGAGATGCGGAAACGGTTTGCTATGTGGAATGATCCGTAAAATTGCAATAAAATTAGAGCTGTACTTAGTAAATACTGAGATGTGGCATTGTGGTATTTGAAATCGTTTTGTTGCAGCGCAAGGAGGTTTGGCCACGGCTGTTTTAACGGTTGCAAAATAATGGCAAGGGTCCCATTTCATTCTTTATGTTTATCTTTAAAGCAGGAATGCGCTTGTTATCGCTAAACTTCTCGTCTAAATATATTTCGTCATCCCGACACCAAGTGCGCCCACAAATCACTCAGGCTCCTCCTTCTGGCTCAAACTAGTAACTTCAACATCGCCTTTGTCCAATCCTTCTCTTTATTGGTCATTTGATTCTAAATAAACAATAAATATATAGTTTGTTAATTAAAGGCTAATGTTAATCCACGTTAAAAAAAGTTACTTGTGCTCTCGATCAATCTCCGCGGGCTTTAGTAACAGTGACGCGGTTGGGAGAGTAGCGCAGGGTTCTCCTGGAGTTCCCTCGCCTGATTGCATATGGGTATGCATGTGTTTTTTCTTTTTTTTTTTGCTGGTTTTAATTTTCTTATTTTTAAGGTTATTTTATTTTATTATCTATTGTATATACTTTTGATTATTATTTTGTTTCTATTTTTTTTTTTTTTACATATAGTGCGAATCTCATCCTACCTTACTATAACCAATGTCCAAGAGACAGATTGTTGTAATACTTAATAGAGAAATAAAAATAAATAAATAAATAAAGTTACCAATTACGAAGACTGACAGGGAGACGCTGTTCGGAAGATATTTAAGTGGAATAAACGACTTGAAATATCATTGTTTTAATGGATATCGAATATTAAAATCATCGTATCTTTGAGATGAAACTTTCCGTCTAGCAGAAAAAATACAATATCTTGCACAGACATTCGATATTCTTCTATCTATTTTAATGTATGGTTATATTGGGGTATTTGGAAAGAGATTTTAGCTACAGGTCGTTTTCGATATTTGTATCGTAACTTAAAAAATGTATTGAATATTTAATAGTTGACCGTTGCATTATAAAGGAAGAAGATGGTCCGGGGTTGCGGTCATAAAAAGGCTAAATAGTGGTAAAACTATTTTATATAAATAAAATAAAATAGTTTTACCACTATTTAGCCTTTTTATGACCGCAATCCCGGACCATCTCCTTCCTTTAAAAATGTATGTTTGAAATTAAATTTATACACGATGTCGTTCAAGCATTCGATACAGTCTGGCATAAGGGACTTCTCTTCAAACTTAAGACGATACTCCCTCTTAATTACTATCTTATTCTCCAACCCTTTTTTTCTGACAGATTTTTTACTGTCTGCCAAGACTCAGAACTTTCTTCAATAAGACCAGCAGGAGTTACTCAGGGGTCATTACTCGCTCCGCTTTTATACATCATATACACACACGACGTTCCTAACAGCACCAGAACTCTTATAGCGACTTATATAATAAAACTAAACGACTGATAAAACATTGGAAAATTCGACTAACCAAGACAAATTACAAAGCATCACTTTCACTCTTCGACATGAAACATGTCCTCCTATTTACCTTGATGATGCCGAAATTCCTCAAAAAAGATAAAATACAATATCTTGGACTGACATTCCATAGAAGAATGATATTGGATCACAAATCGACACAAAAGGAAAAACGTTAAGCACCAGACTTAGACTGTTATACTCACGCCTTTCAAGATGCTGAAAATTAAACCTAAAACAGAAACTGAACTCTGACATTTATCTTCTTCAGCCCATATAGACCTACGCTTTACAAATATACGGAACAGCCAAAACGACCTACAGGACTATAATTAAAGCGTCATGGTAACGTCACAAACATTATTTTAAATAAATACCTTCAAATGCCAACGGTTAACAATCACTGACGGGTACACTACAAAAGATTTCACGATAACTTACATAGACATACTAACACACTCATACAAGATATGGCTACATTTAACATGCCCAAAAACACGCTTTGAAGGTTCAAAAGAAGCTGAATGAGGGATCTTCTCGCTTAAAAAGTATACTAAACTTAGTGTAGGTAGCGATGTCGCCACATTTATCCATCACTCTATTCAACGCCATTACAAGTATATTTCCCAACAACAGTCTGCTTTCTGCATTAATTATGACAAGTGGGAGTGAAAAAACCAAGTTCGAAAAATCATCAATAACTAATAAAGTTACTGCAGTTGTTTATATTATTTGTGTATTCTGATTTCCTGTTCTTTCATTCCTATCTCTATGCATATCGAACAGACAACTTGAAATATTAAATGGTTAGAAATAACGAATAATAGAGAGTAATGGCAAGGGGTGTAAGAGTATTTTGGGTAATTGCCTAGCAAAGAAATTTTATTAAGAAATGTCGTTAGTTTCGAAAGAAGTAGAAGTGCTACAGATGTTTGGAAGAATTCTATGAGTGGACATTGTCTTAGTTTAGCCAAACTTGGTTTAAACTAATTTTAAACATAACCTACTGGCGATCTATATTCTAGTCGAAAGATGTTAGGTCTAAGTAACAAAGACAGTGAGGCAACAGAGTCAAAAAGTTAAAGAAACTTAGAGTAGATATTATTGAACATTAATTTTTATTTATAGGCTTAAATTTATTTTTAAGAATAATTTTATTTTGTTTTGTTTATTAACTATTTAAAAAGAAGATAATTATTTCATTAAAGAAAGTATTTAAAGGATGGATTAACATATTGGCCTTTCCGATCGTAGGAGATTCGAATCTTCCGAAAGGAGAGACGGAACATAATAGTGAACGAGCATTTGATACTTATTTTTTCCCATATTATCCTACTTCTAACATATCTCGTTTAAAGGTAAAAGCGTATCGTCGAAGAAACTTCTATCCTTTCTTTCCAAAGTAGAGTATGGGAAGTTCTCTCCTCAATTTATGATAAAAACATTGGACAAAGATTTTCTCTAGCTTCTTTCTTATCCGAAAATTTTTTTCTTAGAAATAGAATAATAACAAATTTAAAGTTGAAAAATTAATGACATGTAGTTGAGTTTAGAGAATTGTTTAGGGAAATTAAATATAACCTCATAATATATTTTTATAATACTCATGATTTGATACATATCATATGTGCATGCTGAAGCATTCAGACATTTGAGTTTATATACTGTAATTAGAAAAATACATGAATTTTTAAATATTTCAATAGTCCAGGGAATTTTTCTACAAGTGGGGTAGGGACAATACAAGAAAAGAGAATAAGATTAATAAATAAAATTAAATACAGATACAATTTCGGTTAACCAGCTATAAAAAAACTAACTTTATGCTTATAATATCACTTTTAAAGTTTAAATTATATAATTAGCCTTTGAAATTAAATTCCATTTATTTTATTAGCTAATTCATTATCAATCCTAGAATGGCACACTGGGGAGTGACACCCCACAACATTTTCAATATTAATTTACTGTTATATAAGTAGCTCTTTGGCCAAGTTTTATCATGTAAATAAACATCAAACATTACCAGGCTAATTAGAGTAATTAGCAGCACTCCATTGTTGGGCTTATATCATTATTGGGAGTTATCGAAAATCATTATGGGATATCCCACACCCCAGTGTGCTGTCTATGCAACTGTTCTGTGGATTTCGTATCCCAGTGTTATTCTGAAACTTTGAATAATTCAGGTGTGGATTTGTAATGTTGTGTTTGTTAATTAGTGTTATTTTCAATTCAGACAGTTATGTATATAAACTATTTTTTTATATGGCAACTATCAAAAAAATGTATTCTTCTCCTGAAGAAATCCATGAATTGTTATGTGAGTTAGAAGATGAAGAAAAGATCCATGAAGCATATTAAATAAAGATGGCACATCTTAAGTAACTTTTGATCACATCATGTCTGTTAACAGCAAGATAAAAAAGGAGGCTGTCTTTCCAATTTTTCTTTGGAATGTTGAACCATACTGGTTTAAACAGAATGATATTGTTCAGCTTAGTTAACTGGGAAAAGAAGATGAAATGGATAAATTATTTATTTGGATTAGGCTATTCATTACCCCAGCCTTGTTTGAAAGAAAGACTGCAAGTAAAGGCCCTCACACAAACGGTGTGTTACTACATAAAAGAAATGTTCGGGAATTAAAAAATAAACAACTATTGTTGGAAAAACAAACCAAATATTTTGTTTGCACTAGAGAGAAGGACATGAAGACAAAAATGGTTTGTCAGCAATGTAAGGGACCTATCTGCAATGAATACAGGGCGACAGTTTGCTTGAATTGTTGTGAGTGGTCACATAAATGGTCCCCAATAAATGTGACTATCTTTTTAAGTAAAAAAAAAAATGTTTTTCTAATATTATGTATATATTTTACATTATATATATATATATATATATATATATATATATATATATATATATATATATATATATATATATATATATATATATATATATATATATTTAGTTGATATAAACTTAATGTATTTTCAATAGAAAAATATTGATCTTTTTTTTATTTTTTAGTGGTGTAAATGTTAATTTTTTAATTTATGTCAGCTAATAAAATTATGTATTACTAATAAATTAATAAAATGTCAGATATAAAATTAATTATCTTAAGTTACCTTGAATTTATTTATATTTTTATTTTCCTGGTTGTTCAGCTTATTTCTGAAAAGTATTTGAGTTTTGCAGACGGTTAAATTTTATGATAATTTCAAGTCGGGGGTGTACCACACCCCAGAGTGTCAGAATGAGTTGACTTTTTTAAGTATGTCGTTCTAAGGTTAATATTGAATTTAAATAGGCCCAAAACTAGGATTGTTTCCAGAAAAGGGGGAGGCATAATTTTTTTTCTTCTTCTTTCACCACCTATTCCCCCCCAATTAAAGACAACAGCTTTATAAAATTATATAAGGTAATATATTTCGAAATAAATACCACACCATAAATTAACTACTTTCATTTACTAAGGTCAAAACAAACAAAATTAAGATACAAATATTTTTTTTATTTAATGTAACAATAAATTTTGTTTAAAATTTGCCACCCCTTTTGTATCTATCAGGTCTAGAAATCTAGCCTCTAGAAATAGATTTAGTTTTCTTAGTAGCGTTAAGGGCTACATACAGGTTATTTTAATATATATTAACTGTTGCTTGGTTTTAATAACAGGAAAAATAAATAAATTTTTAAAAACCTGTTAACTAGATTTGTATTAATTATAGCCAGGAGACTGTCCCTGGACTACCCATATTCTATTAAGTATAAATGAGTTGGTGGAATTAATTATAATACAGACCACAATTAATTAAAGTAATATTTTAGCTTTCCAAGAACAGATTAATGAAACATGCAAGATTTTAAACGCATCATTGATATTTAATATCAATAACAGGAAAAGGTATAATCAATAGTATTCCAGATACAGACATTTTTTTATAATATTAATGTTTGTTCAACTGTAGAATAATCAAGCATTTTTCAAATTATTTTACCGGTATAAATTAAATCATAATTTACAGTAGTGGATTGATGGTTGACTGTAGTGAAAATTGAATAGAAGTTGGTAATGGTATTCAGTCAAAAATACAAAGTAAAAATAAATAGATGATATTTTTTTTTTATTTTTTCCAACATTTCGCCCCAAAGTTCAGGCCCTCATCAGGGCTAAGGAAAGACCAGATAACAATAGGTATGAGAAACTATTAAAATTAAAAAGAAAAGAATAATATGTAGATATTACATATGATCTACATATTATTAGTATATTTTTAATGTTAATAATTTTCATACTAATTGTTATTTGGTATTTCCTAAGCCCTGATGGAGGCCTGAACTTCTGGCCAAAATATTGGAAAAAATGAAAATAAATATAATTTATATATTTTGACTGACTACCCCAACCAACCCCATCTCTTCAATCATAATTTACTGATAAATATGGGTTTACTGAGGTATAATTTCTATTTAGCCCTGTCTGAAAATCAAGTGAAAAGAAGCAAACAAAATATAAATAGATGCCGGACAGAGAGAAAGTTAAAATCAAAAACATAAAATGTATATGTACTACCTACTGTCATCTATTTGAGACTTAGGAAAATAAACAATAAAAAAAAAATCAATTGATTAGTTCGAGATCAAATCTATTTACTGACATGAAGAGAAATCGATATTGGCCACTGAGAGAAAAATTAAACAGAAAAAATCACTAATATAATTAAATTGTTCAAATTTTGAAATAAAATACTTCATATTTATAAATATATAAGACATATTAAAATTTAAAATTAAAATTAAATTGACTTACCAAGGTGTGAAAGAGATGAAAGTTCTGTATCTGGAAAAAAAAATTAAAATTAATATTTAGTTAAATTATTTATGTCAATTAGGAATTTTATAATAATTTATAGTCTGAGCCATTTTTTCTTAATCATTATTTAAATTAAATAATAAAATCTATCAAGAAAAAAGAAAAAATGTAGGCAAAAAATGGCATGTTTAAGATCAAATCACTCATTTCTATAAATTCAAAAAGGTAGAACAATTTAGTCATACGGAGCAGTAATAAATAACTGAAATTAACATTATTTAAATTGTTTTATACAATATATTGAATATTGTATTTAAACAATGTTTAACGAGATAGTACCTCAAGCAATAAATTATATAAGTGATGTAATCAAATGATAATAAATATTTAATTTATTTTTATAGCTGAGTATTTATTTTTTAAACACAATTTTTCCCTTTTGCCCGTATTTCCATTTACTGAAGAAATGTCCAAGGCAATTTGAAGAAAATAAAACTGGAGAATTAGATTAAGTAACAACTCTTGAGAGTCAGACCAGGAAGATTAAATGATCTTGACTGCTGCTTCAAGTTGATTCTCGATTTCCTGCACAATTTTCCTCCATTTTTCTCCGTCATGCTCCTTTTACTCTCTTCTACTTCGCAACCTACCTTTTATTTTTAATTTATCATCAAAATTTTTCCATCATTATTTATCTAAGATTTTCTTTCCAAATGACCTGACTATCTAAGCCTTCTATCCGTAATGTATTTAATTATGCTTTCATCTTTTAGCAAACTTTCTATCTATGTATTGCTTCTAATTCTCCACTGATCATCTACTTGTGGTATGCCATCAAACATTTTCATAATCTTCTTTCTTTCAAAGATGTTTTTAACTTAAGGCATTCGTCTTGCAACAAACACCAAACTTCAGTACTATATCTGACAACAAGTTTAATCAGGGATTAATAAATCTTTTATAGAGTCATTGGAGAGGTATTTTGTTATAAAATGTTTACTACAACAGTTTATACCAATTTTAAAATAAAAATAAATCAAACATAGAGAGTCTTTGTTAGACCCTCAACCAGAAAAAATTTAAATGATCATATACAAAATTGATGTAATAGATGGGAAACCTTTTTATCATAAGAGGCCTCAGTAAGGTTAGGGAGTGATAATGGAGGCTGCAAAAAAGATTTATATATTACTGCTGTTGTTATTATTATTAATAAGTCAATACAAACTGAAATATATATATATATTCAACTTAATTCTATTGATTTTCAAATTTTTATAATCTAAATAGTTAAATATCAATTAATTCTAAAGCTAGATTAATGAAGACCACACTAAAACGTTTGGAGTCCACAACTACATCGCAGAGGCCACATGCAGTCTAGAGGCCGTCTGTTATAGACTATGATAACATACAAAATATCTAAATTACTTATAAAGTTGAAAGCAAATATTAACAGAAGTAAGAAATTTTTTAAATAAAATTACCAAGCATACAATAAAATATTATGCGATATTATGAAAAATTTGGTTCAAAATAAGAGAGAGAAGGAAAATCCAACATTTTGTAAATCTTGATAAATAATTAAATTTTATTGAAAATCATTTTAAATATTAAAAACTATTGGTCAGTTAGATCTTGAGATTATGTTTATTTATCCATAAATAGATACCACAATAACATACTTTACATTACATTAATAAGAAAGAAGTTTTTGTTAACTAATTTAATTACTGATAAACACAATATTATACGCCAAAGATTTATTTAGATTAAACGCTAAATTACAAGATTTACGTAGTTAAGGAATTATTTAATTAACAAAGAAGTGCCTTAATAAAAATTAAATAAAAAATTTATCAGTCTAATCCAAGACAAGTATATAGAAATACAGGTAAAAATATAAAAAAATAAATAAAAGGAACAAACAAAGGAAACATATAATCAAAATTGATCAAAGAAACTATAGTCAAAGCCAATAAAGGAAAAGTATAAACCACAATAGGTGTGGGATCTAGAGTTAATAGAGAAAATAATGATAAATCCAATTGTACTCTGATTCTGCTGAAACCAATTAAACCAGATCCTCAAAGCACATAGTTAACAAGGTAAAATGTTTTAAGAAAAATAATATAGAACTTTTAAAAAACTAAGAATAAAAATAAGTTAATTGAAAATGAAGCTATTACAATCTTTTGATTTAGAATAGTTCCCCAAAATATAACTTAATATACATTACATACAAATGTGTGTATACTGTCACTGGAGTATACATCAGTAATATTATGCAACATTTCATATAAATGCAAATTAAAACTGAAAGAGTTTTATAGATAAAAACATGACATGGCAATGCAGTGATAAATTTATTTAAAAATATTAACTGTATTGACTGAGACTTTTCTGAAAGAGTGAATATATAAAATATTTAAAATTTATGATTAAGTCACTAAAATTTAATATTAAATTAATAACATAAAAATTTATATACTCTTGAAGTTGCAGTGAAGAAATGGATAATCATACATTATTATAACTAGAAACCGGATATCCATGTTATTGCACATTTTATTCGATTGGGTAATTCGTAAAAATCCAGGACGCGAATATCTATCCATTTCAAGATCTGTAGAATAACATACCTAAATTTTATATTGCACGTTTTCCCGCTTTTGGCTTAAATTGCACGATTTTGATTTTTAAATTGCATATTTTTGTATGTTTAATGCTAGATTAAATGATTTATAAATATAAATATATATGTGTGTGTAAATATTTAATTTTTTATTTTACTAACTTGTCCAATTTGATTTAATTTAGAATTTAAGAAAGAAAAATATGAGGAAGGTAAATGATTCTGTGACTGGTAAAGAATCGAATTTAATGTCACAAAAGTACGAAATAAACACTAGTTCAGGCTGACTGTCAGTGTAATAGAATTTGTCTCAGGTAATTTAATAAAATTTATGATCCCATTTGTCACTAATATGTATTTCTTTTAATTTATTTAAAACAAATTTTAGGAAATCGATCATTTTCCATTTTTAAAGCCATAGACAGCACTAATTTCAGTATCGCAACTGAGCAATGAAGTATTTTAAATTCCAATCTCATTAACCAGATGGGACAATTTTTATTTAGAGAGAATAAACGTTTATAAAAGTTCTAGCTTATAAGAAGGATACTAATTGCAATTGAATCATTTACTTTTATTCTGCTATACCATGTTCTCAGCTTTGATTTAGCACAAATTGAAATAACAGATTCTATTGCTGCCCTAGTCTTCGATTCAAAGTATTTAGTGGCTCTATAAAATAAGCCAGTATCAGAGAACGGTAATCATAAGTAAATGTAATCGGGAACCTTTTCAATATTCAGTATTTTCATAAAACAATTATCCCTTCCTCTTGCATCTTCCCTTGTAATGAAAAATAGTAAAAATAAATAATTATATTTATTTTTACAATTTTTTATTTTGACTGATCACCCCAACCATCCTTCTTTTCAATAATTATTATTATTATTATTAGAATTATATAAAATAATTATAATTGTTTTGTATAATTGGAATTATAATTGGAAAAGAAAACGAGCTAAATTATCAGAAATAAAACCTGAGAGCAAAAAATGGGCCAAAATCTCCTGAAAATTTAGAAGGAAAGAAATAATATTGTGCCAAATACGAATTGGACACTATCTTTTTACACACAGGCACTTTCTTAGAGTTCTAGAAGCACCCTTCTACAAAAAGTGTGACAAAACACCACAGACAGTTAAACACTTATTACTGGAGTGCCCCTAATACAAAAAAAAGAGGCAACATTAAAAGATATTTTGTGAGACAATGAAGAGGATATCGTCACACTGTTCCAATATTTAACCGAAAACAAATATTAGAACAGAATATAAAAATTGTGAATTGCCGCCAAATAGAAAAAAAAAGTGATGATACAATAAATAATAATAAAACATTTGAAGAACATGGAAAAAAATCATGAAAACATATTTAAAACTTTAACAAAATATAATCTTGGGGCTCTATTGTGCAAGAGAGAATTATTAAAAGAGAAAACAAAAATGTTCATTCTAAGGATGCATTTTAACTCCAGATAGTATTAAAACTAATTGTTTTAAATTAGAAACCCTTTTTCTTAAAATATACTATTCTTCCTCAAAGAATTTGTTAACACAGAATGTTACCTCATAGCAATACACAGCATCACAAGCATGCAACAATATTTAAAGATCAGAATGCTATACTAAAGTGCAGAAATTGTAAATATCATATCTAAAATTGTTTTTTATTGAGAGAAAATTTTCTTTTTAATTTAAAACAATGTTCATTTAAAATTAAATATCAATTTTCTGCAGGAATAAACTAAAATTTGACCATAGTTTCATAACTAAACTCAGTTTCCAAATATGAAACAATTTTTAACACAAAAAAAATTAATGGTGGAAAAAGTAAAGTAAAATAATAATTATATGTTTTACATTTTTTGAAATATTCACCAAACTTGAACTTTCCACCTCCATATAGTATAAAACTTCAACTATATCAATAGTTATCCAAAAAAAACATTCTCAAATAGGTCACAAAAAAATTGACAATTGCTCAAGAAGATTCGATACATCAGTACCACAATGCATTAAACTTAGTGCATAAATAACTGAGTCTATAGATTCAAATAAAGACAGACAAATAAGAATATATTCAAAGATAAAATATATATAAAAATTGAGCTAAGAATAAGCATTTCAATGTGTTAAAATTTAATTAGGAAACAGTGTCAAACACATGTAGGTAATATTTAAAGGGAATTAAACCTAAAATCAATAATAATAATCTAAACTTTAAATAAATTATCTGTTGGAGGAAAATAGCACAGCCAATATGATACAATTTGCAAACAAAAGAAATATTTACACGATTATGTTATTAATAGTATAAATGGACCACGTAATTGAAGTTAAATGGAACAGGAAGGGCTAAATTCTGGTTAATTGGAAATATGGTCTCTGATGACAAGGCTATTACGATAAGGTCATCTCTACTCTAGAAGAGGAAAATTACCATAGGAAACATACACAGCATACAAAATTCAATTAACGAGGATTATTAAAGGCATACTGAAACAATGGCAAAAATAGTAATAAATTATCTAGTACAAGAAACTGCCAACAGAGTACAACACTATCGAACAACTCAAACAAATTATATAATACTTGGAGAATTGTAATACAGTATATTAAAATACAAATACATTTTCTCATACTAGTAAAATATTTTTCACTATTAAAAGAGATATTTTTCTTACACCTTTGTTTTAAGATCTAACACTGTTACAGTACTTACATTTACATTATTTATTTAAATACTAATATATTAACACTTTTTCATTACTAGATTCTTTTTTTTTTAATTTATAAACACTTTAACTATCACAAAATCTTGTGATAGCAACAAATGATTTGAAGTTGGATATTAGTTCACCTTGATATAAATAACATCTGCCTGAGTATAGATGAAATAGTTTTAATTAATTCCAATAGGAAAAGATAAACAAGTTATTACCTCTATAGTAATTATTTAAATTATTAGCATGCAAGTGAAAAAACGAAATTTTTCTTCTATAAAACTAACTATTATCATCACAATTTTTATAAATTTGATGGTATATGTATTAAACTGATATTCATAATAATTTTAATAATACAATTACTATCATTAGCAATTTAGCGTCTTATTTATGACCCAAATTTTATATAAAACAATACGTTTTATCCAGTATCATTATCAGAAACAACTTTTATTACTTTCAATGGTATCAGATAAATTATAAGCTATAGTAAACATAATTAGGGATATGTGTATATAGACATGGTCCTCAGTTCATATAATTAATGATTGCAAACATCTTAATGCAAATTAGAATCAATTAAAGATACCTAATTTAAGTAATAAATTATTCATCTGTATACATTATATACTTAAGAGAAGAAAATTAAGTTTGTTTGTTTGTTTGTTTCGATGTCTAGGCGCAAAACATCCAGGTCATAAGCGCCCGATCAACTAAATAACATCACTTAATACTATTTGGATGGTTGGTACAAAAAATAAAAATAAAAAAAGGGACAAAAAAAATAAAGAAATGGATTGATAGAATAAAATAAATAAATAAGGATAATAATAGACATTTATAGGTGATAAGATGTATAAAAAATGTATAAATAAATAAACTTTAAAAAATAGCAGTAGAATCAATAAAAAAAAAAAAAAAAAAAAAAAAAAAAAAAGAGAAAATATAATAAAAATAAATAGATAAAAAGGAAATTAATAAATTTAAAAAAAAAAAAGTCTGTCAAATGTGTTTTTTAAGTCTTTCACTATCCATAAACTTGATGACTTTGGTAACCATTTCTTCCTGATTTCCCAGGGACGCTGATATATTCCGGGGTATTCCAAAATCTTCTAATCTTGCGGTGTAAAAAGGGCATTCCTCCAAAATATGTCTTATAGTTAGTGATTGGTTACACTTTTGACATCGAGGGATAGAATCTTTTGTTATGAGGTGGAGGTGAGTCAGTCTAGTATGTCCGATCCTCAGCCGCGTGAGGACGACCTCTTCTCTACGACTGCTGCGTCTGGAGCTGGTCCACGGTTGCACCTCTTTCTTTATTAAGTACTTTAGATTATTCTTCATTATTATTATCAAATATTGAAATATATCTCTTAAGTATTAATAATTATTCAATCTTCTGCCTGATTGAAATAAGTAGTTGATAATAAGCCTAAAGAAGGAATTCATAAATGAGACCATATTTTCATACCATCTGATGTACCACGAGGAATTAAGAAAACAGGGTTTATGTTAGTAAATAGGAATAAAAATAATCAACAGTATAATAATTTTTTCTCTGATATAGTATAAATACATTTCTGTTAAATTTTAGATATCATCTAAAGGGATGTAAATGTTAATAGTCAATTATTTGTAGTTGAAATCATAGTTACCTTTCATATATATAAATAACTTCCTGTTCGGGGAGTATCAAAGTTTTGATTATCTATTTCAAAACATTTTTAATGCATTAATAAAAATAATAATCAAAATTAATAACTAATAATATGAATTAGAAAGGGAAGGTAAACAGCAGTAATTTGACGCCGTTAGATATGTGCTGCTACCTGGCGGAGTCAGCGTCAACTAACTAGTACCAACTCTTTCTACTAGATAGCGCTCCTTATAAAGTAAATACATATCTGTTTATAATTATAATTTAAATAGAAATAAAAATTAATACTTTCACGTTTTAAAGGATAGAAAGAATATGAGAGATATTTGTATGAACGCAGAATGTTCAAATATTCAAGTATAATGATAGGGTAAAAGCACAGGTAGCTGACATGCTTAAAGTAATATTTTTCAACTTTTAAGTGTAAAAACTTAAATATTGATATAATTGTGTTTTTTTTTTTTTTTTATTCGTCTTATAGATATATTACTCACCTTGCCACGACACATTTATAATCCATGAAAAATACATCTCAATTTCACAAAGTGTAAATTAAGAAAATATTTTTGTTGTATCAGTAATTGACATTATTAGATTTGAAATGTTCCATGAAACGGGATGAGAACAAGGATGTAATAATGCGAAATGAAGTATTGAAATTTCATATTCTTCATTTTAAGACTAACAAAAATTACCTTTAACTTATTATAAAACTAACTTCTCGCGTTCCATAATTTAAAATTATCGATAAATGCTCGATACTATCAAGAACCTGTTTTTTGCAATAAGAAAATCTATTTATAATTTGTAATTAATATATATCACTAGCAATTTTTTTTAATGAGAGATATGTCGGTGGTCCATTTTTAAGACCCGTTGTGCTGAGTATATCTCTTTGTGTCTTTGCGAGTACAGGCCTCTCGACAACTAGCAAAAGAACCAATATAAGGACCCAGCAGCTGACACCTATTAAATTTTGCAATTAATTTAAAAATATAGCTTAACATACAAAATTAACAGACAAAATATAATGAAAAACACTAAAAAAGTATATATAAAAAAAACTTTGAGAAAATTCGAAGTAGTTAAAGAGAAAAAGGCACACTTCAGGTATGATGCTCTTACTGATTGATCGTTGTTGGGGGGACTATGAGGGAACATCCTATTTTGCTAATCATTATTTTGGTAATATTTCTGGCATGACTAAAGTAAAGCAGGCAAACAAATGAGGAGGTAATATAGAAGCCACAAATGTATGAAATAGAAGTCTAAGGAGGTCTTGAAATCTTATTATTCCCATTTTTCAAGGATGTTAGGTATTAGTACTCTACACCAGCTACTTGTGTTTTTACCTTTACAATATGTGAAACAACTTTTATAGAATAATTTATTTATTTATAATTATTAGATATCAATCATTTTATTGTTTAAAATCTTGGTAATTAATAATCAGAAAATAATATAAGTATTATCTCTTTAACTTTATATTATCATGAATAGAAAACGAACAGCCATCAATGAGCAATTGATGATACTGCATTACAAATTGTAATTATGATTACAAAACCAATACAGAATTGTTTAACCTTTATTACAGTTGATTTGAAATGTAAATTTATTCTTTACAAAATAGTAAGAAAAAATCAATTATAACAAGCATTAAAGGAAATAAATTTAAGAATTTTCTTGCTAAATAATTTTAAAAAGTAAACTTTTCCGAGGTTAATTTGGTCGCCTACTGTCTAATTTTTATATTTGTTTGTCTAATTTAGAGAGGTTGTTGTTTTGAATGTTTTATTTGATATATTTTTGTAGGATAGTCACACTTCATTAGTTCCTCTGTTTGGTCTAATTAGTGTTCCTAATTAGCAGTAAATAATTGTTTTTAACATAAACAAATAGAGCTTACGTAAAAGTGGTTGTATAAGATGTTTTTGCTATGTTTATGTTGATTGGTGCAAAAAGGTGCCAAATATGTACAGACGTCGGGAAGCTGGATGAAGCAAGTATAGAGCATAGAATACTTCAAGATCCTCAGGTTGTGTTTAAATAATTCATTTACACTTTTAGTATCCTTACAAACTCACCAGATCATGCCCCATACTGAAGAAAGACAGTAAGAAAATGAAAGAAAATAAGAAAAAAAGTAAAAACAATGATGTATTTTCTTGTGGAATTTCAAAGCAAGTATTGAACATAAGTCTGAAGCTTTCAACAGAGTTTTGGAAGTGAAAAGCTAGGTTATTGAGTACAACTTTGTTATTCCATCTTCAAAAGAATTCGTTATTTTTAAGAATTGGAGGTTAATGTTATCCAAGCTTTCTTGCAGCTTTGGGAGTTGTCTTGAACCATGTTTGAAAAGATATTTAAATTTCAATCCAATCCCTACAATCAAAAATCCTTTGTAAAACCATCAATGCTCCCTACTTTGTCACAAATAAAATCATCCATAATGACCTTAATGTACCATATGTTTCCGATTTAGCTCAATCCAGACACCTCTCCTTTCATAATAAACTTTTGAACCATCCGAACCCTCTGGTTTCCAACCTTGCTTCCTCTTTTATTCCTGATAACCCTCCGAGTCATCTGAAAAGAAGATGGCCTCGGGACCTTCTGATATAGAAATATAATTGGAACGCTACCAATGGGTAGTTTCTCCTCATGTTGTACATGTCATGTTACTTATTTCGTATTTACTTGTTGTATTTATCGTTTAATACAGTTGTAAATTTCAATAATAAAAAGAAAAAAAATCTAAGTCATCTATATAAATAGTTGTAAGAGTGTATAAAAATACAAGATACATTATCAATGTAAATATTGGTGCAGATTTTCCATTTTGATTGGGGGAGGGCAAAGAAAAACCAAAGAAAGAAATAAATGGCGGTAGGTAGTTCATATTATGTGTACAAATTCAACAAAGGATTTTTTTTTATTGATTTTTTTTTTTTTTGCTTATGGATAAATATCTTCCTTTTCTTTTTTTTAAAAGTATCTGAACAAAAAAATTGGATATATCACAATTTGTATACACAAACAATGAGAGGAAAGGGAACAGCCAATATAAGAAATCTACATTTCTAGAACGTTTTCAGCTAAACATGAATAAAATTAAAAACTGAAAAATACCTTTGATTTCATAGTTAGTACAAACTCCACATAAACATAAAACATTTTCATAGTCTGACTAGGTATGTGAAATTATCTATACAAATATTTTCTATAAATATAAAATATATTTATACTTGTATTTATTAAATATATTTTTTCCAACATTATTGCAGAAAATGTGTAAAAAAAAAAATTATGTGAAAATGGAGGTTTCCACATCAGGGGTGAATGAATCATAAAATCCTAGGGTATTTTTCTATATTATTATTCCTGAAAATAATGAAAATTTAAATAATAGGAATATTTAGGTCGTGATAAAATAGTTACTTACCTACTTAATGGCCTTAGCTTAGCCAGCTAGTTGACTTTTTTTGATCGAATTTAGTTTAAATATTTTATTTATTCATGTAAAGTATTTGTTGTTATTTGTTGAGGGGGGGGGATGGAGAGGGGAGTGGAGGGAGGCGAAATGATATTCTGAATGTAAATAGGTTATATTTTCATGTAAAGTGGCACTTGGATGTCCAGAGTCTTTGAATAAACATCAAGTGAAAAATGATTTTGTTTATTGATCTCTGTTGGTTGTATTTTGGGTTATCACTTACATATATATATATATATATATATATATATATATATATATATATATATATATAAAACCTATAATATTACAACCCTTTGAGTTGGAAGAACCTTGGATTTTGGATTCAATACTTAGTAAAGAAGTCCAGTTTCTTGTTCTATTGTTATGTAAGTGGATTATGCTAAACCATAAGGTTTTTTCATGATTAATTATGAATATCCACTTTATAGAGGTTAAGATTACCTAGTAGTAAGGATTTCCGTGAGTACAGACAGGATCGATCTGCGGATGATAAACTGAAAAATAACTACCTGTCACAACCAGACTTAAATCCGGAACTCGTAGCACAGAAGTGCAGTGCCTTATTGAGCGAGCCCACTCCCTATGAAACATAACTTTATCATATTTAAAAACTGTAATAACAAAAAGAAAAGATTACTCTTATTTAATAAGTAGTCATTTATTAAATAAGAGTAATTATTTAATAAATGACTACTCTAATCTCTTATTGATAAAAGGTAAAAAATCGTTACGATCCCTGAAAAATCACTGAATAGCATTCATACTATAGATTTTGATAGCGTAAAGTCAAGTTCAGAAAAGATAATAAAATTTGGAAGAGTGGCATTCCATGTGAAAAATGTATCGTCCGATCTTTAGTTGTCATGAATGAGAAATAGATGGAATCTGAGCAACTGAATCAAAAAAAGTCCTAATATTTTCAGAGCTCAGAGCCATAAGGATTCACGAAATAAATTGTTTATTAACGATAATGGATTCAGAAGCGATGATGAAAATTATGAAAACTGTTAACAATATTATGATATGAAAGGAAAGGTATTGAATTTTACTAAGGCAATGAATTTTGGGTTGTCATCGTTAGAAAAAATGTAACAGTCACGAATCTGAGAGCTGAGTTTGGTGTGTAGGCTGAAAGAATACAATAATTAGGTCAAGGAAATAGATAAGGTCTACAAGGTATCATCTATCGCCAGATTGTGAGATGTGATAAATATTTAAATCATCAGCTATCATTACCATAGATCGTAAGGGAGAGGAGCGTTTGCCTATGAGGGATAAAAAGATGGTGAAGAGGAGCAAAAATGAAAAGGATATTCATAAGCATTAGCGGATTCAGGATTTAATTTTAGGGTGGCTTTAGCCCGAAACTTTTTTTTTATTAGGATAATTATTTTGAAAAAAAAAGGAAGATACTAAGAAAGGTCTGTATAACCTCAATATTTTGTCATGTTAGGGGTAGAGATAACAGCAAACGGCCCAATATTTTTGTAGGTCATTTTTTTTCTCTCGATTTTGTGACCAAATTGCCATACATTTCAAGTGAAAAGCATATGGATGCTCGTAAGTTTTTAGTAAACTTTTAAATAGACAAAGTTTGCCGACCTTTAGATCGAAAATGACCCATTTCTGAGAATTTTAGTAAAATGAAGCTACCAACGTAATTGTATATGAATGTTGAACATGTGATAAAATAGAATCTACACCGCGGACTTAAGAAAAATTCCTAAAAAGGGAAAGTCAATTATTTTTATTCAATTATTGTATTTTCATGTAGAGGGTGTCCTTTTTGCATAAGTAATTCCATATGCATAGAACTCAGAAGATGCTGGATATATGTTAAGAAAATTAAATGAGGAATACCAGCAGTGAAAACGGAACACATGAAATTCAATAATGAAGATACAGAACTGAATCCAGTAGAGGTTTGAAAAAGAATTAAACATTTTAAATCTCTTGGTTCAATAAATGAAATAGATGGTGCATGTTATGTGAAAATAAAAAGAAAGATTTCTGATGGAAAAAAGATCATATCAATGCTCAACTCGGTATTATGGAACCGGAATAATTATCCCCAAAACAAAAAATAATTCTAAGATAGTATATTACTGAGCATTATGACGTATGGGTCAGAACCTGGGACAATAAAAATCAACTTCAGGAAGAAACTTCTAGCCACCGAAATGAGCCACTGAAGAAGAGAGGAATATCCAGAATGGGTAAAGTAAGAAATACGACAATCAGAGAAAAGATGGAGGCTAAAAGAACCATTCTGGAAGAGATTGAGTAAAAACGCCTGAAGTGGTATGGACATTTGAAAAGAATGCCTGAAAGAAGACTACCCAAAGAAGTCCACTTATGGAAAGCTAGGGAAAGAAGAAGACGAGGAAGACCTGGAATAACGAAGTGGAGGAATCCATGATGGGTCATGGTCTATGGGAAGAATGGACCTTAGATAGGATATTATGGGAAGAAGCCACTTTAGGTTAAGGAGACCCACTATTATTACACACGGAATTGCTCAATCCGCTTTATCTTCGGGATCTCAAGAGATACGCATATTACCCAGTTCCACACCAAGTTGAAGTGGCTTTATCCGTCCTACCGCCGTCAATATTTTCTGGCTATCTTCCTATACCGAGCCATTACAACACGGCGACCTGCCTATATTCTACAGATCCTACAATTCAAACGTTCCTTTCAATCCCGTCCCACCAGATCCCGTGCATCCGATCTCTATCCTCCCCCTCACCGAACTGCTGCATTTGATAAATCCTTTTAGTACAAGTTGTCTCTCTCTGGAACTCTATACCTTCAGATATTCGACACGCAAAATCTATATCCTCTTTCAAATCTCTCCTCTTCGAACACCTACTCCATTCTCAATCCGATTGATCACGAAATGCACTTAAAAACCTAAGCTGTAAAAATCTCGAAGTATACCCAGATACTCTGATTATTTTGTAATTCATCAATATTTCGTTCACTTATTTAATTTATCTGTATACTTTATATTTACACTTATTTATATTTTTTTATCATTTATAACTTTATTGTACTCCGAATCACCTGTAAATATTAAATTGTATTTCATGGACACACCAAAATATTGATATATATTCTGTATTTGTGACTTGTTCTAAAGGGACACCAGAATAATCAAATTATTTTCATTCATTCCTTCACTCATTATTAGTGGACATCCTAAAAAAAAAAAATGTTTTTTTTTTTTATATCTTCTTTTTTCAAAATGTAGAAATACATACAAACATGTCGCTACCAATAAATACACAGACAATATATATATATATATATATATATATATATATATATATATATTTTTTATACTTGTTGCTATTTTATTTTATTTTCCTCATAGGAGAGGAGGAGTAACTCCCCCCCCCCCCCAAATTAGTTATATCTCTGATTTCTTATTCAAATTCTTAAGTTGGTCAATTTTCAAAAATGTTAACAAACCTTCAACATACAATAACATACATCATTAAAATCTATATGAATTTTACAGAAAGATAAGCTTCTTATTAACTTAAAAAGGAAACAAATATGTCCTTATCTGAATGTTGCGGTAAGATCCAAGGTCTTGCAATTATCTTCATTGCTATTGAGGCATAACAGCCTGTAATATATTAGATGCAATTTGGACGATCACCGCATTAATTAGCGCTAAATTTAAGTTACATGATGTTTTGACATGTTTTTTGTTTGTTATACATTAATTGCATAATAATTGTACCAAATTATTCGGTTCATTTCCCAGTTATGGATGTCATGTTTCATTTAGAACGCAACGATTAGCTTAATAATTCTTGCATAACATTCCTTAATATCTAGCTAGCATTAGTTTTGACAGTGCATCAAAGGTAAAAAATCCATAAACTAGTTTAAAATAACATTAATTTTTGTGTTTTCACCGGTCTTCAATATATTAATATTATCTATTGTATTGTATGTTGTATCTTATTTTGCAACTCAAAGATTTTAATAATAATATAATTAATATAATGGACACTAGTTATTTTTATACCAATCAAAATACATATTACATTAGCCACCACAAAACGTAAATGCTTGAAATTTATAAATATATATACATATATTTATTTTAATTCTATTTAAAAAAAATAATAAAATCATAGTTAGCTAATACTCCGGTTAGACAGTACTCCGGGAAGGTATGGTTGTGGTACATTACTCCAATGTGACGTATATCTCTACTAGGTACCTAAATATATGCCGTTTCAATATTTTTATTGCTATAATATAAGTATACTGGATTTCATTTTTGGAAGTTTATATATTGTCATCATGTATGTATGTTTATATGCTGTCATCAGTTCGAATAAAAAAACAATTTCTACTAGTTACCATCTTCTTTAATTTGCTTTTAAATTTTAACCAACATATACATTTTTTTGACAAAACAGTACTTTGATCAATTAATGATTGGAAACAAAATTTAAAAGGAAATGACAGCCAAGTGGATGGATCCTGATTAGAAATTATTGCCATAATTTTTTTACTCATGATCGAGCATAGAGCATCTATCTAAGTACGTATTATTTCGCTCTTTTTGCAGCAAACATTTTTACTCCTGGCCAAGTCATATTAGACCAACTCAGGTCATTTTGAACGTATCTGCGCCATGTCTCTCTTCCTCTTCTTTTCCTTCTGTGGGGATTCCATTGCAAGGCTTGTCCCCCGAAAGGCACTGTTTTCTTCAAAGTTTGTTCTATCCATTCCTATTTCTTTTTCCTTATTTCTAGGTGGATAGGAAGCTGTTGCGTGGTACTCCAGAAATACTGCCAAACCACCAGATCCCCAGGATTCTTTGCAAGTAGCGGTTGATGAAGATCAGAAGGGGTCAGGTAATGTATTCAGTCACCAGATTAGAAATAGGTATGTAAAATTTTAAGAATCCTGGCGATAGTTATGAATTATGAGGAATGATGTATAATTGGAGGTATATGTATGTTGATATTTAGATGAATGCACCGAAAAATCCATGTAACGATAAAATAAAATTAGTCTAAATAACAGAGTATTTTTCTATACTTAAATTACTCTTATAAAATCATAAAAAGGTAACGAGACTTTAGAGCAATGACCCAAAATAAAAAAATGGACCCTCTAGCATAATTAGGAGTTTTAAAGATTTTGTATTTGTAATGATTAGGAAAGTAAGGAACTAAACAATTTAAAAATTAAAACAGCGATGTTAAAATATTTAAAAATTAGTAAATCATAGAAGAAAACGAAACATTTAAAATTATCAGCAATATAAACTAAAATGATGTATAGATATTTACCTGTTGTACCGTTGAAATAGTTTTGGATGATTTGATCAGTGTTAACGTCACCAGACATAACTGAAACAAAATTACATCAAATTAATTATATATGCATGAAAGATTATTTTTAAAAATAAAATGTTGTTTATTTTAATCACTAAATAATAGGGACTCAGCTAAAATGATGGTTCGATGCCGGTAAAACCAATCAATTTTTATATGCCTGTATTAGCGGTACTCAAACATTTTTGTATATTTTTGCCACGCCATATTTGTCCAGACTATAAAAACAAGAGCACTTTTCTACTAAAATAAAATTTGTAGTTCTTTAAAATGGTGATATCATAGAATTTTTGGTCCCATGAATCCATTAATTTTTGTCAGTAATGACTTTGAATTTGGTTGATAACAATTTCCATTGTGTTGCTATTATTTTTTTTTTCTGTAGGCATTACCGACTTTGCCATCTCAACCAACTTTCTCCATTTCTACCTATCTTGTGATATTTCTTTCTCTTATTATATAATACTAATAAATTTATGACTTTGTAGAATCTCTATTTAGTATATCAACAATTTTGATCTTAAATATGCAACATTGAAATTAAATATTATACCCGCGACAACCCCTGTACCCAGATTGAGTACCCTTATCCTACAAGAGTCGACCAAATCCAAACGTTGCCAACTTTGACACAATCCTCTCACCTACGTTTTGGGTCTAATTATTTAATATATTTTTTTGTGTACAGTTCCCTCGAAAGTAAGTATAAGAAATTACACCTTTTATTAAAATGTACTGATATAATTGAAAAATAAAATAAAAAGAGTAATATTATGTAAAATCTTCATATACCATCTATTGTGTGGAGCAAGGACTAGCTGCAGGAGCATACATTACAAAATAAAAAATACTATATTTTTAAAATGAAGCTTTGGCAAATTCTATAATAGCGGTGGCTAGATGGACATAATATTGTTACTGATTTAAACAGCTGAAATATTTTTGATGGAGGATTTTTCAATGATTTTAGGATAAAATATTGAAAAATACATTAGTCGAAAAACCATCCCTCCACCATCCTTTACTCTTCTTTTAGACAAGATAAGGAGCATGACCGTTGGATTGGATCAGTTAATCGAATTCTCCACCCTGAGATTTTACTGATTCAATAGTCGATCTCTTGCTAGAAAATAACAACACACCTTGACGGCATTCTCCGTCCATGAATTAAACGTGGCATCAGGAATACATGGTGATGTATATCTAAACTCCTATGATCTAGACACCATTGCGAACCGAATTGAGTTAGCGGAGGCCGGAAACTGGCAAGGACTCAAGTTCCGGTTGCTCCTCGGTCATTACAAGCGGACTATTTTAAAAAATTGCACCACAATTGTATTTCGTTCTCACTAACAGCTAATTGCTAGTGCATCCTACGCCCTCTATCCCCGCCTCAGCTAACTAGTTCTCAATTAACAGTCCGATGTTTTCCAGCGAAAATTGTTTAATTAGTAAAAAAATATATTTTTAAATTGAAAACTTCTTTAGCTGCACTTAGCACTTTACACTGGCCATTCACTCTCAGCTATGTGACGGTCATTCGGATAAAGTTGGCTCAAGTCGACTAATTCTTGTATTTGGATTAAAATATCTAAATCTAAAATTTTCATCATTCCTTTTTGTATTGAGTTATATATAATTCATAACTGTATTTTGAAGTGACGCCGAGTTAAAGTATCGGAAAGGGAAAAAGATACCTTGAAAATACGAAATAATAACGACTTTTTTAAAAATTTGGACTAAAATATCTCAAAATTTAAATACCGTGAACAATTCAGAAGTCAGTATAAATTTTTTTTTAATTTGATGTAAAATTAAGTAATTCTGATTCTATTCGATTTTCTGTTGTATTAGATGTTTCGACAAATTACTGAATATTTCATATTTTGGCCAGTTTTTAAGATCATTGGCCTCACAATGCAGCGGATGAAGCACATGGAGAAGCGTTGGATTTCCCGGATGGCCTCTTTGTCCGTCAAAAGGGGAAGTAGTTTAGTTCGGGGGCACCGAGGATAGTCTAAATGCAGGAATAGATTATGCGCTAAGCGGGCAAAAGGGCTTCTTAGGGACCAAATTGGTATCCGGATCTCAGGTATTAAACTTTATATATATATATAATAATATATATCCCTATATATAATTTATCTTAGCAACCAAGGAAAACTAGCCTATTACTACTTTTTTGGAAGTTATACATACATTTGTAAATAGATCATTAATAATAAAAATACTAAGATCTATTTATTATATATTTATACAATATGTATATATGTTATAAGTATGGGTTTAAGTAAACACTGACACAGACAGTAAACACAGATATATATATATATATATATATATATATATATATATATATATATATATATATATATATATATATATATACATATATATATATACATATATATATATATATGTCTGTGTTTACTGTTTACTGTCTGAATTCAGTTTCTGTCTCAATTTCAGTTTTGAAAATATAGGGTGACGTAATTTGAGTCGCTTGTTTAAGTTTCTTACATATTATTTTTACATATGGGCCCCATGCCATCTTTCAGTCGGTAGTTAAATAGATTATAATTTATCTTAATTTTAAAAGGTTTATATCACTAACTGATTGTTAACTTATTTCCGCTTTAAAAAATATACAAGACCAATGTTTATATAATTTAAAAATATCGAAATCCGATACCTTGGACTCCACTTGGACAAACGTCTAACTTGGAATCCTCATACCAGACTGAAACGACAAGAAACCGCTCGACCTTTCCGACTACTCCAACACTTAATAGATAAAAAGTCTAAGCTTCCAATTAATTACAAGCGACTCATATACATGACTACAATAAGGGCTATGTGGACTTACGGAGTTGAGCTTTGGGGCTCCACTAAGCCATCGAATTCCTCTCGTATCCAATCCTTACAATAAAAAATCCTTCTGAAAATCCTCAATGCTCCTTGCTTTGTCACCAATAAAATAATCCATAACAACCTTAATGTTCCTTATGTTTCCGATTTGGACCAATCCAGATACCTATCCTTCCATAATAAACTTCAGAACCATCCAAATACTCTCGTATCTAACCTTGCTTCCTCTTTTATCCCTGATAATTCTCCGAGGCGTCTGAAAAGAGGCAATTCAATGGCCTCGAGATCTGCTATTGTAAATACATTTTTTTTTAGAGTGCCACCAGTTGGTAGTTTCACAACGAGTTATTTCATGTTATTATTTTCTGTTATCAAATTTACTAAATGTATTTTATTTATTAATACAGTTGTAAATATCGTAAATAAATTAAAAAAAAAAAAATATCGAACTCTCCATTTCTTCGAAACGAGGAGAGAGGAGGTTATTGTGATATTTTACAAAGATAACCTACCTATTCTAACAACAACGGGAAAGTCGAACCGGCACCATTATACTTCAAGTCGCAAAAGGTTATGAAGCTTTAACACTTACGACCAGCACGGCCTCACTATATGGTTATCTATATCACAGTCGCTGAAAGGACCTCCGACTTAGAAAGGTCCTGATGGAAGTTTCTCTTCATGCTTTGATCGAGCAAAGCTCGACAGCTTAAAGCTGATATATTTATTGAATATTTATTAGTTGACCGTAGCATTATAAAGGAAGGAGATGGTCCGGGGTGGCGGTCATAAATAGGTTAAATAGTGGCAAAACTATTTTATTGAAAGCCAACGTATATAATTATTAATTTTTTTTTCCCTCTCTATACTTTTTAAGCAGTTCTGCAATGTATGGTATCTTATTTCTACATTTATATTTTACTTCTATGTTACTTCTTCCATTTTTGTTTTTGTTCACGTTGCACATTATCTATAATTTCTTAATTATATTTTATATGTATATGTATATATTTACAATTTATTATTTCATAGATATAGTATTTTTTCCCTCGTATCCATCTATGTCTTCAAAATCAGCAAATTCAGGTCAGCAAAATTCCCCAATACCTACCCTTATCCTTATTTTCCAGTTCTATGTGAAACATACCTGTAAGTCTCCATTTTTATTCTTCTAATTTTATATATTTATTTATTTTTGGTTCTCTTTTCTTTCTCCACATTCCTATTTGTCCATTATTTCATATTATATCCTTTTTTCTTCTTTTTCAATCTCTTCCGTAGATCTGTAGAAGTATATCTACATTTGCATATATTATATATTACACTATAACAATTGTTACCAGCTTTTTACTTCAGTTTAGGATCTTGTTACTTAGCTTACTCTGTTTATATTTTAATGTACTTACTGTTTATAATTTTAATAAGCTTATTCACATTGTTTATAATTTTTTTTTTCTAAATCTTATGTAACTTCCACAATTCTCTATATTTTTTTGTATCTTGTCCGTTCTAGCCCTGAAGAATACCTGAAAAGTCGGGTCGAAACGTTGGCTTTTAATAAAATAGTTTTGCCACTATTTAGCCTATTTATGACCGCTACCCCGGACCATCTCCTTCCTGTTATATTTATACAAATATGAGGTATTTAAAGTAACATTTAATAACTTTACAGTGATATTTCTCCACTGCAATTCTCTCCATTATCTAATACAAGGCGTGAAGATTTAATCGGTTTTCACTTAAATGATAAACGTTGATACGGATTATAAAAACGGATGTATAAAAACAAATTGTAGTTCGTGGCAAATGGATGTTTGTACTGAACGAAGAAAAAAAAACCCACAGTATTATATTCCTAAAATCTCATAAGTCTGATCAAAGCTTGAATTTAAGATTTTCGATCGGTCGACATTAAGACTATTGTAATCAAATGGAGTGCGATTTTATTAGGTTTGCTATATTCATTCCTTTTCGACTGTTTTAGATTCCAAAGGGTCCAGGAGGTAATATTTCCAAGGTTCTTTCTTGTTACAAATATTTCAACAAAATTCCCTTTTTTTGTCTTAGAACCTTCTTTGAAACCTGCACTACTTCTCTCAATGAACATCAACAAATGATTGTTCCTTCATCTTCTGGTCAAAGAAATTATATGTTTCCCATCATGGTCTTCCTACGTCATTCCAAGAATGAATAACAAATGATTAGAGATATTCACCCAGCTTGTGGTAAATGCTTAATGTGGTATCATACACAAACCAATCAGCACAAAGTTTAAATGAATGATAAATGACCCTGTGTGCCAACCTGCTAAAGTGTTATTAATAACACTAAGGTTGTGATTATATTATAAACACATTTTGTGAGTTCTCTTGATTAATTGATCTAAAAATGTCGATTTATTTTTTAAATATGTTAAAGCGAAGTAAAAATACAGAGTTGCTAGATTGTTTGATTCATTATTTATAGATAGAAATCATTAATGAAGATTCAGAAGGCATAGAAATTGATGAAATTCTGGCTGTTAAGTCTCTTTTTTTATATTAGGTAGTGTAAATAAACAATAAACAAAGAACTAAATGCGACATCGAAACCTCACTTTAACCTACTCCGTGCTTATACGAAATTAGCAAAACTTTAAAGAACCTCAGGCTGAATTAAAAACGAGTGTGCTAGCGACCATATTTAACATACATATCTTTAATAAGTTTTTCGACTTTAACACAGTTAATAGGTTTAAAATATTTAGCACTGGCTGCATGAGTACCCCTAGTATCTTTTCTTTGAGTGTTGAAGAGTTCTACCTACTAGGCATAATAATACAGAGTGGAATAATAATAAACACTCTTTTAACAAACATATATTTATATACAAACGTTGATTATGAGACCAGGTCATATGTTACCTTCATCTTGGGGTCCTCTTCCAGTCATTGCCTCATGTATTCCTTCTCTTCCGTGGTACATGCTTAACTTCTTTTAGACTATCGGTCGTCCGACATTCTAATGACGTGTCTAAACCAATAGGACGTTAAGGGGCTTATTTTACTTTATTCCTGATGGAGTTGATTGTAACGTGTTACAATTCTACATCTTCTTCTCCAAAAATCCATTTCCATTGATACAAGTTTCCTTGCTGAATTTGTTGAAATAATCCAAATTTCTGGAAGAGTCTTTTTTTCGTATGATATTTTTATCTCTGATGACATTTTCATCAATGTCTTTTTCGCTATTTAAAACCATTATGGATTATATTTGTTAATACCACACCGATCCACAACTAAACCATATCACTAGAACACCTCTTCAATCGTAGTTACTTCAACAACGGTCAATATTCTATTACAAATATGAAAACAATAATATAGAATATACTTATCTTACCAGCTAATAACATCGTCACTGCACAATAACAACCTAAACGGAAAAAAAAGGACGTCTCAAGATCATTTTTACTGATTAGATTAGAGAGTTTATTAACTGCTAACGATAATCGACGCTGTCTGATAAAATACCAATGTGAGGATCGAAGACGTTTTCTTTACTTACTAGACGTTTGAGAGCTCTAAAATTAACACTTAGTCCCGATCAATATGAAACGTCGTTTGCTACAACAAATTATGAAATGCTAGGCGAACTAGGGTTCGACTGTAAACACCTGAACATTAGTGAGCGAATAGAATTAGTGGTTTTAGTATAGAAGACACTGCGTCAAGAGTACGGAACAGAATCACGGTGATTTTATATCATGCAAAATGACACGGCTCGTATCAGACACAGCGCATCAGACAAAACAGCAGGATACTGCATTATACGACACGATGTGTACCGAACTATAAAATTGTTTCTCTCTGTTCGACAAGTACCGAATTCTGTGAGATCTCCAATTTATTGGTTTGTTATCAGTAAGGAGTTAATTTATTTAACAATGTACATTTCTTTTTTTTTATAATATTTTATTTTACAAATAAAATGAAATAAAAATTCCTAACAGCGAAAAAATGAAAATACGAAATGAATGAAAATAAATAAATATGCGATATCTCTTCTAGTATTATTACAGGAGAAATTAGGTAGTTTGCAAATATTTCTTTAATAAAACTATCCCTAGTAAAAAATAAAAAAATAATAATTTTTAAAAAGTATTTTAATACAAAAGCCTTCCCTAATTAGATGAGACCTACAAATAGATAATATCCTTCTATTAAGGCTAGAAAAAAAATTACAAAAGCAAGAAATTTGAAGTACAAGTCGGAAAAGTTTATAAGATTGTCTTCAATTGTCTAAAGCAACGGTTCCCAATTTTTTTGGCTGCACTAAGTTCCGCGTGCCACGGCTTGTGGGGGAAAAAAAAGTCTATAATTGACACAACAGGAGTGAAATGAGCTTTCTGAGTGAAATTACTCAAGCAATAAATATTTTAGTGACCTTGTGTTTGAGCGATTTATTAAATTTAAAATTTTTGAAAATATTTTTTAATCTTTTACTATTTAATCGAAGATACCTTTGCGGGACTAAGGTGTCTTAAGAGAGAGGTGAGAGAAAGGGAACTTAAATGTTAAAAAAAAGCATGAACAATGAAAGGAATATATATATATATATATATATATATATATATATATATATATATATATATATATATATATATATATACATAATCAAGAGCCCAGTATTAGGTAATTTAATTTTAAAAAATAAATAAAACAATACATATCGACTATCAGAAAACAATAACTGCAACGTAAGCACTTTACCTTGGACTAATCTTCGACAGCAGACTGATGCCTAGAAATAAAATTGAAAAGAGCGATTTTAACCAAATGATTGAAAATAGTATGATTTCAATTATAGCTCTTAATTAAATCGATATATATATATATATATATATATATATATATATATATATATATATATATATATATATATATATATATATTCGCTTTAATTTCGCTTTAATATATCATTTATTATATATATAATATTTACATTTATTATACTCATATAAACTAACTCACTTCTGTATATTTATATATAAGTTTATTTATTGTCCAACAGATTAACGAGTATGCTGTGCGTGTGCGTATGGCAACCCAATATAATTGAGCAGCAAGCTTTTATATTTTATATGAAAATAAAGTATCTCTCTCTGTCCCTCTATAACATAATTTATCTGTTATCTTGATGGCACATTCTCGCCATCAGAAAACAAATGTGTGAAATTCTTCATTCTTTTTCCTTGAATACGAGGAGCTATAATGGATGGTATTAAAACTGCAAACCTAAGATAAAGAATGCTTGAAAATCACACGCTATCTACGTTTAAAACATACTATATCCTTTCTAGCGTATCCGGTACCTGTCTACTGTTAAGAATTGTATAACATATCCATTACCTTGGATATAATCTCGACAAGCAATTCACATCCGATCCATGCGACTAATAAGTTCGATTCCGACTACTCAAAACCCTATTTTACTATCCAATCTTTTCAAATTTGTAACTATTATGCTATATCTTTAAAATTTGATATATTATAGCATAGAAAAGTAAAATAAAGACGTAAAAGAAATATTGAGAGATCTTTTATAAAACGACAACAGTTGAACTAATTTTCTTGACATCACATCTAGATTATTAGAAATTAAAAAATAATTTCTGATCCTTTGAAGTTTTATGTCTCTTAATCTTTTATTTGCTTAATTTCTATCTCATATATCTGCTTATTGTGTTATGTAACACCTTTTGTCCATCAGTTGTTTATTTTTAATTTAACATTTTCTTTTTCGGTAACAGTCGTTTTTTTTTTCGATAGTATTGTACATTTTGCACACAAGTTGTGGAGTGAATTTTAAAATTTTATTGTTATCTTAAATCTTGATCATGTATTTTCTCGAGGCGGATCTGTATTATTATTCTGGTACATTTGAAATTAGCTTAATTAACAGAGGATCTCATTATTGTTAAAAAAAAAAATGTACAAATGTTCACTGTAAACCCAATGACTTCTAGCAAACAGAGTATCATTTAGAGGCTTGACAACGGGTTCCAAAATATCTTCCTGATAGTTTTTAGTGGCTGTTTTAATTCCTTTTTCACAAAGATGCAAAGCGCTCCTTGACCAAAAATTTTCTTATCGCTAAACAAAATCTTTCCATTACCATGGTGTAAAATGGTCTTCATCGAACGATTTTGTTTAGCGATGAGCAAATTTTTGGCCAAGGAGCACTTTGCATCTATCCACTCTAATTTTTTTTTAGGAAAATGGTTAGCCTTTGTACTATCATTCTTCGTAATGTACCCATCTTAAGGTCTTTTTATTATGCGAGACATTGATCTGACAGAGATCCCTATCTGCCGAGACTTGATTTGTTGTTTTCGAATAGGATTTCTTCTGATTCGAGCAGCCATGCTCTCACTGTATTTGCCGGTCAAGGTCTGTCACATACAGATACGGTCTCATTATATCTATTTAAAGTGCCGTACACGAACTTACGGCTGATACCCAAAGGTTTCAAGGTGTTGTTTACTTTGCGTAAGGCGATCACTGCTATTCGGTTTTCTTTATCACCCCACTCCATGTTAACTGAGTGAAAGAAAAATAAAAAATTATTTGGATTATTATCCTGACATGTAAAGAAAATAACCTGATGGAGATAAGGATTATCTCAACAATACACAAGGATGTAATCAAAGTTCAACTTTTGTAACAGTATTTATGGCAGAAATTGGTATATAATCTACGATTTTTTAAATTTTAGTTTCGCTTGTACTATTTTTAAGAAGAGTAGAGCAGTAACATTGTAGTGGAAGAAGAAGCTCATGCTCTATCGACTACCCCTAACTACTAGGGGTGGGAAAGAAAACGCCAAACGTATAATTTAAAAAAAAAAACAAATAAAAAACATTTTATAAGTAAAAAAAAACAAAAAAAAAAAAAACATTGTTCTGTTCAATTATTCACTGCAGTCAACCATTAATCCACAATTATAAACACTATTATGTTTTATAAAAATTGAAAAAGGCAAAGAGTTGAAAACCTTTTTAAACTACAGTTAAAAGACTTATAATGGCCAAGTAGCGTAATTTCAAACTAAGAACAACACTTGATAAAGAAATATGGCAAAACATTTATAACAAATTTGTTTGAAAAAGGAAAAATTCCTAAGCTTATCGATAGCACCGGATTCATCTTTACGCTGGGCAAAAGAATTTCATCAATAAAATCATCGTTGAGAGTTTAGGAACTTGTCCAAAATCACAACCACAAGATTAATAAAAGAAAGTTAAAATATTATTAAAATAAAAAGTATTCTATGAGTAAAAAATAATTTTCAGTTTTAATTAGTTAAAAAGTAATTTTTAAGATTAAGCATTCGGCTAATATTAAAAATGAATTTAAGGTTATCAATTTAAAGCTAGAACAATGCCAAACTTCATACATAAAACGTTTCATTCATTTTCAGACTTGTCATTAAACGAATTGAATCGGTTTTAAAACGAATAGGACTGTTATCAAACGAATAGGTACTACAACATGAATCGTTGCGTTGTTCTATGAACTATTTTTTTTTAACAGTTCTTAAGAACCGTTGTTTTACGTTTTTAAAAAGTAGCAGAACCACCCACCTCTACTAGCTACCCCTGATGCACTGATGCACACCAATTATATTTCAATAAAGCAAGATTAGATTGGTAACAGTTGGTTCTTAGCTTTTTGACACATATTTTAGGGTATCTAAAATTTCATCGTTTACAAAAGCCTAACCAACTAATTCATGGAACATTTCATAACATTGAAACCAATATGAATAGAACCTATTTCTAAGATAAATATTAAAAAATAAGATATTAAAAAACGTGGGTTACCGGTCATTATTAATGTAGAAAATTATCAGTTATGTAGGGATGTACTCATGATGGTACGATCTATAGTCCCAGGTTTCCCCTACCATTTCGACTAGGGAAGGCCCACGGGTAACATACTCGTAAATAAGCCTTTTGATATTACAAAACAAAAATAAACATACGCAAGGATGACAATGGATAGATACTACACAAAGAGGACACAGATCCGAAGCGGCTCCGCATTCTTGGGCTAGTGAGGAGACAATGAAGAGCAGAAGGACCTATTGAGAGGCCCAACGCAGTTCAAGGTCGAGCCTCGCCAACTCCGATACACTGTACACTCTGCGGTCTCCAACGGTACCAAGGATGTTAGCTAAGGACCTTCGCCAGATTCAATAATATTCAATGATAATTTTTCCTGTAGAAGGTTACTATAAAATTTAATTTAGCATTTGCTTTAATCAAACAAAACTTCTGACCACTACATATATATGTAGAAATTTTGTAATATATAAAAATTATTTTGTAATATATAATCTGTATATATATAAATGAATGTATGTATGTCTGTTTGTCCTTTATGCATTACTAAACCATTCATCCAATCGACATTAAAAATTTGGGAAGGTGTTTCGTACACTTCTGGGAAGGTTTCTGGCATAGTACTCCTGTCTTATGATAATTTTATATATGTAAAAAAAATTTAAATGTTTTTTTGTCCAAAGCCACAAAGAAATGTGTCGCTATAAAGTGTAGCGCCAAGATCTTAACGAAACTTGGCTAAAGTCTTCCCCTTGAAACCATTTTAATTTATGTGTATAACATCCAAAACAAGCTGAAAAAATGTTACGATGAATTCAATATTTTATTTGTCGATAACTAAAAAAGTACACAATTTTTGATGAAAAATACCCATATTTATCTGAAAAATTGCTGAATTGCCGACAAAATAAAAAAAAAAATCATCGAAATCGGACGTTTCGTTGCAGAGTTATAGAGTTTTAAACATTTACTGCTTTCTCTTCAGAAAAGTCCATTTCCTTTTATCAGCATTAAACGATACATTAAATATAAAAAAGTAAAAAATAAAATTAAATATGAAAATATATTTGAATGGCTTGATATGAAAGGACGAATTTCTGTCATTTTGAGAAAACAGGGATAAAGTCAATTGTCAATGATGAATAAAAATGAAATTCACTCAGATGATTACGAGTGTTCAAGTTGAATAATGAAAAAAATCATTAGAATTAGTCTTAATTGAAGCCATTTTAAAGATAAATTTGTTTCCCAACTTGTTAAAAATGACAGATGATCTTTCGTATTAATCCACTCATCTATGCTTTCTATTTTCTTTCCAACTAGCCAGGATAAGCCACAGCAGCGCGTGGACAGGGAAAGCTAGTAAATAATAAAACAATAAATAATATATATATATATATATATATATATATATATATATATATATAATATATATATATATATATATATATATATATATATTCACAACTGCAGTTACAACATGAGATAGTGTAACACTACCACAAGTTGTAATTCAAGCCATGTTTTCCATGATGATGTTTGGAGCCTATTCGGTCTTGTCCTTCCCACCTACTCAGATACTTATGTTCAATGATACTTACAAATCGCTCTAGATCCACGGCTTATGGCTGACCAGAGACAGAAGATGAACGACAACTAATTAGACTGCATAGGTCATTACTCCTATGCCTGATCGGTTTGATTTACCTACTCCTATAGGCTGATGGGTCTCATATTATCTGGAGGAAAGTGGATTAAAGAAATGAAAAATTAATTTTATTCTGGGACTGAAGTCTCCTTAGAATAATAACAGAGTTCAGAGAAAATTTATACTTCAGTTTGGCATATGTAGTTGAATTTGTAGTAGGTGGTGGAATAGGAGTTGTTTGAAGGAATCTGTAAACGTGATTTGGTGTACAGAGATAGGTAAGATGTTTCAAAAGGAGTTCAAAAGGAGCGCGAATGACGATGGATTTGATGAAAAAAGTGGTTTTATGGAAGAAGATATTTTGAGATCTGGTATAAAGAGAGTGGATAGAGGAGTGTAGAGAAAGGAGTTATAGGATGTAGGGAGGCTTTTTGGTTTTGAGGACTTGGAAAAGTAAAACCCTAACAAGGAATTAATTAATTAGGATTAACTAACGATGCCATCTTTTAAAAAAGGAAGACAAAGTTATTTATTGATATTTAAGACTCTATAACAAATATATTTGTATGTGCTATTTAATTTAAGTATGACAGCAGCTTATGAAGAAACTATGACTAAGAAAAGACAATGGCAGTTTTATTTAAGTTATAAGGTAACGAATATTGATATTTATATATATTTTTGTATAATAATATGATATATTAAACGAATATAATATACTCGTATTTCAAATGTTTATATTTCAAGATACTTCGGAAGGAGTTTGGGATGATGCTTAGGAATTTAATTCAGTTTCTTTTGATTATAGGTCGATGTTTTTCAGCTCTTTACGGTCAACAAGCTGTTATTAACTTTTCGGACTTAATTTTCGGAATTTAGAGAGTTTGTCATATAAATGATGGTGTGATCGGAAAGGATAAGCACTCTTATATCAGTTTTTTCTAAGGCTTCCAAGACACATGGAGAATCTTATCCATATTAGGTGACGATTAACAAATAAATACAACAAGATTGAGCAGATGATTATTGAAGGATGCTGCATAATTGCATGTAATTTTACCTTTACACTTCGTCGTGCATGCTGGTATCATGGGGGAATATATGGAAAGGCCCTTAGGTATCATTTCAAGGAGCTTGAGTGAGGTAAATTGCTTAAACGTAATTTCCATGTATTCCGGAACATTATTAATACTTCTATTCAAAATCCCGGAATTAAAAACAGTGTTCACGATATCTGTACTCCGAAGGTTGAGGATGCTATGCAACATTTTTTGTTTGGAGAACCAACCAACTAGGCTGCAACAGGGAAGACCAAGAAAAATATAGGAAGAAGGAATTAAAGAATCCTTTGACAGAGGAGGAATGGATTGGAGTAGGGGAAGACAGCTGGCCCAGGATAGAGATTCTATGATCAAACTCTGTAAGAAGTAACCTCACACTGCTCAGCGGTAACAAGGAGGACTGGATTAAGTAAGTAAGTAATAATTTTTTTCAAAAATGGACATATGAAATTAATTGAAATTTATTTATCCCTATTTGTCGGTAGGCACATACTTAGTTCCTATTTATCAAAACATCAGATTGAAACATGTGATTGAAGAGATTGTAATGCGATAAATAGGTCAACTGCATAGATAAAAAACACACTTGTATCATCTGCACCTTGTTTGTTTTTAATCGTCAGTAACCATTATCATTGCCCTAATTACTGACTAATGTTATTTAAGTAAAAGATTTTTTTTTAATAAAAGTTATAAAAACAAACTAATAAATTTCCATTTACTGCAGAGCTAGTGCAAACTGCAAAGAAGTAACCCAAGATAAGATAAAAGAGGTGAGGGCTGGTTTGAGGTGCCAAACATTTACAAGGTCTACAGAATATATATATATTATTTTCCTCGAGATATAGCGAATTTTTCAGTAAATAATTGTAACACACTAAAATTAAAAGCAATACGTTTAATAGAAACTAGGTAAGAAATTGTACCTTTAACAATCCTTGAAAATTAATATTAAATTAATTATTCGCCTCACAGATTTACGATTCAGCAAAAAATACTCACTTACAAAAACTACAATCTTTTAAATCTAAAATTTTCAGACTAACAACTGCAGCTCCCTGGTATGTCAACAACAACTTTACATACCGACCTAAGACAACCAACCATTGACCAGCACATACGTACCCTCTACTCCTGATTTCATTTTAACTACACGGATATCACAATGGACTTATCAATGACATGATCACGGCTGACATGCTCATCAGGAGGCGAATGAAAAGGAGCTGGATGAGAGATCTACTTTCCTGATTTCAGGATGTAAACAGGCCATGGAAGAGGTGCTGCTGGGTTCTATCCTTCTCCATGCCTATCATGCCATTTTCTGTCAAACAACAAATCTGCTAATTGTCATTAACATGACAGATGCAGGTGAAGATTTCAAGGAAAATTATTATTCAACTATTATAAATAAATGTATGTTAAAATGTTTTTAGTCTTTCTTCACATATGAAGAACACAGTTGCAATGTCCACGTTATAATTTAAAAAAAAAAAATAGATTGCGATTGTTTTTTGACTCATATAATTCGCAGAAAAAAATATTGACCAATGAAAAAAAACTATATTTTAATATTATTGTATAAATACTATATTTGTTTTTATATTACCTATTTATATAGGTTGTTTTTTATATTTGCTAATTTTTATTTCTATCATTGTTTCTACATACTTCTTAGTTATTGAATTGTTTTATTTACATTAATTATTTTGTTTTATTATTTTTATTTTTGATGTACTTATCTTTTCCATTTATTTATAACATAAAAACATTTTCTAAGCATGTTGTAATGTTTTTATTATAGAGCTAACGTAATCTTTATCATAAAGATAAAGGTTACATCTCATTTCTTCGCTCCACCTTTTTCTTCTCTCATATTTTTATTTTATAATTTTTCTGATATTATTCTGTATTTTATAATTTTTAGCCCTGATGATGACCTACACCACTTCATGAAACTCAATAAACACAATTTTTTACAGTACATACTGACCATTTTTCATCCAATAATGAACAATTATTTTTGGAGGACTCAGTCTGAAAGCCCTCCTCCTTTGAATACACTAATTTTGTAAGGTCGAAGCTAAAGGCTATAGCGAAAACTATTATTTGGGACCCATTTGAAATATTTCATCGCATATTATATTAACCTTTGCCTTAGTGGCTTCTGTAGGACGAAAGAGAGGAAAACCGTATCATTTGATAAATATAATTTATCTATTGGACTGATGAGTATGCTGTGTGATTTAGCAACTTAACGCAGTCAAATAGCCGTGCAAATTGATTATAACTTACTATTTTTAGCTGTTGATTTATTATTGATGTTATTCTGTTGGTTCTCTATTGTCATCCAGGCTTAGACTAAAAGTCGTCAGTGCAGTTTATCGTTTTATTTTTTAAATAGTAGGAGTTAGTAATTATGAATTTTTAACAGTATAATAAACATTTTCATATAGGACACGAACCTCTAAGAAAGAAGTATTGAAAGATTTAGGAAAAAAATCCTCCACAAGATAACCGAAGCCATAAGGGATCCGAATACTGAGGCATTGTGGAAAAGAACCAATAAATAACTGCTTGCAGAAACTAGTCATTGAATATTCCATTAAATGAAGGTTAAGATATAAGGACATGTATTTCGAATAAATTCGAAACGAAGCCTCTACACAACAATGAATGCATTAATATTTTACTAAGTATGAACGTTTTTAGACTTGGGGTTTAAAAACCAGATGGACAGATGAGATTATGAAAGATATAACAGAGCTGGAAAACAGTAGCCCAAGATAAATAGAGATGAAAAAGGTTGGTTCATGCGAACAAACACATACAAAATCAACAGAAAAAAAAAATTAATTCTGAAAGATTTTCTGTAAACTTTAGATATGAGTATAACCGTTGAAAATGTAAGAATGAAAAATTAGTCAACCAAAAAAATAATGTTTATTGAGTTTGTCGACGTTTCGACCAGAACATTCGTTATCAGGGCTAAAAATTAAAATAACATCAAAAACATGATAAATATAAAAGTATGAGAGAAGGAAATGGTGGAACATACAAATGAGATAACGGTTTTATAAAAAAAAAAAAAAAAAAAAACCTGTACCACTACAACCCATAAAGGGTTTCAGTACTAAGTAAGGAAGTACTGATTCAAGGCCAACGGTTGTGCAGGGAGGTGATCGGGTCAGGATTAACGGTTATATAAACGTAACAACAATAAAAACATTACAATATGCTAAGAAAATTTATTTTTTTGTTATAAATAAATAAATAAAAAAGATAAGTAAATCAAATATAAAATAAATTAACCAAATAACTAGTGTAAATAAAACATGTTTTTTACTTACACTTCTCTATGCATGGAATATATAACAAAAGAAAGTATGCGATCGTGAAAATTTTAGTATCCGTGTTATCAACGGAAATACAAGTTTTGAAATCCACTGAGTCAAAAAAACCTAGTTCCGCATGTGTCAATATATATGTGAACAATCTAGGTTAAAAACTAAAAGCCGTACGAAACTTAAATTGCGTATTTAAGATTTTTATATGGTTCTGATGTGACAGCTACTTTTTCGTTAAAATAGAGTAACCGAAAGTGCCACTTTATATTAATAGTGATATACATTTTGACGATTTTTTCGAAAACGGCTTTGACGATTTTGATTAAAATCGGTATAGCATGTATTATTAAGTTATTTTTAATATCAGTGAGGCCTTTTCCAAATTGATGTCACTTTACAAGGCTTAAATGTCCAATGTTCATATACGTTTTTCTATAAAGTACCTTTCATCTGGTTAATTTTAAATAATTAACTATCTCTTATTATTAAGAGTTAAGAAAAAATACTAAGTATAGCTTTTGAAAGAATTCGATAATTGAATAAAGGGGAAAAAATAATAACGCTTATTCAGGTCGAAAATGAATCTCTGGATATAATAGTCAGAATGTATCTAATAATATATCATTAAAAAGCGGAGACATTTAGAAAAATAATATCTAATAAATAAAGTTGTAGAAGGTAAGGGAAAGTGACGAAACAAATATAAATAATAATTTCTGAAAACTAACATTATTTAACGTAAATTACATGTTTCCAATCAAATTAAATGGAATTTTCTTACAAAATGTAAGCGTTTAATTTTTTTTTTTTAATTTGAAAAAGTCTTTAGAATCCACCGAATCCAGGCAATGACATTGATTAAAATACTATTTCATTGTATTTGTGTGAAAGAAAAAGTGAAATATAGAAATATTCCATGGATATTTAACCTTAGATACATTTACTGTAGTTTAATAACTCTAGATCTGATAGTATCTTTAAATAATTAGGTATCAATCGTCCGTTTATTTAAAAAAATCATCATGTAAACTTTTAGTAAATTAAATTAGTGAATAATTTGATGAATTTTCTCTTAATTTATATTCAAGTAGAGCGGTACGTGAAAGTTGTGTGTTGCGCGCACCAGATTTTTTCATAAAATGTTAAAAAATTTCTATAAAACTATTTTTTTTCACAATATGGTATAAATATATAATACAATATGGTATAATAAATAAGGTCTCTAAACGTCGCCAAAATATAGTTGTTTATTTATAGACTGAACCTAAAGATCCTCGAAAAAATTATATATATTAGTACCTCAATTAGTGCTGGACAGATCTGACTAGGTAATAGTTGTGTATCGAAGACAATCTCCTTAAAGGTGTGACCCAAGACTGAAGTAATTTTAAAGTTTAGATTGAGGTGGATATCTCCTAGTTATCGCATCATCATGAGTCAAACGACAGTATCTGATTCGCGATATCCAGTTCATCACTTAAACACTTTATAAAGGTTGAGGCACAGATACTGATTGCTGGTTTGATAATTTTGGGTTTATTATATTCTAAATTAGTCACTAGCAGATCCAAGATTTCATTTTGGGGGGGCATCAGTCTGAATTTATTTTTAAATATAACATTACTTAGGCAGAAAAAGAAAGAAAGTAACTACCTATAAAAAATGGTGTATAAATGATTCTTGAAGTCCTATTAAACGTAATTAAGCGAACAGTAATACTTTAAGAGACCGTATTTTTATATTTTTTTCATAAGACATGATAATATTGTTTTCATTTGTGGGGGGAAAGGGGCTTCAGCCCGAAAGCCCCCTTCTTCCCTCCCCTCCCCGTAGATCCGCCAGTGAACTTAGTTTTAGTTCCCACTCCCTTCCTCAAACAAGCATGATAAAGAAATGTAAGAGAGCGTAATTCTGTGTACTTATTTTGGTTTTTATTAGAGCTATGAAGTAAAAACGCCTCCGAAACACAAAGGATTTTCAAACAAAGGAAATTATCGATTCAAACAAGAAAGAAATGGATGGCTACTTGTTATGGATTAAGTAAAACCAAGACCTTGAAGGAGCGAATTAGATAACATCTTTTCGGGCCGTTGAGGTTACCTTCCGTCTAAAAAATGAAACATTGCTTCCTAGAAACTAAGAACCTTGAAAGTTTTGATCGCAATAGAATTCAAATCTAAGAAATAATAACATTTGAAAAATTCTGCAAAAAAAGTTTAGGCTTTTATTTTATATTTCAGATAAGTTTGACGATGATTGAGGGATGATAAGTTTATAATTGATTAAATCAAGTAGGTGTTTTTATTTTTTAACGTTACCTATGAAGCATTGAAGGATCTACGACGGAGCTTTCGGGCTGAAGCCCCCCTCCCCAAAAATAAAAAAATAATTTTTTCATCATTGAACCATATGCGTTACTAAAATTGATCTAAACTAAATACTTAAAACGATAACAATATGTTATATTTTTAAAATTATAATGCATACACAGCTACTGAATATAACCCAGTATTAAGAAAAAAATATTAAAATTTATATATAGATAAAAGTATTATTGTTCGTATAACTACATATATATTATTTTTAACAATGAAGCAAGAATTATTTCATACGAGTATTTAGTTTATTTTCATGTGGTAGTAATTACTGTTATATATATATATATATATATATATATATATATATATATATATATATATATATATATATATATATATATCTATTTTTATAAAAAAAAATTTAGTGACTTTCATATTTAATTTTATTTCAGTATTTGAAGAATAGATGATTACAGGAGCTCTCCTATTAGATCTATAATTAGCAATAATTATACAGCTGTTCAATTAATTTCGTATGTGTTGAGCTCATATCCTAATGAAAAATAGAGAATTACACCGTGGTTTCTTCTTTACAGTATTGAGCTCCTATAACCTTCTACTCTTCAAAAACAAAATAAAGATTTTAGGACCAAAACTAAAGCAATTGGGTATTTACGAGTTTTTAGTACGTAATTAAATAGACAAAGTTTGCCAACCTCCAGATTGAAAACGCCACAATTCTGAGAATTATCTTAAATGAAATATTTGTAGGTTACGACGAGATGAAGCCATTTACGAAGTTCCAGATGGAGTTTAATAATTTGATCAAAAGGCGTCTGAATTACGGACTGTAAAGTTTTAAATAACGTTTATCCTATTTTACCTTTTCTTATTGGTTTTTGATGGTTTTTTTTTTTACAAACATGTTTGTACACTTTTAATTATTTTTGGTTTATTATTTTCAATAATGAAATATTGTGATCGACCAAAAAATTCAAAAACTTAACCCTCTCTCAAAATTTGAAGTTTCACGTTCCAGGACACGTAGAATTCGAAAAACGAATAAAAAATTTTCTGTCCGTCCGCCGTCCGCGCATTTTCTCCGAAACTACTGGACCGATTTTTTTTTCAAATTTTTATATAAAATCAGAGGTCCCCCGAGGATGATCCTTCTTCATCGACATTACTCTCCGCCTTTAACTTTCAAAATGGCGGCCGAAAAACCTGCTTTGCTATCGACTGTAGCTCCTAAACGAATGTACAGATTTCAATGAAACTTCTATGCTTCTAAACTTCTAACTAAAGGTATTTTCTCGACGCCCTTTAAATTTATCTATATAACATACTTCAACGAAAAGAAGCTGGAAAAAAATTTACGAGGGATGGTAAATTTAAATTCCGAATAACTCAAAAGTTGTTTACTTTTTTGTAAATATTGTATGGTTTTTTTAAAGTTTACGAAATTTCTAAAAAAAAAAAAAAAAAAAAAAAAATCGGACAATTAGGAGCAAAGATATGGTCTCCAGTTTTTTTAATATGTTCTACTCCAAATGTGATATCCTTGGTTTAGTTTTTTTTTTTTTTTTTTTTAAACTTATTTATTGAAAAATATTACAATCTGTCTCTAGGACATTTATAATAGAGTTCACAGATCACATTCACACGCTATGTACAATAAATAAAATAAATTATACAGAAAAATAATATATATACAATAAATAAGAATAAAATAACCTAAAAATAAATAAATAAAAAGAACACATACACACCTATATACAATATCTACAATTTGGCAAGAGAACTCCAAACCAGACTTGTCCCTCCAACTGTGGAGGGAAAAGTATGACTCCAGGAGTTCCCTGTACTCCTCTCTCAACCGCGTCACTAGGGCTAAACCCAGTGGAGGTTGAGCAAGAGTGCTTTAGTAGGTTTGGTAGTTTGGTTTTTAAATTTTAAATGTGTTACTGAAGTAATGCTATTTTTTTTTTTTTTTTTTTTTTAGCATATTACTAATGATTAAAAAAGACGTTTAGTCCAATAATTGGAATCACCTTTTGTTTATTTTTCTTTGTAACTTGGAAAGTGATGTTACTTTAGATGTATAATTGTTTGGAAATAATAAACCATTGTGAAATAATTTGCAGCGTTTTTTAATATGAAATCGGTCTCATAGCTATAATTTATCACTACTTTCGTTGTAACTGTTATTCTTAAGAAACTTATTCCCATAATAAAGTTGATTTTTCTATACTATTCTAATCTAAAGAGAATTATAACAAGAAAAAAACAAAGAGAGATAAAATAGATAAAGTCATACTTTGTGCGTAGCGGTGCTCAGCCTTGTACACTTTACATTCATACGTTATTCCGATTGTACGGGACAAGGATAATCAATGATGGATCATTAAGATGAACTTACGGGAAAACAAAGTATTTTGCAATTTCCTCGCTCACGCTACTGGTGGAATAATGAATGAGTCTTCTAGAAGTACGCACTTACCTTTCAAGGAAGAAGTAATTGCATATTAGGTGCTTTAAATTGAGTTAACAATAGTTGAAAATAGCCAGAGGGTATTATTTAAATACTATCAGAAAACTTTTTTTTTTATAGGGAAAAGCTAGCTTCTACATTGAAGACCATAGGCGTAGACTTCGAAAGGAAGAAGAGAAGGAGGCGAGAATATATTTTTACCCCTTTCCCCCTCATATTTTGAAAAATCAATAATAATTATCTTCATGATTGGATAAAATATATAAACTAATATAAATTAAGGAAATAGCAAAAGACGACTATATGGCTAAGCTAGGTACGCAAGTATTTTACGACGATAAAGATAATTATATGTTGCAACATATTCTAGGATTTTATGATTCATTCATGTGTCCCCTTCCATTTTTAGGTCAAGATTTTATCACATTTTCCAAGCCAAATTTGAATTATCTTTGAATTGAGGATTCATCTCACTGCCTCAAACATTTGAATACAAATATTTTATATATTCAATTTTCTCCAATAACCGAAGCGGTTTGGAATGAGAGCACTAGCGGATCCAGAATTTAATTTTGGGGGGAGAGCTTCAGCCTGAAAGCTTTTTTTTTTCATAAAAATAACGATAATAACTTTGGAAAAAAAGAAAGAAACTAACTTCCTATATGAAATGGTGTTTTCCTATGATGATAATTCCAAAAGCCCTATTAAATGTAATTACACGAACAATAATACTTTGATAATTTTTTTCGATAAAACATGGTTATATTTCACCATTTTGGAGGAGAGACTTCAGCCCGAAAGCTCCCACCTCCATAGATCCGCCCGTGAATCAGAGTACTAATACATGCAGAAGAAAGACCAATTAAGGAGTGCTTACAGAAACTTGTCAATCAATATCCCATGATATAAAGGCACGGAGGTTAAGATGGTGGGGGGGGGCATGTAGCTCGTAGCAATCTAGAAGCCTCTACTTAACAATGAATCAATAGGAAGGCCAAAAAGCAGACGAGTAGATGGAATTAACAAAGATGCACTAGAGCTGCGTTCAGATAAATGGAAAGAAATATCCCAAGACAGGCAGAGATGGAGTAGGCTTGTAATGCCAACAGAAAAAAAAAATTATATATTTATATATATATATATATATATATATATATATATATATATATATATTTCAGAGGAAGAAGATGGTTCAGGTTGCGGTTATAAAGAGACTAAAATATTGGAAAAACTATTGTATTTAAAGGCAACGTTTCGACCCGACTTTGCATTCTTCTTCAGGGCTAGACGAAGTATCTGTCCCTTTTTAGTCTCTTTATGACCGTCACCCCGAACCATCCCCTTCCTCTAAAACAGCGGTTAACCATTAAGTTTTCAATATATATTTTTCGTTTTACTATAATTGTGTAGATTACGTTAATTATCACTCATAATTTTTAAACATAATAAACTCAATCTCCTCTTTCCCAACTAAAACGTCTGCGTCTATGGTAAAGTATTATAATTATATTATAGAAAAATTCTGAGAAATTCTCATACTTATTGCTATCACGAAACACCTAAATAATTTATCACGATATTAATTGAAACTAAACTATCCGTGTAAAAAGTTGAATATAATTTTTAAAATATTCATAGCAATTACTAAAAGTCGCTTCACGACCTTGCTATGTCATTCGATTTTCCACCGCATTACCACTCTTATTATCATTAAATGGTGTTTACAACACGCTGAATTACAATTTCACTTCTAACCTGCAGCGATTCGGATTAAGTAATCTACAATCGTCCGGACCTAGAGGAGGATGTGGATGCATGGATCATTATTATAATTGTATCAATTTTTATTTTTCGCTTTGTTATAATAATTGGGAAGATCGCATAGAGTGGACTTGCGGCAGAAGAGGTTACGTGACTTGCGGCACGTTTTTTTTTTTACATTGACGTCATAATAATCCGAACAGACTGTGAGAATGGTGATGGAACTGGGAATGGATTCATTATTAGCGGGTAGACAGGCGATATGTATTCACGAGTCGCGAGCACAGAGGAGGAGCGGTAACAATACAATACTATATCTGACAAGTCGGTACGTATTGGCTGACTTGAGAACAGGATTGGCGAGAGCAGGATTTTCGAAAAAAAATTGTGCTCGAAATCTTCAAAAACAGATATCAATGAAAAAATTCGGTTCCATCTAAATCTACTTGACTTGAGAAGAGTGAGATTATTGGTACTTCTTACGATTATTAACACACATTAATACTACAAGTATCGAGTCTCGGACTATACTTGGACAGACAGCTCACCTGAAATATACACAACAAATAAAAAAAATGTGGTGTGTTTACTCACACGACTTTCCTACCAATTCCATACATTTTACCGTATAATATATACTTAGAGAGTTAGGTCCCGTAGCATTTTTCTTTTCTTTATAACTTTTTTTACTGAATTTTCTCGAGAATTCAGTCCATATACGAAAATTGAAAGGAAAGTTTCATCAAAATCGTCAGAGCCGTATTCGGTCTACAGTCTAATATGTTTTTCATTTATTGTGCGCAAGCTATTGGGCATGGAGGACCGCTTTATGTCATAGGTATCAGTATCCAAAACCCTAAAAAATAAAAAAAGTTTTACATCACCTGGACCACAAATATTCACTCAACTTTCAAAACAAGCGACTAATCTACACCGCTATACTAAGACCTATCTGGACATACGGAGCTGATCTTAAACATAATTTAAACCGCACATTCCAAAATACTTGAGAAAAATCGTAAATGCACCATGGCTTATTTTAAACCATACTATACCATATACAACGAAATGAACATACCAACAGTAAAATACTACATGCATAACAAACACACAACATTCCATTTTTCAACTATTAATCTTCCAATGGTCCTCTCTGTTACCTGGCGAGCCTCAACAACAACAAACACCACATTTTCTGAATGCGTTTCAACGCAGTTGCTAATATAATGTAAAATAAATAAATTTAAAAAAAGTTTTAACTTTACTTACACAATTGCTATTATTTTTACTACTTATTTTGTCTCTAATAATGTTCTGATTGCATTTCTAAATAATTTATACAAAATCAGAGAAGTATTTTTTTATTTAGCCATAAAAAATATTAATTGCTAAATGTAAAGAAATGAGTACAACATATATACGATTTATTAATTTTAACAATAGCGAATAAAGATTTCGCACATTTTTTTTTTTAATTCGATATTCGTAACATTGAGTTTAGAACCGTTTAATTTTTTTTTTCTTAACTGTGAGTCCAACCCTCTATGCAGCAGCATTCTTCAGTTGTCAAAAATATATACGCATATATTGTATGTAATTATATATTTTAATAAATAAAAAATAAAATAGAGAATACGAAAAAAACTAGGTACCTATTATGTAATATAATTGTATTATTACATAATTTTTATTTATTTTTTTTTTTCTGTTGGCATTACAGACAAGACAGATCTTTTGCCGCCTTAAGAAGCCTACCCACATATCTGCTGTCTTGGGCATAATGGCCTATCATGTTACATAATAATAATACAATATAATTCATTATATATATATATGTGTAATTGTAATTTGTGAGAAAGCTACCTTACATGTTACATTTTTTTTAAAAGAATTTTATATGTATTGGTTCAACTGGTTTAACATTCCTTATATTGATTTTTATTTCACGTAAAATTTCAGACTCTATGTTTAATTTGATAAATTTATGAAAATATAGAAATCAGTATGCGACCTATCACCGTCCAATATACCAACTTAAAACGAAGAGAAATGCCAAATATTATTGTTATAATTGTAGCTTCTTATTTTCACTTACCTGAATTGATTTAAATTATTTGTTAATCTCGTGTACGAGCTTACTAGAGCCTTGAGAATTAGGAGCGAGATTAGAAAATGACACGAGGCAAATGGCTGAACCAATGTTAAATCTCATCATTAGGTATTCTGTAACAGTGAAGATTCGATACTGAGAAAAGAGGAAATCAGGGTTTCCTTTTGGGAAAGATTGCGGGCGAATGACATAGATCGGTCGAAGGTGAAGGCCAGGATATTAAAGAGGTCCTTGGACAAGGACTCGTCCTGCATTCGGAAACAGTTCCTGGCAGAACCACAGCCTTCGAGGGCAATGCCATCCGGTGTCTTTGTCGGCTCTTTCTCTTCAGGATATAGATGTACCGTTCAACGATTCCCAATATTAAGGGGATTTTAACTCATATGATCTCATCCAAAGGTTAGGTTGAAACGTCGGTAACAACAACAACAACAATTTTAAAATAAATGCGTCTTCACAAGTTATCACCCACGATGTATAGAATAGTCAACTAACTTTATGACTATGAATTTAAAGTAAATACAAAAAAAAAAAAAAAGGTGTGTGCTTTAGACCACACGATAGAAGTGAAAACAAGGCGAGTTTAATAATGTGAAATATAAATTATAAATAGTAGCTCATTGGAAAGAATATGAAATGTTGAGCATTTCCCTCGCTTAGAGTATGCAGATCGGATTTTTTTTTTCTGAGATATTTTAATCCATATCTTCAATAAAACTCGTTATAATTTGGTTTGAAACACTATTTTTTTCTCTTTTAGCCTCCCAAACACAGCATCGCGTTAAGATAAAATTTTGAATAATAGCTCATTACAAAGAAAATGAAATGATAAACACTTACCTCTCTAACAATATGCAGGTCTGATTTTTAGTTTTCGAGAAATTTTAATCTATATGAAAAAACACTTCAATTATTCGACTCCAGCCGATTTTGCCCGAGCGTTACACATCGGGGATCTGACGCCTGAATCTAATCCACTCTCCACAAAAAAAGTGCAAAACGAGCCTAAAGAAGTTTTCACTTCAATAATTAAATTCTTGTCAAATTTTATCAACTTACATTGTAAAATTCACATTATAACACTCCTGGCTTTCTTCCAATTTGGCTATATTTAAACAAATACATAAATCATATATTTAAATATATAAATCACTGAATCATATTTTAGAACTAATCTAAATACAACGTATGAGAACGATGTTTTCCAAAAACAATATCATTATAGTTGATAAGGTGCAAAAGTTCTCAAGTAGCCAATGCTACTAAAGAAAGTACTAATAGCTATCATGATAGTGCAACGATACTGCAGCAATACTGTCGTGCAGTCCACACGATGGAAGTTGTTGTGACAGTCATCACGGTAACAGGAATTATGGAAAAGAGCATTGCAGAAATATTACACTGGTCTGCCTTATTAAATTATGAAAGAGAAGAAAAAAGGGTTTTTCAAAATTGATAAAACCTCATCTGCACAACCGAAATTTCTATTCATACTTTTTCCACTTTAAAATACAATTATTCTCTCCATCTTTCATGTTATATCACATATTCCATTTTATGTTAGAAAACAATCTGTTTGTTAAAACGAAACAACAATGGGCGAATCACGTAGGGAAACTATCTTAAAAACAACATTTTATAGAAACAGATATATATATATAAAAAGAGGTTATTGCTATCTTTGTTAAAGACGTTGGTATGGAGACTATAAAGATGAGAGATATCCAAGATGGCCGGCAGACTCATCCTGACCTTGGAGCCATCCACAACGTCGGCGTTCTTTTATTTTCAGGATGATTTTGGAAAATTTCGCCGTTCGCTATGGCTCCAAACAGCGGAGGAACCTGTTTTCGCCATAGAAGGAAATCTCTAAATGAGATCCAACTTATTCCTTTTGCTTAATAAATCTAAAATCAAATGCATAGTCGACCAAATGCTCAATGATTCATCTTAGTATCAAGTCATTAAGATATCTTCAAGATCTATATATAGTATCCATAACCTTGTAATTATGGAACTTCGATATGAAAAAAAAAATATATAAGTATACCTAATGCTCAAACGATACACCTTGGATGATAAAGTGAGCTTGTAAACACGTAAGTACTTTCCAGTTACACAATCGTAATTTGCCTGGCCTTGGTATTTCAATGTTTCCATCTAGGCCGAGAATCCTCTCCTTTACGGAAAAGTTCTAACATCATTAAATTAGAACAAATCAAAATTATTCATTCAACCACAAGGTCAAAATATAATACAATCAGGGAATTATCTCGAACAAAAGTCAACTTAATTTAAAAAAAAAAAACTGTACTATTACAGCCCTTGGAGGATTTTAGGGTTCAGTATTTTGTAATGAGGTCGCTTGGTTTTCTCCCTTAATTATTAAACACAGCCTCCGCTGGCTCCGCTTGTAATACCAATGAAGTGGATGAGGGAGAAGCGCAGGGATCTCCTGAAGCCTCGCTTTTCCCTCCACAAGTGGGGGAACAAGTTTGTATAGCTATGCCTGCGTCTAAGAATTTTATTATTATTTTTTTTTTAATTTTAATTTTATTATTATTACTTTCTTCCCTCTTTATGATATATTTTTTTTTCATTTCGCTGTATATTATTTTGTTAATAACTTATTTATTTTTGATTCCGTAAATATGGTGTGAATGTGCTCTCAGAACTCCATTATAAGTGTCCTTAATTGAGACAAATATCAATATAATTATTGTCCCCATGACAGAATATTATATGTATAAATAAATAAATTTAAAAAAAAAAATTGAGACAGATTGTAATTTTTATCAATAAACAACTAATCTAAAAAAAAAAAATATTTACAGAAGAGTACCGACATTATAGAGGCTGGGTGTGCGAAAGTATGGTCTTTTTACTCCAAGATTAATCCACGAATGAATAATTAACCGCCACAGCCAGATTAGAATCTGGGACACGGAGCATAGGCGAAAAATGTTGGCCCGAAAAATGGAAGCATTTGGCATCGCTCGGATGAATGAGCATGTACAAATCCCTTTCAGTTAGGGAAAAAACAGTTGTAGCGTAAACAAAAATGAAATTCCAAAAAGGTTGAATTCATGAGAGAGTAGTGCAATATTCAATACCAAGTTGGGAAGTGTCGTGTTGCATTATCATTGCAACATTATTAATTTATTTATTATAAAAACAAATCCAGATATCGAGTGTTATATATATTATACAAATAATTACTCATAATCAAAGGAAACAAATAATCACTTGTTTCCTAAGTGATCAATGGTTTTTTTATAAAAAAATGTGCTAGTATAATGAGGAAATAATCGCTATTACAAAATTTGCATAGGCTGAGTTGAAAATGTATGAGTTATAAAGGTTAATATTTGAAAATTTTGAGTTATAGAGCTAAGTCTATATTTCACATATTGTGTTTAAAAACATTTGTAACAGTGATAATATAGTCCGTGGTGCAGACCCCTTTTTATCGAATTATTGACCTCCGCTTGAAACGTCGTAAATTGTTTCACCTAATCGTAACCTACAAATATTATATTTACGAACATTCTCGCAATTTGGACGTTTTCCGTTTGGAGGTCGGCAAACTTTGTCTACTTAATTAGGTACTTAAAACTCGTAAATACCCATTTGCTTTCCATTTTAATCGTAAGATAACTTGAGCACAAATTCGAGGAAAAGGATGGCTTTCAGAAATATTGATCTGTTTGGCGTGACCTACGCCTCCAAATTTTCAAAATAACCAGGTTATATAGACCAAACGGCTAAACTATTTTATTTGCGAAAATTCTTGGAATCGGGGCGTTTTCGATCTTGGGGGGACTTCAGGGAGCAATCGTCCCCCCAATAAAAATGTTGAGGACGCAAGAATATTGTTTCGCTACTCCAATAGTTTGATTTTGAAATCTGGAGTTTATTCCCTGAGCTCGCTAAGCAATACTGTTTAAACTGTAACTAAAATTTATTAACGCAATGAATTGACATTTAATGAGGCGACACTGGCAATGAAATAAAGAGATGCGCACAGGCTCAGATAGCAATAAAAAGGTCCTCATTAATGACCCGTGTATTTCAGACAATCTTTTCAGTTTTACGATTCCATTTCTATTCATGCGCGGTTACACCATTCCTCTCTTAGAGGCCTAATCTCTTAGGCTGATAATGGTCCTTATCAAAGGAATTTTCTAAGAGACCTGAAGGTCCGCTTGGATGCTTGTGTTGTTTATACACTTAATACAGTCCTGAGTACCTGATTCTTAATCCTAGTGACCTGGTTTGATCCGCGCCCACTTGAAGATTACTGAGGTTATTAAACCTCAACAACAGAACAAACACTTGAGATACATTTTATATAAGAAGGGAAATAACATAAGAAAAACAAAACATATGCTGTACCGGATTAAACATATTTTTAAGCTTGAAATACACAGTAACTTATCCACCTATAGAATACTTAATAGTTGACCATTGCATTATTAAGAAAGAAGATGGTCCGGTGTGGCGATCATAGATAGACTAAATAGTGGCAAAACTATTTTATTAAAAGCCAACGTTCTGGCCCGACTTTGCAGGTCTTCTTCAGGAAGGTGTGTTCAGCAAGGAGTTTAACGTAGAACTAGAACTAGAGTTTTACTTAGAACTGATTCTACCGCACCTCCCTGAAGAAGACCTGTAAAGTCGGGTCGAAACGTTGGCTTTTAACATAGTTTTGCCACTATTAGTCTATTTATGACCGCCGCACGGACCAACTTCTTCCTTATCTACCTATACCTTCTTTCATCCGTAGTTTCAATATCTTTCTCACCTTCGAATCCCACCTAGTCAATTAAATAGACCAGAGTACAGACTCAAATTATTAATATATACCTAAAACTTCGTTAATATCTTACCTCATCGTAAATTACAAATATTTTATTAGCGTAAATTCACGGAATTGGAGCATTTTCAATCAGGAGATTGAAAAACTTTGATGTTAATTCAATATGTTTAATTAGGTTCAAAAATTCATGATTACCTATTTGGTTTCCACTTGTATCGTAAGATAATATGATCATGAAAGTTGAAAAAAAATAGGCCTAAAAAATATAGGTTCGTTTGGCGTGACTTCCACCACCAAAATAACGAGGTTATCGAGACCAAACGGCCTAATATTTTTGTAGACCACCTTTTTTATTACTTAATTATTATTTTACTTTTATTTTATGTTATTTATTTATAATTTTGGTAAATATGGTGTTAATTGTAATAGAATGTTATATTTCTCAATAAAATAGTTTTAAAAAAAGAAGAAATTAAAATTTTGTTTGTTTTATTACTCAGGCATAGAATATAATCCATTGCGATTTATTATAATCCAAATACATGTAACATTAACTGTACCGGATAAACATTTCTTTAAGCTAAAATATACGTACGAATGCAATATTTGTTATTTGCACATTTTTAATTGTTGATTGGTAATTATTTCAATATTGTTTGCACTCTTTAAATTATTGTCATAATTTATAAGTATGGATTTTAGTACCAGTGAGGCAGTTGAGAAAGTAGAGTTCTGGTAATATTTAGTGGCCATTCTGTTTTTTTTTTTTATTTCGTGCAATATGTATTATTTGCATTTTTCTAAATTATTGATTTTCTTTTCATTAAAAAGAATTAATAATGATCTTTGTTTGTTTTAATTTAAATAGGTCAAAGATATTTTATTATGATTTATTTTATTTTTTTAATAATTATTAAGTCTCATGTTATCATTTATTTTACTTTATTTTCATTTGCATGAAATTTAATTTCTAAGAGAAGTGTTTCAGAATAAATAAATAATACTTTATTAATATTAATATTTCTTGATTCTAGATACGAGATACCAAAAGAGATCGATGATTGAGAAATGAAAAAGAAGTTAGGAAACGATAAGAAAAGAGAAAATTAGGACGATTACCGCCCACATTGAACTAAATAGATTATTCAAAGATGGAAAAGTTGATCGGTTACAGATGATAGCGAAAATTAATGTAACAGACTTGGGTAACGAATAAAGAGTATATTTTTTATTTGAAATATTCTTCAAGATATTACAAGGGGATAACAAAACAAACAAAGTTTCTCAGATAATATTAAATTAATAACAAATCATCTTTTCACAAATTCAGGAATCTTTAAAAGAACAAAATACGAGATAACATAATTGTAAAACAGATACTACCATTCTCACATATACAGCAAAAAATATTACAACACTCGAAGACAATACATAATACATTTTAACACATTTGAACAACAATTAGCTGACTGTTGATAATTGTTAGTAAAAGCTAGTATTTAAATAAAAATATTTAATTAAGTGATGTGCAGTCGTTGTCAAGCAGTTGGTTGAACTGCTTAAATGTTTTTATAAATAAATTTAAAGGTGGTTAAGTTTAATTCTTTTTTTTTTATATTTCAGAAAAAAACATTTAGAAAACATTTACGAACCTTAATAATACAGGTTACCTCAATAATAATAATAATTTCTAAATAATATTTCCTTCCACCATTTCAATTCCAAACCCAAGAGACTTACAAGAGCTTTCACAAACCCATATTTCGGTCATTTACGAAAATAATGAAAAAATATTAACTTAGTTGCAATATTATAATAAATACTAAAAATTATATATTTTTAATTTTGAGCGACTTAAAAGAAATGAGTATAATAGTCGAAGTCTCAGCTTTAATGTTTTTCTTTTTTTTTTTTTTTGATCTGTGGGCCTCATGGCATTCTTCTATCGAATGTCAGTCCAAGGTAAAATTAAAACAGAAACTGAACACCTACATTTATTTATTGAAGCTTATACGGACCTACGCTTATCAAATATACGGGACAGCCAAAACGACCCACATACGAAACTACAACCCCTTCAGTCAAAAACTTTCAGGACTATAGCTAAAGCTTCATGGTAGGTCACAAACATGCCAAATACCAGATACGGACAAACTACAAACTATTTCAACTTATATGGACATACTAACACACTGATACAAGATATGACCTCCAGTCAAGTAGGAATGCCGCTGGGCACTCCTTTCTCTCACGCCGATCAAGCCACTATTTTTATTTTCCCGACAGCAGACTTGCTAATTGTCAGTACTTTTGACAGGTGTAGGTAAAAAAAAAAGTTAAAAACATATTTAAAAAAAAATCAGATAATTTATTTATTTTTTGTTATGATTCCGAAATACTTGTTCTTTTTTGGTGACCATTGTGCGATAGTGGCTTTTGTTTTGTTTTTTTACTTTCCTACCAATACCAGGAAAGGAAAGTATTGCAATCGGGTCAAATTTTCGATATGCGGTTTTTGACGAATCTATACGTTTCAGAGCCTCCTGAGTTCGAAAAAACACATTTTCAGCCACTTCTCTATCTGTGCCAATATTTTCTCGGGAACTAGTGAATCGGTTTTGTTGCTTCTTCTTTTATTTTGTAGTGTTTTCACTACTGATGTCCAAGAAACAAATTGGATGTTCCTTTTAGCCTGTTTTTTAAAAGGTTCTGAAATTCCCTAATAAACTGTATAAAAATCGTTCATTTCGGACAACTATTAACGAACTTACAGCTATTCAATTTCCAATGTAAGATTACGGGTGTCAGAAAGGGGTGAATAAGTGAAAAAAGATAACTAAGTGAAAGTAAGAAAATCTGTTGCTTGCATCACACAAGCTTCATTATTTCCTCTACTTTTAGCAGAAATTATTGTTTGGCAAAATTAGGCTATGGCAAAAAGTTTTTGATCAGGAATATTAGGAAGTATTGAAATTTTTACACTGATCTGCCTCAAGCCGGTTCTCATTGCTTTAGCTTATAATAAAGCGAATATGCTTTATAAAATAAAGCGAATAAATCAAATTCAATTTTTTTTTGTTTCTTGATGGACATATGATATGTAAAGATATAAATACTTTTATGAAATAGGCAGGAAAGTCGTGTGAGTGGACACACCAGATTTTTACTTTAAAGTAGTTGATTTTTTTATTTTTCCATTCTTCCCTATAACATTATACGTCAGATATTATTTTTTCCAGAATCGTCAGCTTTCAAACGAATAATTATTAATATAAAGTTATACATCACAGAAAATAGTTTTCTACTTGTAAAAATATTACTCCTTTTTTTCTCCTATTGTTAATTATCAAATTCTTTCATACTTTATATTTAACCATTTATATTATTACTAATACTGAACTCAGATTTGATGTCATAAAGTCCAAACCCTTTCCCAATAAACTGTCTATTTTAAAATATAAACATTTTAAAAAAAATCCAAACGGACTGGTAGTTTCTTAAGTTAATGCACTTAAAAACAGTTTTTTATTTATATATATTTATTTTATTTTCATATAATCTGTATAAGAAATCTTTTATATATATTTAAATATATTTTTTCTCTTCTACCTTGTAGATCTTTTGCTGCCTTTAAAAGCCTAATCCATCCCTGCCTATTTTGGGCTGATTTTTTGGCTTTTCGCGTTGTATTTTACCTACTATTCAGAGGCTTCCAGATGGATTGCTAAGAGCCGCATGCTGCGTTTCCATAGTTAATTAAGAATTTTCAAATAAAATATAGATAAATATACTTTCCCTAGAAGAAAGAAAAAAAAAACTCCATGATGTGACAAAAGAATAACCTAATTGCATACATGTAAATTTTCCGGGCTATATATTTTCCTTTTGTTTATTTATTAATTATAGATAATTGTCAGATGCAATAGGTATTTGCTCAAGCATAAATGAATACTGATGATTGGGATGGATTAATAATGATGTAGGTGAAGAAACAAGTGGTGTTTGAAGAACGCTATTGAAGAATAATTAAGGCTAGAAATAGCTAAGGAATTCTACCGAGAGGTAGGACGAATCATTATTCATCATGATTTATGATACGAATCATTATGAATTGTTTGATAAGGAAGCAGTTTTAAAGGGAGGGGGTATACGAATCGGCAGGCGAGGATCTGGTATTTAAACAGAGAAATTATGTTAAAATATTTAATTTAACGTTTAATATTAAGAAATAGAAATAGAAATAGAAAATAACTTTATTCTGGGACAATGTCCCTTTAGAATAACAAAATAGAACATAGTTAAAATACTACATCTGGCATAAAATAAAACAATAATAAAAAGAGAAACTAAATAAAATATTAGTTAAACAAGTTGTATACAAAAAAAAAAAAAATCTATATACAAAACACTTAAAACTATGATAAAACGCTTAAGACTATATACAGTAGGAAAAATTATAATTATACTCTTTTGAAAAAATAAAATAATAAAAAATACACTGAGTTCATCTTTAAAATGAGGTGTGTTCCTGCTAACAAAGAAAAGACAAAGCTGACAATATAAAATATCAGTGTCTTTAAATAATGATTAATATGTAGACTCATCATTGTCGAATGCTAGAGGTACAGATTTAATTATATACCAATAAAAAATAATAATAAAAAAACAGCGATCAGTGGCATTAAGAGCCGGAAGATTTTGTAATATCCCTAGTGAAGTTCACAGTATAGAATAGTACTATCGTTTGATGATGACTAGAAATGTATAATATCGAAAGTTTAGCAAGTATCTGAATGTTAAATTATAAACGTAAAAATTTAAACAACAAAGCCATGAGTCTTCAACATACATGTTGAAAATTAACTTGGCAACTTTTAACCAATTCAGTCATACATGAAGCACGGAGGTTAAGTTTTTCTGTAATGCCAACAGAAAAAAAATATTAAATAAATATCTTATTTTAAATCAGCTAAATATCATTAATGTTAGGAGACATCGGCACTTACGAAATACTTTTTAAATGTTGAATAGCAACTGATGTGAAAATAGTATCAACCACTTGCCGGCTTTACTGTACTATTTCTCCCAAGTACTTCAATCAAATAAAGTGTTATGAATGAGATATTAACTTATTACAAGTCTATTCGCTTAGGAATTCTATCCGCTAAATTATTGCTGCACGTGATATTGCATCGAGTCATTATCGATTTATAGTGCTTGAATACCATTGATTTAGTTGAAATAGATAAACCACTTTAGATCTGGTTGCACTCAGTGATTTTTTTATAATTATGTTTTATTATGGTAAATCGGCTTCTCTGTTGTTAAGATGTGATAACTGACACAAGTAAAAATACTTTACAATACAGACAAAAAAAAAAGTACTTTAAAACTTCAAATCACATCTATAAGAAGGCATACCGAAATATAATGTCTATTTTTAAATAAAGTTACAGACCAATGGATCTTAAAACACTCAGCTTAATTGTATTAATTGATTTTGTTTCGGTTACTTGTGACCTTTTTCAAGTTTATAAAATTTTGTAAATTTATATTAAATACAAACAATAATTACATGTATACAATATACACTGTTTATGTATTAAATTTTTAGCAATTCATAATTTTTTTTAAAGTTTTAATTTCTTATCATGTATAAATATTTTCTCATTTTGAAAGGTGGTGAATCATTATCATCCTATATGCCATCATCCATTTTCATTTCTTTTACTAAACCAAAAACGTGTCGGAAAATTTCTTCGTAAACAGGATCATGATCTAACCATCTGTCATATTTGTATGACTAGGAGGGAATGGCAAAACTAATATAGGTGTGGATGGAAAAGGAGTGGCGGTAAATGCATTTATAATGGAGTAAAATCTTCCAATAGAGGACATTTAAGGGGAATACCAATTTATCCGATATAGAGAGATGTCCATTTTAGAGAAATAAGAAATGATAAAAAGAAAAAAACAAATTAAAATAATATTTTTTGCCTTCATTGGAAAATGAAATCGTTTATTCGTCTAAAAAACATTTTTTTAAAAATTATTTATATGATATTTACAACTGTGTAAAAAAAATAAATACATCTAGTAAATTCGTACATGGGTATAATGACATGAAACACATGTTGAGAAACTACTCATTGGTAGCACTCTAATAATATGTCTATATTAGGAGATCACGGGGCCATCTTCTTTTCAGACGCCAAGCAGGGTTATCAGGAATTGAATAGAAAGCAAGGCTATAAACAAGAGGGTTGGGGTGGTTATGAAGTTTATTATGGGAGGATAGATATCTGGATTGGGCCAAATCTGATACATAAGGACCATTAAGGTCATTGTCGATGATTTTATTTGTAACAAAGTAAGGAGCATTGAGGATTTTACGACGGATTTTGGATTGTAAGGATTGGATTCCAGAGGAATTTGAAGGTTTGGTGGAGTTCCATAACTCAATTCCGTAAGTCCAAATAGGCTTTATTATAGTCATGTAAATGAGTATTTTGTAATTAATTGGAAGGTTAGAACGTTTGTCTAGTAAGTGTTGAAGTAGTCGGAAATGGCGAGCTGTTTCTTGTCGTTTCAGTCTGGTATGAGGATTCCAAGTTAGACGTTTGCCCAGGTGGAGTCCTAGGTAAGGGATTTGTTCAACAGGAATAAGTGAGGTGTTGTTAAAGGATACTGAAGGACAGGAAGTCATTGGTTTACTACGAAGGGTGAAGGTAATTTGATGGGATTTACTGGAATTTATTTTAATTATCAAAAAAAAAATTAATTTAAAATTACAACATATTTTTATGCGTAACAATATATTCTTCATAATAAAAATCGTATGTAAGTAAGTCATAAAATTGTTTATAAAAAAAATTATTTTTGGTACATCGTCCCCCGAATGGAGAAACTGAGTCTCTGCTATTAGTTGGATTAATGGTCACATATGAGCCTCACTGCCTACCTACTGTCCCCTATTGAGAAACTTTACAACTAAAATCATTGAATATTGTCCATGTCCGGTATAGAGAACGTTCGTTATGCAGAAGTCATTTACAATATAAAATCATTTGAATCAGGTGGATATTATAAAATTGCCCGCTATATGAAAGTTACCGCAATGTAAGTAAATATGAAGTACATACATATATGTTTATGTATGTATTATAAATACATATTAAATAGATATGGGATTCTAAAAACATCCAAAATCGGAACGAAATATTTCAAAATCTATTGATAAACATTGAAACAGAGTTTGCTCAGGATCATAATGTACGATGTCAATCCTCCGAAAAAAAATTATTTATAAACAACTAAATCATCATATAATGTACATAAATAATAAATCAAGTATAAGGTTGGATTTCTAAGGTAAGAGTTGCTACACCTTAATTACAGGAGGAATGTCATACATGCTAGTGAGCCCTGTACGCTTTGCAATATGAAATAGAAGTAGAATTTAGTTTTTTCCTTTGTTATTTGTCCTGTATTAAGAGAGTTTAAAGTAAAATGGTTTGCAAAAAGTAATATAAATGGAGATGAAATTAAGGAATATTTAAATTAAAAGACTTTGCTTTGATTAAATATTGAATGAAGGTTTAAATTTATAGGTTTTGATTCAAGAATTCAATGATTAATTATATATGTACGATATACATAATAGATAATTTATTTATTGAAAATTTATTTAGGCCCATTTTGCACTTTTTTGGAGGGAATTAATTAGATTAAGCCGTCAGATTTCCGATGCGTAACGCTCGGGGTAAAGTCGGCAGGAGTCGACTAATTGAAGTGTTTTTGCATATCTTAATTAAAATATCTCAGAAACTATAAATCAGACCTCCATGCTGTAAGCGAGGGTAATGTTCATCATTGCATCCTCTTTGTAATGAGCTATTATTCAAAACTGTATCTCAACGCGACGCCGTGTTAAAGAGGCGAAAAGGGAAAAATAGTGTCGAAAACCAAATGATAACAATTTTTAATGAAGATAAGGATTAAAATATCCCAGAAACCAAAAATCGTACTTGCAAAATGTAAGTAAAGAGAATGTTCAGCATTTCATCCTCTTTATAAGGACCTCTTATTTATAATGTATATTTCATATTAATAATATCGCCTTGTTGTTTTTTTCACTTCTATCGTGTGGTATAAAGTACTCATCCTAGTTTTTTTTATAATGTATGTATAATCCGTTATTTTTTTATATAAAGCTTTTTTGACATATTGGTATTGTTCTTTATATATTTACGTTGTTTGTAATTTTAGTGTTTAATTTGTATTTAATATATTTTATGGGTATGCCTGCATCTAAGATGTTTATTTTCATTACTTTTTCTTTTTTTTTTAAGATAATTTTAATTCTATTTTGTTAATTTATTTTCATTATATTATTACTATTATTTATATTTTCTTCCTTCACTATGATATTTTATTTTTTTTTTAATTTGTAAATATGGTGTGAATGTGCTCTCAGAACTCTATTACAAATGTCCTTTATTGAGACAGATTGTAATATTTATCAATAAACAAATAAATAATAAAAAAAGAAATATTTAAGATAAGTAATGAATCTATTAATATTTGCTTAGTTACTGTTTGAATATTCTCTACTGTTGGACTTATCCTATGATAATATTTTACCAAGAATATTATGCAAGGGGAAATTTATGTAAAAAAAATGCTGTTTTTGTTCTATAAATGTATTGTTATATTACTTACTATATATTATATGATAGATATGGACGGGCAATTTAATATTTCTCAACAAATTCTATGGTCACCTTAATAGTTCCGTCCCCACCAAATAAACTAGCTATGAATAAGCAGCTGTAATAGTCTAATAATAAATCTGTTTCCATATGATAAATAAACTAAGGGTTGAAGATGTATTAGGGAAGAACCCGAGATACCTGAAGACTAATGGATACAGAGGTAGGGATACGGAAGATATCTAATGAGATGGATTGAGATCTCTTCTATTGACACGATAACAGTGTGTACGAACTCCTCCCTCCACCTTCTCCGGTGACCTTAGGTCTCCAACGGCCTTCCTCTTTTTGTGCCTCGTCATTGAACAGCTTCTTTTATCATCTTCGAGACTGTCGTCAGCGAAATAAACAAGCCATCTCCGCTGGAAATGAGGCATCCATCAGAATTCCTAGGACGGCGCAGGAACAGCGTCAAGAAAACACGTATCGAAACCTCAGTACGTCATCATCAACCTATCTATCGGTTTTATAATTAACTATATTTAATGGTCTAAAATTTATTATGTGGGAATAAAATATACAAAAGAAGTCTAAAAAGTCAAAAGTAGACGGAATTTGATTAAATTGATATTGGAATATATCTAGGTATCAACTATCACAATCTTTGAAAAATTTGTCAAATCGAGAATAATGCAAATGAAAGACCAAGAGGAATATTGGTCTTGACACTCGGTCTTGATATTTGTCTCGGTCTTGCTCAGAAGTCTTACAGTTACCTATTTGCTTATTGCAACTTCTTAAACATGTTACTTGATACCTTGGTATACTACAGGTACACTTAGATAGTCCGTGGTACAGACCCCTTTTTATCAAATTATTAACATCCGTCTGAAATTTCGTAAATATCTTCATCTCGTCGTAACCTACAAATATTTTATTTGCGAAAATTCTCGGAATTGGGGTGTCTTTAAATGAACTTTGTCTATTTATTTAGATACTAAAAACGTGTAAATAACCATTTGTTTTCCACTTGGATCGTACGATAATTTTATCACAAAATCGATAAAAAAAAAGGCCTACAAAAATATTGGGCCGTTTAGTCTTTTTTGGTCAAGGTCACACCAAACGGCTCAGTATTTTTGAAGGGCACCTTTTTTCTCCACTTTGTGCTCATATTATCTTACGATTTAAGTGAAAAGCAAATTATTTACGAGTTTTTATTACCTTATTAAATAAACCAAGTTTGCCGATATTCAGATTGAAAACGCCCTAATTCCGGGAATATTTGTAAATAAAATGTTTGTAGGTTACGATGAGATGAAGCAATTTCCGAAGTTTCAGGCGGATGTTAACAAATTCATAAAAAGTGGCCTGTACCACGAACTAAGATGTTTCATTGACATAAAAATAGCAAGTCCAACCAAGTTAATAAAATGAACTTGACAATATATAGAAATCATTGTCAAGAAAAATATTCATATCCCCCACATTAGAATGGAAGAGTTGTAGAGTAAAGACACTCTATACAATATTCATTTATGACCAAACCACCAATCAACTTCAACTTCTTAATCTAAGGTCTACAATATCTATACCTATTTTAAAATATCATATCCTGAATGAAGTCATTCTTGAAGGATATTAGTCAACTGTTTTATATATCATGGGTGATGAATATTCAGGACGGAGTCTTTTTTTAAATTTTTTTTATTTTTGCCAGCGTTTCAACCCAAACATGTGGGTCATCTTCAGGGCTTAGTTTGAGCACTGAGGTTGTTCATGTACCTGTACATGTACCTGTACATGAACAACCTCAGTGCTCAAACCACGCCCTGAAGATGAACCACATGTTTGGGTTGAAACGCTGGCAAAAATAAATTAAAAAAAAAAAAAGACTGCGTCCTGAATATTTATCACCCATGAAATCATTCTTAATAAATATTCTAGGATTCTTTATCGTTAATACTCTTCGAGGTTTTTATAGTACATTTTCTACGCCAGACAAGATATAAATCTTGTCTAATCATTGGATTAATTGTTCAAATATCTATATAATTATTTTTTTTACCTAGAAACTCTTGATGAAAATATTAGAATCATTAAACTCCTTTTAGCCATCACAAATTGAACATTGACGTAACCGTGAAAGTATTCAATGCTTATCTAATATTTCTTATCACGAATTGATACTTTTCGACCGGATGTTTCAAAAATATTAATTTATTCTTTATCTCTCAATTCTCCATTTAATAAAGATACAATTTATTTAAAAAATTATTTTGTTTGATAAGTAATTTAGACTATATATTGTGGAGTGGAGCAAGATGAGTGTCAGTCCTCTCCTTTTTAATTTTGAATAAAAACAGTGTTGTGATTGAGTATAAACTTCCATGTGCAGTTTTCTATTAGGATCAATGAAGGGGGTCGGGTGGCCGAACGGGCACCGTGTGTACAGCACCGTGAGTTGCGCAGAAACCAAATAACCAAAGTTATGAAAAATTAAAAAGTACGAGTTCGCCTCCCGGTGCCGGAGAGTATTATTAACTCTGGCGTTAATCCCCCGCCCTCACCTCCCGGCCCGGGAAAACATATAGTCTAAAAGGTAAGGTAGGGAAGAAAGTAACAAAAAAAAGAAAAAGTATTTATACCTCTCCAGAGCCATATTTTTATCGGCATGATATTAGAAAAACGTTCTTTCTAGATGTAACATCAAAAAAGCCTAAATCATTTTGATTTAATTTCATTAATTTTTTTTTCCTAAAAGTGCATACTCTTTTTTATTTATACTGTATTTGCAGAAGAAAAATAAGTATATAAAACCAGAAGAATTGCTTATAAAAAAAAAAATGTAATATAACTATTACGTTGATTATAACTGTAACGAAACAAAAAGTTTGATAAATTGCTTTGTACGATTCATCTTCGGGATCCCAAGGGATTCCTCTGTTTTCCGTTTTTATGTAGAGTTGAAGTGGCTTTACCCTTCCTACCGTCGTAAGTATATCCTGGCATCTTTCAAGTCATCCAATTCCACCGACCTTCATACATATCCAAGCTCCTCCAATTCAAATCCTCTGTTCACTCCCGCAATACTCGTTCCAGATCTTCTAATTTATACATAAGGGCCCATTGAACTGCTGCTTTCGACAGATCGTTCATTATCCGATCCTCATCCCTATGGAACTCCATCCCTTCCCACATCAGTCAATCCAATAACCTTCCTACCTTTAAATCCCGCCTGTTCAATCATTTCTTATCCATCCAGTCCCCATAAAATTGTAAATAGATACCACTGTAAATATGCATATAAATTATTAGATCGTACTTTATTATTTTTACACTATTTTAAGTTTTTTATTATTAAAATATTCAAGTTAGAAAGTAACTTTTTTCACTACTCAGCATTTTTTTTATGTATCTCTGAGGCTCCTTAGTCCACATTTCTGTCCTTCTGTATTATTTTAATACAGAAATGTGTCTATTATTATT